>CM042031.1:59202500-59802500 GCA_023525975.1 Smallanthus sonchifolius | reverse complement strand
TTGAGGTGGATAGAAAATACTGAGTCTGTACTCGCAATTAGCAAATGTGCGGAGGAAGACAAGGTTCTATATGCCTCCAATCTATTTAAAGATAAAGCTTTAGAATGGTGGAACAACATTGTTGCTGCCAAAGAAAGCGAAGCAGCTTATGCTATGGGTTGGAGTGCCTTCAAAACAAGAGTGGAGAGGAAGTACGTTCCCCAAAATGAAAGGGAACAAATTGAAGGGAAATTTCTAAATCTGAAGATGATTGGAACCAATCATCAGGAATATTCGACTAAACTCCTTGAGTATGCGCGAATAGTTCCTCATCTAGCAACCCCTGAATCTAATCTAATAAAGAGATATATTTGGGGTTTGATAGGTGAAATCCGCGACATGGTCAAGGTCGCAAATTGTTAAAACCTTGATGATGCTATGGATTTAGGAGCATCATTAACCAGCAGTCTGATCAGGAATCAAAAAGAAGGAAAGAAAAAGAAAGAAGTATCTGGGTAAGGCCCAAGTGGATTAAAGAAATCAGCCTTTACTCCCCGAAATAAAAATTCTTCTATCTCTGAGTGTCAAAGGTGCAAGAAAAGGCACTTAAGGCAATGTCAATCTGGACCTCATTGCAACTTATGCAATATGTCTGGACACAGAATTGAAGATTGTTTTAGAAAAAAGCCGATTACTTGCTTTGAATGTGGCGAAGCTGGCCACATCAGAATCAATTATCCCAAGCTAAAGAAACCTGATGGGACAAGTCCCAAACCTGCAGATGGAGTGAAAAAGAATGCATGAGCATTCGTTCTCAACACTCATGAAGCAGCAGGTATGCCCGATGTCATTACGGGTACATTTCTTGTAAATGATATTTATGCTCGAGTTTTATTTGACTCTGGTGCAAACCAAAGTTTTATAGATCATAGATTTTGTAGACTGTTAAATAAAACTCTAGCTAAATTAGACAAGAAATATGTGGTAGAAACTGCCAATGGTGACCACGTCCAAATCTCTAAAACTCTGAACAATTGCCGTATCACACTATCAGGACATATTATACCTACAAAACTGTTGCCAATGACTTTGGCAGGTTTTGATATCGTTCTAGGAATGGATTGGTTAGCCTCTAACCAAGCCCATATCCTGTGTGATAAGAAAGCAATAGAACTTCGTCCGCCGAAAGGCAACATTCTTACGATCAACGGTGACAAATTATCCAACTCTGTTGGAATAATTTCTTTGTTAAAAGCCACAAAGTACTTACAAAAAGGATTCTTAGCATACCTTGTAACTGTAACCACCGACACCAAAAAGAAGATTGAAGACGTGCCGGTTGTGGCTAAATTCCCGGATGTTTTCCCTAATGAACTACCTGGAATTCCACCTGAAAGAGAAGTGGAGTTCAGAATTAACCTTGTACCCGGTACATCACCTATTTCTAAAGCCCCATACAGATTAGCTCCAAAAGAAATAGCAGAATTAAAGAAACAACTAGATGAGTTACTTGAGAAGGGATTCATAAGAACAAGCTCGTTGCCTTGGGGAGCCCCGGTCTTGTTTGTCAAAAAGAAAGACGGTTCGATGCGTATGTGTATCGATTATCGGGAACTGAATAAAGTTACGATAAAGAACCGTTATCCACTCCCTAGAATCGACGATCTTTTCAATCAACTCCAATGAGCCCGTTGTTTTTCCAAAATCGATCTTCGTTCTGGCTATTACCAATTGAAATCCAGGAAGAAGATATTTCTAAAACTGCTTTCAGAACTCGATATGGTCATTATGAGTTCACGGTAATGCCATTTGGACTTACTAAAGCTGCCTTCATGGATATGATGAATCGAGTTTGTAAACCTTACTTGGATAAATTCATTATCGTATTCATTGACGATATCCTTATTTACTCCTAAAGTAAGGAAGATCATGCTGATCATTTGAAAATCTTACTTAAACTCTTGAGAACGGAAAAACTTTATGCAAAGTTCTCGAAATGTGAATTTTGGCTATCAGAAGTTCAATTCCTTGGTCATATCATTAATGTTGATGGCATTCAAGTTGACCCTGTCAAAATAGAAGCAATATCCAAATGGGAAATCCCAAAGTCACCAACTGAAGTTCGTAGTTTTCTCGACTTGGATGGTTACTATCGGAGATTTATCCAAGATTTTTCCCGAATTGTGGTACCATTAACTTCTCTGACTCGCAAATCAGTTAACTATGAATGGGGACCTAAACAATCTGAAGCTTTCAAAACTCTGAAACAGAAACTGACTCAAGCACCCATACTGGCTTTGCCAAATGGAAACGAAGGCTTTTCAGTATACTGTGATGCTTCACACACTTGCTTTGGTTGTGCGTTAATGCAAGGAAGCAAAGTCATTGCTTATGCTTCTCGTCAGTTGAAAACTCATGAAAAGAATTATACGACTCATGATCTAGAATTGGGCGCCATAATTTTCGCTTTGAAATTATGGAGGCACTATCTTTATGGAGTCAAATTCACCATATTTACTGATCACAAAGCTTAAAGTATATATTCAGTCAGAAAGAACTGAATATGAGGCAAAGACGTTGGATGGAAATCCTAAATGATTATGATTGCGAAATCTGTTATCATGAAGGAAAGGCCAATGTTGTAGCCGATGCTTTAAGTAGAAAAGAACATAAAAAACCTAAACGAGTTCGTGCTTTAAGACTCGATCTGAAAATCGATCTTATTACTCGTATTAAGGAAACTCAACAAATGGCTTTAAAAGAACCCAACCTAGAGAAAGAAGGTTTGGGAGGTATGATCGAACAACTTGTCAAATATGATAATGGAATTCTTAGAATGAATAAAATGTCACACCCCCAAAATCCACTAACGGAGTTTTACCATCAGGCGTGTGACTAACCAGGATCTCAGACATCAGTTACATCAAACGACACTATATGGGACATAAAATGTCACAACATAAAAGTTCATAGTTAATGCGGAAGCGTTTAAACAAGAAAGTAAATGCGTAAAACAATGCGCCAAAGTTTAGTTTAATAAAAGTAAGTGAATTGCTTTAACGGTTTGATTATGAGTGAATTGATAGTAGGACTCCATGCATGTCCTAGTTGTGCAACCTGTGCCTTAGCGACCTGAGAAAACATGTATGAAAAGTGTTAACACGAGGTTAGTGAGTTCACAAGTTTCAAGTTTGCAATAAGAGGGTGTTTGCCAGATTTTGTACATTCAATATGCATATCTATAGGTAGCTAGCCTACGTTCCTGTTTTGCTAAAGCGTTCGTAACCGAAGCTGACAGTGATGTTTGTTTGTTGCCTCTAGCCAGGTCTATCAACTCTGACTAATGTGATTAGGTAATATTTCACCCGTTCGACCTTCAATCAAGTTAGCGCGACTAACGCGAATGGGGCTTGTCAATCACCAGTAGTACTACTAAACATTACCACGCTAAGATCCATATTAACGGTACGATGTGAGTGTGAGGACTTTCAATGATAGTTGCAATACGCTTAACCCCAACAGTGATATCATATGAAGTACCATAATCAAAATAGTTTGCGTTATGTTTTCTCCCCCAGTGGGAAAAAATGTAAAATAATGTTTGTTTGCGTACCTATTTCTCCCCCACGGGAAAACAATTCAAAATATGATGGTTTGTGTACATGTTTCTCCCTCAACAGGAAAACGAGTAAAAAGGGGCTGTGAAACTCACCTGCGTTACGTAGGAGATAGTATCACACAAGTATAAGATTTAGAACCTCAAGTGTTAGTCTGCACGGCTTACGTATGCCCTAGAATTATAAACACATAAGTTAGGGACATATGAGATTTGTGACGACGACACGGAATATTAGAACGTTTTAACACATTCTAAGGATCAATGAGTAGACGAACGTATCCACGGGAATATAGGATTTCTTAATATAATAATTAGAGTTAAATACGGTTTAAGTCCCTATGGTTTGACAAAAAATAACTATTTTAGTTCAAAAGTTTAAATTTTCCTTTTTTAGTCCAATAATTTCTGTTTTGTATCGATTACGGTCTGATCCACTAACTCCATCCAAAATTTTCTGTTAACTTTTTTGAAAATACCATAATACCCTTAGCAAAAAATAAAAACAAATATATATAAAAACCACCTCTCTTTACCCCCAACCCTAGATCAGCTCCCACCACCATCACCACCGCCACCGCCGGCGAGACCACCACCGCCGCCCCTTTCTTCTTCCCCACACCAGGAACCCGCCACTACCGACGAGACCACCACCACCGCCACTGCCGATCATCATCTATATAAATTGCATCTCTCCCCCTCAAGAAAAAGGCGACAAAAACCGTTCACCACCACCGGCCACCAGGTACCAGCCCCTTCATTAACATCTCCTCAACCCCTAAATTTTTACTACAAAATCGTTCACTACCACTGGCCACCATTGATTCAGGTAAAGCTCCAAATTTTTACGGCAAAATCGTTTACCACCACCACGAAATCTGTTCAGTTTTTTAGTTTTGGGGGAGCCATGGTCAGATCCGTTTTGGTGGGATGAGTTCCGATCGGCACTCAGCAAGAGTTCGGGTATAGGTATGATGGTGGAGAGGATGTGAGGCTATTCAAGATGGGTTCATCATCTTTGATTTTGCAATGGTAGAAAGATTCAATCGATGGTAGAAAACTTTGATTTTGAGATGGTAAAAAGATTTTGATTTTGAGCAGAAACTGTGTTTTGTTAATATATATACCTTAAAAACCACTCAAATTTCAATTTGTGTTCTAATTTTATGAAAAACCTATCCAAGTTTTTTTTATTTTCTTGAGAAAAAAAAGCTAAAGTCTACTATATTGAAGTTTTGTGATAAATATGAAAAAAAACTTTTTTGTCAAAAAAAAAATTAAAAGGTTAAACTTTTGTGTCATTTCTATATAAAAAAAAACTTTTGGGGTAATTTTTTTTTGTTAAAAGGGGACTATTCCATCGCACGACAAATTATAGTTATATAATTTCGTCGAAACATAAACTTGCTATAGCGCGTAAACCTGTCCAGATTTATTTATAATTACTTTTTTTTTATCTTTTTTAGAGAAAAACTCTAACTTTTTTTATACCTTAAAAACCACTAAAATTTCAATTTGTGTTCTAATTTTATGAAAAACCTGTTCAGGTTTTTTAAAGTCTACTCTATTGAAGTTTTGTGACAAATATAAAAAAAAACTTTTTTGTCAAAAAAAAAATTAAAAGGTTAAACTTTTGTGTCATTTCTATAAAAAAAAACTTTTGGGGTAAAAAAAAATTGTTAAAAGGGGACTATTCCATCGCACGACATGTGATAAAAGTTACGTCGAAACATAAACTTGCTATAGCGCGTAAACCTATCCAGATTTATTTATAATTATTTTTTTTAATCTTTTTTTAGAGAAAAACTCTAACTTTTTTTATACGTTAAAAACCACTCAAATTTTAATTTGTGTTCTAATTTTATGAAAAACCTATCCAAGTTTTTTTTATTTTCTTAAAGAAAAAAAAAACTAAAGTCTACTCTATTGAAGTTTTGTGACAAATATAAAAAAAAAATTTGTCAAAAAAAAAATTAAAAGGTTAAACTTTTGTGTCATTTCTATAAAAAAAACTTTTGAGGTAAAAAAAAAATTGTTAAAAGGGGACTATTCTATCGCACTTCTTGAGGAAAAAAAAACTAAAATCTACTCTATTAAAGTTTTATGAAAAATATAAAAAAAACTTTTTTGTCAAAAAAAAATTAAAAGGTTAAACTTTTGTGTCATTTCTAAAAAAAAAAACTTTTGGGGTAAATTTTTTTTTGTTAAAAGGGGGACTATTCCATCGCACGACAAATTATAGTTATAGTTATATAATTAATATTATTTGTGTTAATATTCTATCATTTTTCCTTCCTTCTTTATCCCTTCTTCACCCCTTTGCCCTCGTTTAGATTCTGTGTTCATCTCTCCGCCTCCTCCATCAGATCGATCTTCGCATATCGCAATTCGTGTACTCAACTCATGACGCTCGGCTCAGGTGGATCAAGTGTAGTCGGTGAGTTTCTCAAATCACGTTTGCTTCCGTATTCGATCTTCCATGTTTCTTCCGTTTTCTGCAAAATCTGCTCTTCATTCGCCAAATTCACCTTCTTCTGATATATAACTGTTAATCTGTTTAATCGGTTTTCGTAATTCATTACTTAATTGGAATATCGGATGAAATCCTGAACTAAATCAAAGCTAGGTCAAATTAAATGTTGCGAGTTCGATTTCACTATTTGGGGATTTTTGTTATCTGTTCTTTGATTATTGTTCTGTAGTAGGTCGGCGGAAGTTTGGTAGTTATCGGTTCGGCTTGTCTACGGGGATAAAACTTACGTCTAAACACGGATTCGCTATAACGTACGATAAAAAAAATACTTAGATCGCTGACAAAAAAAAAACAAACCCGTGCATCCCGTTTTAAAAAAAAGTTAATAAACGAAAGTTATTATAGAAAAACAAAATTATTAATAATACACATTGAACTTTTGTTACATTTTTATAAAAAAATCAAACTTAAGGAAAAAAACTAAACTTTACTCTGTTGAAGTTTTATGACAATTCTATAAAAAAAACTTTTAAGTAAAAAGAAATAAGTAAGTTAAGTTTGATGGCAAATCTATAAGAAAATAAACTTTTGAGTAAAAAAAGAAAGAAAAGAAAACTGTACTATTACTTCGCAGGTCCAATAATATGTTAATAATATTGTTCACGTTATCATATAGATAAATATATCCTTATTTTAAACAATATTTTAATCCAAACTTACTTTTCTTATGTTTGTAAAAATCAATAAAGATTGTATTTTTATAAAATATTATTTTTTTGTTACAAACATTTTGCAATGTTAATATTTCATATAGTTCATTTAATATGTATTTAAGCAATATTATTTATTACATTCTATGCTTGTGGATTTTACAAATTTTATATATAATTGGTAATATAATAGATATTTTAAGGATAAAAATAATACTTTAGTGTGTTTTTATACTTACGCTGTGTTACCGAGTTTACTAAAGGGAAGAAAAAAAAAAGATTTCTTCCCCTTCTTTTTTTTTTTCTTTTTTTTCTTTCTCTCTAAATCTCTCCAGTTTAGGAGGATGGAGATAATACTTATTTTCCTCCATTTCCCTTTTTGAAAAAAACTCTGGAACAAAGGTTTTCTTCTCCTTCCTTTTTTTTCTCTTCTTTACCCTCCTTAAATGAGAACCGGGAACACAACGTTAAATATAACCATAGAGGGAACTAAATAGTTGAAATATATGTAAATAAACTTATATAATAACCCCCGAATTAAAAACTTGTGGTTCCATCACTGATTTACATAAGTCATTACATACCATTTTGTATATATTTTTAAATTTTTAAATAATATTATATTTATTCAACTAAAAACTTATATTAAATATATACTTACCTACGGGAAGTTTTCGCTAAAAAGTGAATTTTCGCTAACAAACCTAAGAAACTAGGTCAAACAAACTCTGATTGAACTAATTCCAGCGGCGTTGGAACCGGCTGGTCGAAATAAAGCCTAGAGCTAAACCCTAAAGCTAAACCCTAAAAGCTAAACGTTAAAGCTAAACCCTATAGCTAAACCCAAAAACCTAACCACCCCACCCCCCAAAAACCTAAATCCTCCGACCCCCACCCCCCCCAAAAAAAAAAAACCTAAACCTACCCACCTCACCCCCCAAAAACCTAAATCCCTCCACTCCCACTCCTAAAAAACCTAAATCCCTCCACCCCCCCAAAAAAACCTAAATCCCTCCACCCCCAAAAACCTCGATAACCCGGTTTCAACGCCGCTGTAATGAGCTCAATCGGAGTTCGTTTGACCCGATTTCGGTTAAAAAAGAAATCATTTATTAGGTTTTTTAGCGAAAATTCATTTCTTATTTGAATCTTCCCCTACTTACCTATTTCATTAAATATTCCCTCGTCATACTTTAACTAGAGGTGGCAATTCCTGACACGACCCAAAACACGACACGAAACAATCAGGTTTTGGGTTGACCATTTTAACCCGTTTTAAAAAAAACGGGTTGTGTTCGGGTTAACCCGTTTGATAAACGGGTCGTGCTCGGGTTGACCCGTTTGATAAACGGGTCGTGCTCAGGTTGACTCGTTTGATAAACGGGTCAGATTGACCCATTTAAAAACGGGTTGACCCGTTCACCTATTTAGGTTTTAAAATTTTTTATTTTTCCGTTCTAGAAATGATTGTTCAATTACTTTTTTATTTAGTATTTACCATAAAGGAACTGATTTATACCAAAACTTTTCTTTTTTTCTTTTCAAGTGATAACTATTCAATTACTTTTCGGTTTACCTTAAATGAATTAGATTTTGGATTTAGTAGTTTATGATTTTGATTTAGAAAAATGGGTTAAATGAGTCAGGTTCGGGTTGACCCGAATTTATATGTATCCAGATTAGAGTTGAAATTTTTGACACGAAAAAGAATATCGGTCATATTCGGGTTGCGTAGTTCAACCCATCATCCCACCAACCCGTCAATCTGACACGATTGACACCCCTACTTTAAACCCTATAACCTAAATCGAAAAAAATACCACAATTATAAAAATAAATATATTTTATCCAAAAGTCGATAAACATGATATCATTCAAGTTTTATCAACATTTAAGTGTAAATAATAATAATTTTTTTAAGGTATACTAATCATCACGTATTCAAGTTGAGCTTAAAAGTCTTAAGTTAATCTAGCTCAAGCATGTAATAATGGCTCGATCAATTTCGAGTTTTAAAATCAAGTCGAGCTCGAGTTTGACATTATGTTGACTCGACTCGACTCAGATCAATTACACCCGTAGTTGTCTCGACTCGACTCAGATCAATTACGCCGAGCAACATGACCAAAGTGATTCATCACTCCTAACTAACAAAACATGATTGTCACACAACGCACATACACTTATGAACATCCACACATACATAACAAACATATAACATCCTTCAAATGTTTTATAGTAACAAACAAGCCATAACAACCTAGTACCATCCTAGAAATTAAGGTCGCGGATAGCGACGCCCTCCTAGACATCCTAGGATCATTTTTAAATGTACCACACCGACTGCGCACCAAATCTAAAGTCGAGGGCATTATTGTCATTTACATTCAAGTTGCTGCAGGAATCAAAACCAGACTCACCTGCCGTGTTGCAATTAGCGAACTCGAGTCCATAAAAACTGTCATCGAGGTGGATCGGGTCCAGATTCCCAGGGCTGAAGCTTTTGTTGGTTTCTTGGAGATTCGCATCGTAGAATGACATGAGATCAGAAATCATTCTTTGGCCATCTTCAGGCAGTCCAAGTTCTGCAATGTCACCGCCACTGTATGACTGTGGTGGTGGTGGTGTGGGGTGGTTTGTAGGCGGAGGAGCTGAACTGAGCTTGGTTTGACCAAATGACGGCATACCTGTCATCTGGAACTTGAGGGTTCCGCGAGCAACAGGGCGGTAAGCACAATTCATCTGGTGATTGTTTCTTGCAGACCTGTCATGAAACCCCACGCGAGCATCGTTATATGGGCATTGAGGATACTCACATGCGTACATCTTCGGTTCCATCATAACTGGCGCTTGGCGGTGGTGATCGTTGGATGGTTGCTTTCTTTTCATCATAACTGGCGGCTGGCGGTGGTTCATAGAGTCAACAAGCTCCCCTTTGACTTTGACAAGAGGAACAGATCCCGCCACGTAAATACTTTGTGGCTTGCAGTCTTCCGGTTCAAATACCGGCTCATCAAACGCAGTGTCAACATCGTAGTCACTGGCATCATTGATGAGATAAGAACCGCAACCGGTTGCTGGAGGGCAACTGTTGGGATACATGGTCCGGCAGAGTGCTTCCTCTTGGTTAATAACCGCCAGCCACGTGGCGCTTTCTTTAGCGGTCATCTTGTCTTGTAAGCACTTCGACTGCCTAACGAGCTTTCGTATTTTCTCAATGTTAGGTGACATATGCTTAATAACCGCGGTTAAAACATTAACCTTCCATGCCTTCTTCAGATCATGTGGTTTCTTATACGGTGGCGGGCCTTGTTCTCTCGGCATCCCTGCTTCCACCCACCATTCCTCATCCCCGCTAGGCCACCATGGCGGTGCAACACCCTTCTCCAACGGAAACCGTCGCTGTGGCGGGTCACAATGCTGCATCAAAGCCGACAAAAGTGAGCCAAGTGTCGTGTCTTGAAGCTCTTGTAAAGTGTGAGGAGTCGACACTGGTGTAAGACTCTCGGTTTCCCCGGGAACCGAGTGATCTGCACGGTATTTTGAAATGGCTGCAGGCCCGTTTCGGTCAAACCGCACCTTTTCTTTCCACCATTCCCGGAGATTATCCGAAGCTCCAGTAACGGGCTTACCCTTTTCAGGAATGATTCCATAAACGAACCCTTGAGCGCTACAAACTTCCATCATTTTAAGCATGTATTTCAAGATCCCATCTTGTGCACGCGACATCTTTTTCCGCCTCGCTTGCTCTTGGGATTGTTTTTGTTTTCCAATATCAACCGCACCTTCTTTGCATTTTATTTCCTCTTTAAGTCGTCTTAAACGCATTTTGTCACCCCACATACGCCTCTCGAGCTCCTCGATATCAATGTCATCATCACTTTCATTGTAATCCTCATCCACGGGTGCTTCTTCAGTTGCATCCTCGGTTTCAAACGAAGGTGGTGATAGGAAACCGAAGCTTCCACAGAACCCCATTTCATCAAACATCGCCATTTTTCTAGTAGTTGTGTATGAACTTAATCAAGATTCTTTCCTGAAACAATCACCGACTTATAATTAGTAGCAAACAAGTAAAAAACACGCAGAGTAGTTACATACCCTTGTTTTAATCTTTACTTACTTGAAATTAAACATGATTTTTCGACATTCAACATGATCAAAAGTGATTGTTACAACTTCAAGCGGCAAAAGAACTTATTTCATGCACAAAATTATTGAATTGTGATCACTCAACGGCATACAATATATAACTTCTAAAACATGCTTCCAAACAACCCCTAAAGATACACGTGTACAAAAACATACCTAGGTAGTCAAAGATGCAAAAAAAGTGCATACATGAGAGCAAATGAACGGAAAAAAAAGAAAATAGAAAAGTATATAATAGGCATAGAAAATAACAATTTTAATAATATTCTATAAATATAACAAACAGACAAACAAACCTAACAAAATCTAACTCATAGTAGAGCTATTTGTAGGGTCTAAAGAGGGTGGGATAGAGACAAACCTTACCTCTACCCTATGGGATAAAGAAGCTGCTCCCAGCGAGACCCTTGGTGCGAAAAACTTTTTTTCCTTTTTTTCTTTTTGACGTGTATAACAAAAAAACCTAATATAATTTTCTTTTATATCACACATAAACCTTGGCTTTAAATTGCGCAATGCGGTCCGACGCGTCTGGTCTCAAAATCCTATGTGAGTGCACCACGTATGTGATGCCTTCTTTATTAGAGGTTAGAGCAATACTAAAAAATTAATTACACATAATATTTTAACATGTTAAGTTTTAAACATTAAAAAAACAATATATTTAGATAAATAAATACAAAAAAAGCTATAAGTACCACCAAACAAGCTTTATGTACAGCCAAACTAAGCCTAACTCAAAATGTATAAGTAGTATATGCATAAGGTATTATAATAAATAAATAGTAAAAAAGCTTTAGTTATAACTTACAACTAAAGAAGCTTGATGTACAAGTAGATTAAAACCAAGGCATAAACTAGTGATGATTGAGCAGAAAATGTCCAATATTAAGGCAAAGTAACTCACCTGCTAAACTCTTTCAAGATTATTGAATCCATGATTAAGAATCCAAAAGAACATAAAAACTAATGAAAATGAAGATCTAAACCATGCCGCAATCACATTCACACGGTTGAAAAGCGAAAAGTTAAACCTTGAATAAATGCTTTCCATCCTTATTGATCACTTGTCTGTAACTCGTTTTCTACGCATATAGACAGATACAGATATGACTTCTTTTTTACATACATAATAAGCTTAAACATAACACACCACGCGTATTGAAACAGTACTCATTTTTGCTAAAAAAGATAACAAATAACACCATAGCTTACACATTGAATTGAAAAGGAAACAAAAAAATTTAAAAATTATGGTATAGATTGACAGTAAAAGGTAAGAGTGATTAACTTCTTCATCCATGTTCTTTATCTTATGATAGCAAACTACACCTCAAAATAGTAGAACTAAAAAATCTTTAAAAGAGAAAAAAATTACTAATTAATTATGGTTTTTACTTTTTAGGGTGAAAAATTTTTAAACCCAGGATATTAATAATATTGTATGAATAATTTTTATTAGTATTTACTAATTATTTTACAAATCAGAAATACAATTAGTGGTTAAATTAATTAGGATTCTTAATTATGGATTCATATAAACAAGGATTAGGACTGGCCATTCCTACAAAAAAAAAGTGTTTTCTTTTTCTAACATTTTCAAGAAAATTAAAATTTGTTTGAAACAAACACAAGGGATGATCAAGTTTCAAGTTTTCAATCCTAATTAAAAAAAAAAAAAAAAAAACCTTGACAGAAATTTCTGAAAAGTAATTTGAAATTTATGTTTTGATTTAAAATGGATGGAACACACCACAAATTTCTGTTCTTCCCATTTTAACAGATCTAATCCAAAATAATTTAATAGTTACCAAGTAATTAGTTTCATCAAGATCCAACAATCAATCACAAAAACCCAGATCAAATTTGACTAAAATCAACAAATCTTTCATCAAAAAGATCATAAATTTCATGACAGAATCAAAAGGGTATCAAGAAACCAAAAAGTTTATAAAGATGAATGAACTCACAAAGCTTTGTGCTTTAAGTCTGTGCTTCAATTCGACCCATCTGAACAAGTAGAAAAGGCGCGTCGTGCGGTGTTCTTGGCACAGACATTAAAGAATTAAAGAAATGAGAATAAAATGGAATTAGATAAAGCTAAGAAATGGAGAGAGAAGCGGTGCTTTCAATTGTTGGAATTTAATTATTATTACGCGGGGTGCTTTTAATTGTTTAATTAAATTTCTGTTTTAGAAAAGAAACAATTTAATTTTATAAAATACTAGATTAGAATCTCGTGTATTACACGGGGTGAATAAAATAATATTAAAAATTTATGTCTTTTTAAAAACTGATATATTACACGACTTGAATAAAATATAATGTTATCTGTTAACACATACACTCGTCAAAATATGTCTTTTTAAAAAATGTACTTTGACGTGACAGTTATAAATTTTGTTAAGATAATTTTAAAACATTTCTTTCCAATTGGGTATTAATTTTTTTAAATAATTGATAAATGTTAATTCATATTAAATTCATTAAAAAGTATTAATAACTAGATTTATATTAAATATTTAAAAATATATATTATTTTAATATCATTATTTAATAGGAGACAGAAAAGTATTAATAACTAGATTTATATTAAATATTTAAAAATATATATTATTTTAATAACATTATTTAATAGGAGACAGAGAGCGGGGAAAAACATGTTGAGGATGCATCAGAAAGTGGCACTTATCCCCCTACGATTTTTATTTATTACTATATAGATTTTATTTTTTTAAAAATACAAATTTTTAAAGCATAAATATGATTTTTTTTTTTACTTTTTAATGCTTTTAATTTTTTTTATTATTTAAGTAAATTACATAAACACTCGTTTTGAAGTAAGAAGATAAAAGTACCCTTATTTGAATTGCACATCACTTAATTTAACGTATAAATCTTACGTCTATCTATCAAAAGGACGAAAAATGTGACAAACCCAGGATGACCTGCGTAATTAATAAAGATTAAGGACCAATATGCAAGTGAGTATATATATAAAGGATGAAAAATGTAATTTACTCTGTTTTAAAGCATAATTTAGAAATATGTATTTTTCAACCTCATAATAACCAGTTTTTCGGTGTTTCACTAAAATGAATCACCCAAACTTCTATATTGTTCTAATGTTGTGATTTTTTTTTTTATAAATGTTAGTTTTCATGAAATTAAGTGACTTAAATGAAGATATTTAGTGGTCAGTTTTTCAAGTTTAACCTAAATTAGAAGGTAACTATGAATAAATAAAAAATCATTAAATAATAAACAGGTTTTTTAGTTTTTCTATTTAGGTCAATTAAAAAAACATCAAATAGTAATCAAGATTCATGTCTTCCATTTAGGTCATTTAATTTAAATTTTTTTTTTTACAAGATTAGAATAATATTAAAACTTGAGTGATTTTTATAAAAGTTTTAACAATTAAAAAAAATCACAAGAATAGAAAAATATTAAAACTTAGGCCGTTTTTGTTGTTAGAAAAAGTGTGAGTGATTAAAACTTATTATTATTTCATGATTTTATCCCTATAAAAATACCCTAAATAAATTAAAAAGCCACCGATTAAGTCAAAATTATTTCATTTTCATGTTCAAATGAATAATTCACGATCAGATTTAGATCTTTCCTTTTCTGGATATATACAGTTTAAGCAGGTATTTGATAAAGATGGTTTGGTTGTAGTCATCATCTTAAGTCTATAACTTTGATTAAGGTTAATTCGATTAAAATTTAGATATTTTCTAAACATGTGGTTGGTATGAAGTAGAGATGCACAAATAGTTTTTTTTAACCGGATCCGGATCGGATAAGTCAAATGTGGTCAATGACCGGATCCGGTGGAACCGGTTCCGGATCAGATCCGGTTTTGGGGTATGAGATTTGGAACCTATTTGGAACCGGATCCGACTAAATATCCGGTTTTATCCGATTGGATCTGGATTTTTTCGGATTTTTTGTGTCCGATTTTGTCCGGTTCCATTTTGTCCGATTTTTATCCGGTCCGCATAAATATTTGGAACCGGTTCTGGATCCGGCGGTTCCTAAAAAATCCGGTCCGGTTCTTTTTTATCCGGTTAGGGTCGGATCCGGTTTCAGATTATCTTTCGGATCGGATCCGGATTCGGTTTGTTTGTGCACCTCTAGTATGAAGTATCTTGCATGAATTACGTGTTATATTTTCGTGATATATTGAATTTATATTTGAAGACAAAATTAGAAGTGAGATTGTACTCGAAGGCCATCCGAAAATGTAAATTAAAATCGTATACACTTGAAATCGTGTAACTTGAATGTGACCCATTTAACTCGTTTAACAAAACGTGTCAAGTATATTGAGGGGTTGATGAGTAATAGCTAAGTCGTAAACGGTTAATCGGGTTGGTAGGTTAAAAAACAGGTTAGTCGGTCGACCTGTTCAATTAAACAGGTTTAGGGGTCAACCTGTTTAATTAAACGGGTTAAACAGATTAACCCGCACACGACCTGTTTATTAAACGAGTAGCATATGACAATCCAAAACCTATTTAAGTTTCGTGTGATGTTAAAAGTTGTCATCCCTAACTGTATCCCCTATTCACATCACGAAGCAATCTCCAAATGTGATAGTTTCAGACTACTTTCAATCAATTAAATATAACTTAGCTAATGATCTTTAGCCCTAGTGATTGAGGTGAGGTACCCAAGACTTCATTAAGATGAGGAGGTCTTGGGTTCAAGTCTCACTCGTGACAAAAAAGGCGTTTCAGGTTGGGCTAGGGGGTTTTCTCACCTATAGTGGGTTTCCTCCTAAGGGTGGTGAAGATGATCGGGTGGACCAGTGACCCGTCAGTTATTCAAACTGTCGTTCAAAAACAATTAAATATAACTTACTACGCTTAATAAAATGATTTCTTATTTGTGTGAATGTTATGTTTTGCTTTTAAAGCTGGTTGGACGTTTAACTTTATAGTCACTATTGGGCTTAACCCGCATGGGGCGGCGGGGAGTCCTCCACGAACCCAATGCATAAAAAATCGAAACGTGTGCTCGAAATACAATTAAACGCAAAAGCAAAAAAAAAAACGAAAAGAAGTCACCCAGGGACTCGAACCCGCTTCTAGGGGCAGGGTTGAACCATCCTGCCCACACACTGTTTTGGTGTCTCGAACCCTCTTCAAGGTGCAGGGCTAAACCAGCCGAACCACACACTTTTGGTTTAATAGGGACTTTAACCTCCATCTTCAATCCAGGATGGTGAAGAATCTGAATTGCGAGAGTTTGATAGACCAAAATCTATAGCCTTTTAACAGTGAATCGTCTTTGCACGACTTGAAAAGAAAGTTCTAAAAAATATAAAAACCAAGTAAAGGTTAGCATCAGCTTAGGAATATTTGGTCAATGTAAGACAACTTGCATAATGTGTTTTCATACCTCTGGGTTCATGTCACAATATACCAAACCATGTGAACGGCATTCTGGAGCGAAGTTGATATAGATAACTGTTTGCAGACCATCAAGCAAGTACATAATAACACTAACCATTAACATAATTTTCATATTTGTTTTTCAACTTTTTAAAGAGTCATTGCAACTTACCATGATCCAGAATTCGACTTCCTTCCCAAATTAAAGTCCTTAAAAATCAATTGAGGAAGATTAAGAAGTTAACCTCTTGAAAGTAATATTTTTGCAACCGGAAATATAAGTGAGATCAAACCAGTGGCAGAAAAAGGACGGTAAAAATAAACTTCATTACAATTTTTAACAATAAACTTCATTAAAATTTTGAAGTCAAAACGGGATGAAAGCCGTAATGTTTTGAAGTAATTTCGTGTTAATCTCATTAAAACAATCATCAAATTATTGAATTTCCATATCAACAAGAGTGTTAAAATAGTTAAACTTAAAGTAATGTTGATTGGTGATGTCGTACCTCTATCTTTAGAAGAATTAGCTATATCTTTTTGAAGAGGGTGACTTCCGTTTCAAAAACCTTTCCATAACACCTGGTAAATAACAATTAAACCAATAACAATTAACAAACGTATGAAAATTGCTTTTGCTTCAGTATCAGAGTCATTTTATGTAGATACTGTGCTGATTTAGTTATATGTATAAGATAAATCATAAAAGGATTAATTTTGTGAGGAAGTTACAATATATATTTGGATCTTGCTACTGCATGTATGTGATGATTTCTAGAAACCTTATTGAGAGTAATCAATTTAGTATTTGAACAAAGACTCGTACTCAAAATTGGGTTAACCAAAATTGATCTGGCAATATCCTGACCCCTTACATTGAATCATAAGCATGCTTCAAATGTTTTATAGTAACAAACAAGCCATAACAACTTAGTACCATCCTAGAAATTAAGGTCGCGGATAGCGACGCCCTCCTAGACATCCTAGGATCATTTTTAAATGTACCACACCGACTGCGCACCAAATCTGAAGTCGAGGGCATTATTGTCGTTTACATTCAGGTTGCTGCAGGAATCAAAACCAGACTCACCTGCCGTGTTGCAGTTAGCGAACTCGAGTCCATAAAAACTGTCATCGAGTTGGATCGGGTCCAGATTCCTAGGGCTGAAGCTTTTGTTGGTTTCTTGGAGATTCGCATCGTAGAATGACATGAGATCAGAAATCATTCTTTGGCCATCTTTTGCATCAGCTTCAATTCTTCACTTAATCCTCCTTTTGCATCAGAACCTGCAAATCAATAGAAAACGCAAGTAGGTATCAATTATTATCAGAATTGCAATAAAAACAATCCAAAATGTAAGGGAATGTGCATTAAATAGATGTGTTATTTGAAATACATAAATAATCAGATTAACGATATAACACTTGGGCTAGAATCCACTTGGTTGCAAATCGATATTTTAGAAATAGGTCAATGATATGGTCAATTTTAGTAAAGGGAAGAACGGCTCCTTGGTCTAGTTATCGTTCTTAATGACCGTTGGAAGGCTAACAGGCTCCCGCAAATGCTAACGCTTCCTCGGATCATTATTCGGACTAAGATTATCATATCCCGTGGCTCCCAAGTAGGGTTGCCACGCCGTATAACTCATTGGAAATTAGAATGCGTAACCACCTCCATGCCGCTCTATGAAGGACTTAAGATTACTGAAATTAACTAGTTTATGTTTATAGTAATAAAATAGAAGGCCTCCCAAGTACGGTTACCGCGACCCTCAATCGATTGGAAAGCAAGAATGATGAGACACGCTAGCCACCGCAAGACCGGAATAAAGACATCTTGTCTACAACATACTTTACTTAAATATGTCTTCCACCTCAAGCCCTAATCCATGGCTCCCGCTAAAAGTCCTCTGCGAGCTAAAGGTAAGAAGATAGAAGAAATACCGACACAAAATACAATGTTCAACTAAAACTCAATATAGTATCAATCCCAACCAGCAAAAGTAGAAATCTTTACTACCTGGGTCTAGTATAGTATCAAGGACTTGTATAAAGACGTACAACTTTGAATGAATGTTTAAATAACATGTATTGCCCAAGACACTCACAAAATTTAAGGCTCCAGTGACTAAAAATTAGAAACTCTCATCCATAAAGGATGATCATAGTCAAGAATAACCAAGAAACATAAACACATCATTTTCATTAAATCAAAATATCAATTTACACTAAGTTTCATCTTCACCTAAGTGATACAAGAAGACTAGCCACTAGTGGCCATACAAATGAATACACAAACACTAGTTCATATATAGATTATGGAATGAAAACATGTTATCAAACCAAAGACAAGTGTAGTGATTATGAAATGCTTCTTGATCGTGGGTGAAATGACTAATTTTCTCTATGTATTTCTCGTGGAAGAGACCTGTAGGAACTCTCCCCAAATATTGCTTGTGAAATGAGGGGGCTTGAGCCTCTATTTATAGGATGGAAAAGAGGGGAGGCACGCCCATGCCTTCGTACTCACGTCCATGCGTACATTAATCCGTGCGAATCACCTTATGTATGAAGTTCAGCTTTTTTCTTGCAAGTCTGCAAAAATGCACGGCCGTGCATAGGCATGCACGGCCGTGCCTTGGTTGACTGGCTTCTAGAATCTTCTTGATAGTTTGGGGGGGGGGGTACGGTTGTGCCTGGCCATGCATGGCCGTGCCTGGCCTCTAACTTCCATAGATCTTTGACTTTTTATTTTACTTTTGCTTCCTTCTAACACGGGGAGCCAAATAACTTGCAATTATATTATAGCACCAAACTAGGCTTAATTCTAGAGTAATTGATCAAAAATCAATCAAATATGAGGATGATTATACATGAAAAATATGTATAATTGATGGCACATCAACTATCATGTGTCTTGTACCATCGTCGCGTTTTGTGACAATGTCAGTGTCGTGTATTTAGCTTTAAACCCTATAAAGCATCAAAGGACCAAACATGTGGAAATAGATTTACATTTTATTAGGGAACATGTTGCCATTGGTCAGATTCGTGAGTTACACGTCCCCTCAACTCATCAATTTGTAGATATTTTCACGAAAGGCTTACCTTCGCAGCTCTTTCTTGATTTCAGGTCCAGTTTGAGCGCACATGTGCCCTTCGCTCGTACCTGTGGGGGGTGTGTTAGATGATATTAAGCATGGTGTTATATTTTTACATATTGCATGTTAGTATAGGGTCTTAATTGTAAATATTTTATTTTTGTTGTACTTTACATCTTATATATATTCTAGGTTAGAAATCTCGTGTACTACACATGTTGAATAAAGAAAAAATTAAATAATAATTAGTAATGATAATTTAGAAATTATAAAACGATTGAACAATTTAATTGATGATAAACAAAATTTTGAATTAAAAAATATGTAGATAAAAATTGAAACGAATTGTTAATCTAGTTGTCTAAAATAATGTTGTTGATTAAAATGTAAAAACAATCTTGATAATATAATAAGTATCGATAATACAAATTTATTTTTCGAAATTGATAAGTAACGTCAGAAATTAAAACTATCCATAATTAATTTCATATTAAATTTATTTAGTTAATGATATAATAACTATCCATAATTAAATTTATATTAAATATCTAAAAATATATGTTCTTTTAATATCATTCATATTTAATATCATTATTTGATAGGAGAGAGAAATGAGAAAATATGGGTGAGGATGCACCAGAGAGTGACACGTGTCCCCTCATTTAACAGGAGAGAGAGGCAGGAAATTAATTGTGAGAAGACACGAAAGAGTGACACGTGTCCCCTCAAATCCTTATTTATTAGTATAGACTAGGTTAAAAACAATAATGAACGAAGGAAACAACAATTTTCTAAGTACTTATCATGACTGAAAATTCAAATAAATAATTATTATTCATAAATTTTCAAATACTTTTTTTTGTATACAACATTTAAAATTCTACTCGTAAGTTTACCATCTAAGGCCCTAAACCAGGCACCCTACAGTTGGTTCTCATAACTGGTTATACTCTTTAGAAAACATCTAACTTTCATTTAAATAGACAGCGAAAGTCTTTCTCAAAATATTATTATCTTTAAACTCGTTAACTTTGATAACATTACCTGACGAATGCATGCACATTTAGCCCCGCTTCCAAGCCAAGATACCTCGTCTAGCAGAGTAACCTGCAAAACAATCTAACGTACATACAAAGTCAGCTACGCTGAGTGAGTTCTAATAGTTTAATTTAAACAAAAGCCAACTCATCTCTTTATATAATTATTTCCATTCAAGACCCTCTGGTCCTTAGAAAATAGTTGTATAGATTTTCATCATATAAATAACCCCTGTTATTTTATAATATCCCAGAGGATTCGCCAGCCTAGACTCTACCCACCATTTTAACTCAGTAAGTCTCACCGACATAGAACGAGCTTACTACACTGATAACTCACAATTTACCATATATATATATATATATATATATATATATATATTAACCATATGCTGGTTAACTCGACCAACCTCTAGACACCGACTTACCAGTCCTAACTAGGACTCTCATAACTCGACTGACTTAACAGTTGCACACAATGTACTCTTCCCGACACAATGGTCAATCTAACTCGACATATCACATTGATTCCATCTATTTTTCACATCAATATCATCTCTTACACAATTAATATAATTCATCACTTGCATGCAATTTAACACATATAAATGCACACAAACACATACCTCATCACCGCACCCTCATCAGGGTTATCCCCGTCGGGATACTCGTCCTAAGCTCAGCTATACCCTTGTTACAGGGACGACCACTAAACATAGTGACACACTCGTCATCTATGATGACTACCCAGCCACCCACACGGTGACTATATCATCTACCATACGGTGACTGACACGTCACCCATATGATGATGACCCGAAGGAGTCCGTCCTCCACACCACTGTTGACCCTGCACACGGACAATAATGCAAGCACACAAAGCAACACATATATACACATGATACTACCTGGACATGTACTACGACTCACCACCCTTTCACGGATCACTTACGTGTGTAATCCAATACTTACTTTAGACGTATCCTCTTAACTTCTAGACCCATTACCCAACTCTTTCCGAATAGTTAATTATACAACACATAAACATCGTACCGACTTATAGCCCGTACATACCATGGACACCACCTAAACCCATGCAAACACGATACTTGTCGTGTCACTAGGACAACGACATAATACACACAACATCAAACACATGACGCTTAACAGCATACTAGCATTTACTTGACTCGTTAATGAACCACGTACGGGTCCCCTGCTAACTCTCCTTATATAACCATCACAGGTTTAACTAAATTCCCAACTCATCCCGACTAACTCATAAGATGACATACACAAATCATCCCAACTCTTGTTCACCCACCCTAAGGACCCCACAACCACCCTTAGCTTCATTATTACATAATGGTCTCATAAAACACTTCAGGTTTAAATCATAACTTGTAATACGTTCATTTAATAACACATGTGAGTATGTACGATAGCCCCAAAATAGTAAAACATTTAAAAGAGGGGATTAGAAACTCATTGGTTACGCTGAATCCCAGTCCTTGCTCAGCAGCTCGTCTGTTCGTGTTTGAACCCCAACCTGTCAAACATATGATTTCATGATCAGACGCGTACTAAAGATACGTTGACAACATCAAACAATAATTAGATTCCAACAATCCAATTTCTTCTGCTCGTCTCTTTGTCTTTGCCCAAAACCCTAGTTCCCGTACTTACCTAAGCCGGATCATCCTGGACCTGCTTAAGACTCAAGTACTCGAATAGTTTATATGCATGCATGTACGCGATCATGCAACCCAGTCCCACGAGCACACACATACTCGGACCGGGTTTCCCTGCATGCACATACTCTGCCATGCGAAACTCTCCACTCACCATGCAAACCCTAGTGTCACCCGAGCTTGTCATGCACCACTACGCATCACCGTGCGCCCCGCACGACCACCACCGGGACCACCATGCACGTCCCCTGTTTCTTTCCCCGTGACCAATCTTTGATCGGGTAGAACCCTATCCAAGCCCATCATTGCCTTCGTACGTGTCCACATCGTACTCCACCATGCTCATCGTCATTTTCCCAATTGACTTGCTTATCTCTAGCCGGAACATCACTCCCATTCTTCACTACCGTCGTGCCACCGTGGTTGCTGCCACAACAACTCACGCCATCATCAAGCCTTCGTCGCCCCGTCACCATGCAAGCCGGGTACTATCGTGAACTGGTTGCTACCACGTCGGGCACCACTCTCCTTCCATCGCTGCCACGCCACACCCTTCTTCACCTCACCACGCTCGGCCACCAACGCCATCCGCTCCCTCGCTGTCGTCCTCATCCATCTAACCCTAAACCATAATCGGGGTTTCCTAAAAAACAAGCACGAAGAGGAAAGAAAAGGGAAACCAAGGTTACCTGAACTCGTTCCGGGAAATCACACCACCGCATGACCACCGTAGCACCACCCCGCCATTGACTTTCCTTCTCTCTTTCCGGCGTCTCCTCCTTCCCTGCTGTCGCGTGAAACCTAGCCAAAAATGGCTTAGTGTTTCTCATTAGATGAATAAATACATGCTACAGTTACATCCGGGTCCTCGCGCCATCCTTACCTGCGCGTTTTTAACTTGAACTGCTTAATAACGACCATTCGGGTCTAATTGGTAGCTAGACGTGCCTCCTTTGGCCAACTCTACTCGTTACTATGCTAAATATGGATTCGGGTCGTTCACTAACCCGAGTAGACAGCCGTTGAATTTATGGGATGTTACATACCATCTTTATCTAATATTAAAAGTTTTAGTTTTTCTCTACTTTTAACTCTAGATAATGCAACATACAATTGACCATGTATGAAAACTGGTTGCCTAAAACACAAACCAACCTTCGATAGTGATTGTCACTGACTTTTATTTATTGACCATGTGTGAAAACTGGTTGTCAATCAAGGTAACAGTTACCCAAATATAAATACCCATCGAGGTAACAGTTACCCAAATATGGTATTTTCGGGAACTGATTTTGTGATTGAAGCCCAAAATGTATGTAATTTTAGGGAAAAATTTTGATGATGATTTTATCGATGATTGAATGAAACACACCGGTTACTTACTATCTTAATGCATAAATTTGAATGCTTACCGTGATTTTGGTTGACTTACTGATCGATTGAATACTTTATTTTTCTAAAAAGAAATTTTGCCCTAATTTCTTGCTCTCTGGAGGTGATAAAAGGATGTGTTATTTGGGCGGGAAAAGAAAGAATGGATGCTCTAATATAGGGACACGTGTCCCGTCATATAGTGATTTATTAGAGTAGAGATATGTGAGTAATACAAAGAAACCCTAATCGGGGACTTCCATAACTCTCAACATTGGTTACTAACACTTATAAATTTAAAATGTATACTTATTAACGTGATAAATAGTTTATTAGTTTTAACAGTTTACATTATCCATAAAGATAATTTTTTTACTTTTAGAAATAAGCAAACAAAGGGGGAAAACCCTAACTATAATAAATTTATTTTCTTTCTTTTAAGTTCAAGGGCTAATTCACTAATCACATTGCACTATTGGATACAAATGGTGTTAAGGGAGCTTTGATAAAGATGTTTGGTCTAGGTCACGGTCTTAACGATTCGTAGGTCACATGGTGTTCATTTTGATGTCTAAGCAAGATATTTCTTAAACATGTGGTTGTAATGAAAGTACAATGGAATTGAAGAAGTTTGGTATTATTGTACTTAATCATGGTGCTCTACTCATTTAGATGTCTAATGATCTAAGATATATCTTGATATATTTTATTTAGACTAGACAAGATCATATGTTAATATTATTAAGTTGTGTAAGGCCTCAAATCCGGGAGACATCACTTGTTGGATTTACTCATAAACATAGTTATCAAACACTGAACTTTAACTAAAAACATTCAAACATAGCGGAAGCGTACATCATTTGGTTATATAAACAGCGGAAGCCTAAACATATAAAAACATTGTCTTGACACATAAACAATAAATAGGATGTTAGTCTTGAATCAGGTAGTCATCACGTCTTTGCCCGTCCTTTCCTCTTGCTACCTGAAGTGCATACTAAAAGTCAGCTAACGCCGGTGAGTTCTAGTTTAAAGCAAGTAGGTATAAACATCATTTCATTATCTTTTCTTTCAAAGTATATATATATATATATATATATATATATATATATATATATATATATATATATATATATATATATATATATATATAGGGGTGGGTTTAAGAGAAAACCAATAGTTAGGTGAAAACCGAGAAAACCACTAAAAACCCAATTTTAACCAATAATATAATAATAGTTATTTTTTATTTTATTTTATTTTTAATTTTTTTATAAGAGTATCAAGGTAATATTACAAATATTTATCAAAAAATCATTTAAATATTGGCATACGTATACGTAATCCATAGTGTTACGTATACGTAAACAGAAAACAAAAAAATTCAAAAACGTTGCGGTTACGTATACGTAACCCATAGTATTGCACATTGTTTTAGTGGTTTTCTCGGTTTTCGCCTAACTTTGTGGTTTTTTCTTGATCCTTCCCCTATATATATATATACACACACACAGTATCATCTCACTTACCATCATTTAACATTCATTGGTGGTACATATGTATATATACACCTTTGCATTCTTTGAACATTCATTGGTTTTACACATAAGGGTGATCAGCCCGTCATTGATTGCGTAAGTCACAAAGACAGACGCTTCGTCCTACCATCATAGGCCGTCATTCTTACAACCGTCCGTCAACCTTTGTCCGTCCGTCATTTTCTTTAACCGTCCGGCAACCTTCGGCCGTTCGTCATTTTCTTTAACCGTCCTACCGTCGTAGTCCGTCATATTCACCCGTTTACCCAACGGTAACCGTTTTCCCCAAACGAACTATATATGCAGCCGTGCTTCGATTAAGGGCCTCCGTCTACCGTAATAGTCTGTATTTTGTCTACCTTTCTAGACTTTGACATACCGTTTGCATAATAGTCGTATGGTCGTCCGTCTACCGAAGTAGCTGCCATCATCGTACCGTCCTACCGAAGTAGTCTGTATTTCCATCCATAACGTTTACATACATTCGTATCATGCAATATATATAAATATAAGGCAATATTTCATTCATTTACTTTATGTCATTCATTCATTACATTCTTTGTAAACATTCATTTCATTCTTTTGTTCATCATTTACTTTCATATAACACGTATGGTCATGTTAGCATTCATAACTTTCATTCATTTAATGTATGCACTTCAGCCCCAAAACATTTAAAATCATTTGCACATAACACATAGGGGGCACATAGAACTCACCTGATGAGCGGGTTCCTGAAGTATACTAGCCGGTCAGTGAGCGTCACTAAGGTCACACACAATCTGTATAATCAAGTCATACAAGATTAGATAATGACCCTAAACGACACTATACGTTTCTATCCTTAGGGTTAGGCGAACTTAGGTAAGTTCGCCCCTTAGGATCTAAGCGAACTTAGTAGTTTCGCTAGGTTTGCATTAAGCGAACCTGTTAGGTTTGCTTGGTTGGAATTGAGCGAACTTGTTAGTTTCACTAGAATTGTTTCTGAGCAAACTTAGTAGATCTGCCAGGTTTGCATTAAGTGAACCTGTTAGTTTCGCTAGAATTGTTTCAGGCGAACTTGATAGGTTCACCTGCACGACCTTCTTCCCCACCGAGAAACCCTAAATTTGCATGTTGATTTCAGGTCGCCAAGACCCAAACTTTTTACGTTCAAATGTAACATCCCGGAAATCCATAGGTATATGGTGCGGGTTAGTGAGCAACCAGAACCCTATTTGAATAAGAGGAATAATAAATATTTTCGTACGAGGTGCGTGTAACTAACGGGGGTCGTTTAAAAGATAGTTCAGGATCGAAACTTGTAGAAAGGAAACACAAGGACCCGAATGTAAACCTTGAAGCTTTAAATATGAATTAAAAGGAAAACCCTAGGCCATTCGGCCTAGGGGGACTTGGGACGGCAGGAGAGGAGTTGGACCAGGGGAAAATGATCGGAGGATGTCGGGAGAAGGTAGTTACGCGACGATCTTGAGCGGATAACTTCACGATTAGCCAAGGTAATCTTCTTTTACATTTGTTTACGCATTTAGTTGTGAGTTGCTTGTTGAAAAAACCGAATAGGGTTTGGGTTGTGGTTCACGGCCGACAGCGGGGAAGAGACGCGGGCCTGGTGGCGCGTGGCAGTACGTGGTAGTGGGCATGGTGACCCAGCAACAGGGAAGATAACGGCAAAGGCGGCGGGCTGCATTGGAGCGGTAGTTCATTCGGATGGTGTTAAACGGTGGTGGCAAAGTGGGTAGCCGGTGGTGGTCGACGACAACAGTGGTGATGGTTGATCCGGTGGTGAGGATGAGCCGGTGTTGGTACGGTAGGGTTTTGTGTACCCGCTAGGGTACGTGCGTGGCGGGGAAGCATGGTGGAGGCCGATGGAGGTGGTGACGGGCTAAGGTGATAGCTATGGTGGCGGCATGCGACCACGAGGGTGGTGCTTGACATGATCATGGGACCCGTGGTGGTGCATGGGTGAGCTAAGGTGCGGGTTTGTAACGAGCCGGAGTTGCATGGAGAGGAATCATGGGCTAGGGTTTTGCATGGATCGTAAACACGTATGCATGGGGCCCGACTTAGTATTACGGGTTCTAAATAAACCAAGAGCGATGTTTGTCATCGACGAAGGATTTGCATAGCGCGTAGGTGTGCACGAACGGGAGTTGGGATCGGGGACGCGGGTCCTAATCAAATTGGGATCATTAAATATGTAAACCTAGGAGACTAAGGTTTAAAGGAAGGAAAATAGGAGTAGAAGGGATGAACGTTAGAGTTTTGTTATATTTACGTGATATTTAATGTAAGTGTAGAACGGAATCTGATCCTTGGATCACACGTTTATAGGTTTAGGGCTTTGAACGTGGACGGGCGAGTTGCAGAGCAGAGACTGAGACTCAGCACAACCTATGAGTTTCTAATCCCCTCTTTTAAATGTTTTTAACGTTTTGGGGCTATCATACATACTTTCGAGACGTGTTTTATTACATTAAATGTGTATCGAGCTTTGGGGTCTAACCCGATGAGCTTACGAATTTAAGTATTTAAATATGGGGCTAAGGGACTATGCATTGTCCTTAAGATGTGTAGGTTAAAGGTGGGTAAATAGTCATGGACCGTATAGTGACCTAACAGGGGTGAGTCGGGATTGTATTTACAGGTCGTACGAGTACGACTAGGAGGTGTCACGGGTATGCATGTACGCGGTATCTACTTGGATAATGAGGCATAGTATTTATACGTGTGTTGCTATAGTAGTAGGGTATTGTGCTAATGGTTAGTCGGGGTGAGTCGGGATATAAGCTAAACGCTTATAACTACGTGTAGGATATATGTATTGTTCTAATGTTATGTGTGAGGTGCAGGTGTAGTTAATAAGTCATATACGTGTAGTGTGATAATACATGTTTATAATTGAGTTATGTGTTTGTATGTCGTTGTCCTTGTGCCACAGGGGGTGATGTGTTTGCATCGTCATCCTTATGACACGGCAAACGGGATTTGTGAAGGACGAGGTCCTTCAGGATGTCATCAAAGGTGACGATGTCGAACAGGACAGTGATGAGCTCGGGGTGTGTCGAATGCCCTGACGAGGGTGCAGTGATGAGGTATGTGTTTGTGTGCTTATATATTTGCGTTAAATTGCATACAAGCGTTGAGTTATATTTATTGTGCATGAGATAGTATTAATGTGGTGAGTAGAGTTAGATTGGTCATTGTGTCAGGATTGTGATGTGGTGTTTACAACTGTTATGTCAGTTGATTTATAAGAACCTTGGTCAAGGCCGAGTAAGTTGATGTCTAGGGATTTTTTGTGTTAATCACGTGTCGAGTTAATACGTGTACATGAGTATGCGTTATTAGTGTAGTAAGTTCGACCTATGTCGATGAGACTGTGAGATTATTATTATTATGGGATGAGTCTTAGGTAATGAACTATTATGGGGTATCGTGTGATAACAGGGGTTATCTACTTGTTACTGAAATTTGGAACTATTTTAAGTTCAAATAAATAACTTCTGTGACGAGTTGGCTTTGAATTAAATTAAACTATTAGAACTCACTCAGCGTAGCTGACTTTGTGTGTACGATAGATTGTTTTGCAGGTAAGTGTTGTGTTGACGTATCTTGGCTTGGGAGCGGCGCTACTCGTATTAGTGTGCATGCATTCGTGAGGTAACTTAATGACATTAAATAGTAATTCATGTTTTTAGAAAAACTTCTGTTGTAGTTTAATATATCTAAAATGAGTATTTTCAAGGGAATAATCCGTTATGAGAACCAACTGTAGGATGCCCGGGTCGGGGTCTTACAAGTTGGTATCAGAGCCGAGGTTTAAGAGAAAACTGTGTTTTTAAATAAATAAAATGTCTTAACTTAAACTGAAAATGGGACGATGGTGAAATGAATGCCACCACGAGTAACCGCGAGCCAAGATGTACGTCTTTCGAGTTGAGTAGTAGTTATTATTTACCAATTTATGTATTGTTATACTAGGTAAAGTAATCAGTGTGAGTAAATGATTTAGGGTTCCGCGTGGGATCAAGTTGTGTGATATGTGTTTAAGTATTATGTAGAACTACTTGAAGTTGTGTGGTGTGATTAAATGATGACTTGTTAGAAAATTGTGTGGTGCTATGTGAGTTGTGTGGGATGCATGGGCATCCGGGGTGTGTGAAAGATAGAACGCTGGTGTAAATATGATGGGGAAGGTTTAGAATCAGAGCAGTAATGTGGACCACCGAATTGCATTTGATCACCGTAATTTGGCAGTCTATGATTACTCTCATATTCTGAATTTGACGCCCATAGTAATCACTCCAACGTTCTATCTTGTGCAGGTACTGATGGCCATGACAATTCAGACTAGATGGACTAGGCGAAGAGCTCTCATCAGGAGGTCGATAGAACGACGGGTTAGACGTGCGGCTGCTGTTAGTATGGCTATCTTTAGGAGAAGACGGGTCTTAGCACCTGTTCCATTGACAGTGGTTTCATCGGCGACTGAGGATGAGCAGGAGTTGCCAGCGCAGGAGGTGATCTTGGCGCTTCCGGCGCCTAATGCTCCCAGTACTACCAGGGCAGTTATGAGGGGTGGACTTAGTAGCTCCTTTTATAGGAAAAGTGGTTGGCGAGGAAGGAATGCATTTGCGGTTAGGCCTCAGCCTCCGAGGCAGGATTCGGGATCAGGAAACGGTTTTTTTTTTTTGAGGAATCTAACGACGAGGAACAAGTGGGTGATAACCTTGACTTGTTCAGTAATTAGAGTAGTGGTGGTTACCACGAGAGAACTAGAGTACTTTGAGTAGTGGCCGTCAGGCACTTTTGTGACGAAATGTTTGTTCTTGGTTTTTCAATTGCTTGATTTTAACCATGACAGTGAATCTTACCATGAGATGGTTTTAAACGTAGTTAATGATAGTTGCATGTATGATAGCTTGCTATTGGTGGTGAAGTGTCAATTATGTGTGATTATGTGATTACCTTTCGAACAACGTGAGTTCATACTAAGTGTAATCTTTGATGTGATGCCAGAGCTTGGTTGATTAGACTGTATGAGTAGACCTGTGTAGACCTGAGTTTTGATTGTTTGCGTGTCTACAGTCTTAAGATAATGTCACCTATGTGTTATGTGTAGGTGATGTTTTAAAGTGTAAAAGGGTGTGTTGCACCCTGTGTAACTGTTCAGGACGAGGTCCTGTGGGAAATCGAAGTTACATGCCTTATGTTTAGGTATGCATGTTCAGGACCAGATCCTGTGGGAAATAAGATATTTTTATATCTTGTGTGTATGAATGTTTAGGGATGTTTTGTGTCTTGACTGAGTAGTGTGTCGTCTTGAAATATGGGTATGACCCGTATGGGTACGACCGAGTAAACTCTGTGTGAGTATATGATGACGTGTGGCAGGGACTACCGTTGTGGTGAATAAGAGATAAGATTCAAGGGTTATGTGTCTATAAATGACGAGGTAATGTTGTATGCACGTGGACTTACTCAGATCTAGCTAGTTGTGAATGTGCACTTTGTGCGAGTTAGAAGGTTAAGTTACTAGTACATGTGTAGAACATTGTGTGTTATGTAGTTATGTGTGTCGGTGTGTGTCCTTGTAGTACACGCTTGGTCGTGCATAGGATGGGTGGTTAGTATGATCAAGCATAGTAATTCTATCTTGACGATTTTCTCGACGTTGATACGTCGAGGTGATGCGAATAGTTTTGACGTCTTTCTGGACGATCGGTGGGGTGCTCTTATGAGATGCCTATGCTTATATCTCAGAGAATTCGGAGCATGAAGCCAATAGGTAGAGCCGTGAGAGTAGATGATGAAAGCGCTTACGTGGACGCTTGACCAGAAATGTGTATGATGAGATCAAGGTGATGACGCTGAAGATTTCAGCACGGAGTTAACAAGGTGAGATATCAGAGGAATAGGGATGTCTTCCCTGAACGAGATAATGGATAGCCGAAGCTAGGGAGCAGACAGACTTCATGTTCGTATATGATAAATGAGACGCAGTCTGTGATCGTATGATAATGGTAGAGCAACATAGAGGGAAGTGAAACTCAGGAGGGGTGAGTGCAGGATTGCACGTAAGTGACGAGGAAGGAGATGCCTACGCTGGTAAATTTACGGCTAACTTAAGGTGAGCTCGTGTGGAGCATTCAAGGAAAGCAAGTGTTTGAATGTTGAACCAAACCCAACAATGGTAAATGAGCCTTGAGTAACATCGAGAGGTAATAAGGATGACCCTAGTGTTGGGTGTGTACGTACTTAAGGTACGTATTGAATGCGTGTTAATGAAGTGAAAAGATACTATGGTAGAGAAATTTAGTGGAGACCAAGGTAGCTTTGCACAAGCTCCTGAGGGTCATCGAAGAAAGACATTAGCGATGCCCTTATAGGTAGGGTAATGGGCTAGAGTTTGGGGAATCATCGCAAGATGACGATCAGAGTTTGAGAAAGAAAGGTATGAGGAGTATATAATGGCGAACCAGTGAGTGCTTCTATCTGTGAAAGTAGGAGACCTACTTGGGGTGATGGCCATCGGAATGACGAGATCATTAGGGTTATATGAGAGGCGAAGGCAATTGTGCCCGTTAGTCATAATGAAACATGACAAGTGAGAGGGCATTTGGTAGTGTTGTACTATATAGCACTAGAGATGGTACGAGCGATGTTCTTAAGAACAATAAAAGCAACAAGGTATTGTCAAAGACAATGACAACGAAACCTTCATGAAAGGATTAGTCATCAAGGCAATCAAGGATGGAAACTTCTAGCAAGCGCCGGGATAGAGAGTTGAAAATGCAGCCGTTTGATTAATGGCTGGAAAGATGAGATATGAGGGAATAAGTAGGTGAAACCTATAAAATCCCAAGGTCTAAAGCAAGCAACGGAGAAGACTTCTTTGAAATCCTAGAAAGGTGGCCGTATTGCAAGCAAAGTAATGAAAGCAGGTAGTGTCAAGGTGAATGTTGGCACCGAATGTAATGGGTGCACAGGAGTATGTCGTATTGGTTTGTACCGGCGCAGGATTCGAGGACGGATCCTCTTTTAAGGGGGTAGACTTGTAACATCCTGAAAATCCATAGGTATATGGTGCGGGTTAGTGAGCAACCAGAACCCTATTTGAATAAGAGGAATAATAAATATTTTTGTACGAGGTGCGTGTAACTAACGGGAAGGACACAAGGGGTCGTTTAAAAGATAGTTCGGGATCGAAACGTGAAGAAAGGAAACACAAGGACCCGAATGTAAACCTTGAAGCTTTAAATATGAATTAAAAGGAAAACCCTAGGCCATTCGGCCTAGGGGGACTTGTGACGGCAGAAGAGGAGTCGGACCAGGGAAAAGGATCGGAGGAGGCCGGGAGAAGGTAGTTTCGTGACGATCTCGAGCGGATAACTTCACGATTAGCCAAGGTAATCTTCTTTTACATTTGTTTACGCATTTAGTTGTGAGTTGCTTACTGAAAAACCCGACTAGGGTTTGGGTTGTGGTTCATGGCCGACAGCAGGGAAGAGATGCGGGCCTGGTGGCCTGTGGCAATACGTGGTAGTGGGGGATGGTGACCCAGCAGCAGGGAAGATGACGACAAGGGCGGCGGACTGCATTGGCAGCGGTGGTTCGTTCAGATGGTGTTAAACAGCGGTGGCAAAGTGGGTAGCCGGTGGTGGTCGACAACAGCAGTGGTGGTGGCTGATCCGGTGGTGAGGATGAGCCGGTGTTGGCACGGTAGGGTTTTGTGTACCTGCTAGGGTACGTGCGTGGCGGGGAAGCATGGTGGAGGCCGATGGAGGCGGTGACGGGCTAAGGTGATAGCTATGGTGGTGGCATGCGACCACGAGGGTGGTGCTTGACATGATCATGGGACCCGTGGTGGTGCACGGGTGAGCTCATGTGCGGGTTCGTAACGAGCCGGAGTTGCATGGAGAGGAATCATGGGCTAGGGTTTTGCATGGATCGTAAACATGTATGCATGGGGCCCCGAATTAGTATTACAGGTTCTAAATAAACCAATAACGATGTGTTATGAGATGGTTATCACGAGTTGTCATCGACGAAGGATTTGCATGGGATATCGTGTGATAACAGGGGTTATCTATTTGTAAATGAATTGTGGAACTATTTTATAAGGACCGTGGGTCCTAAGTAAAGTTCAAATAATTTCTGTGACGACTTGCTTTTAATTAAATTAAACTATTAGAACTCACTCAGCGTAGCTGACTTTGTGTGTATGATAGATTGTTTTGCAGGTAAGCGTTGCGTTGACGTATCCTGGCTTGGGAGCGGCGCTACTCGTATTGGTGTGCATGCATTCTTGAGGTAACTTAATGACATTAAATAGTAATTAATGTTTTTAGAAAAACTTTCGTTGTAGTTTAATATATCTAAAATGAGTATTTTCAAGGGAATAACCCGTTATGAGAACCAACTGTAGGATGCCCGGGTCGGGGTCTTACATCAAACCTTTGATTTTGTGAAGCTAGATCTATATTTATATCATCATTGTATGCGTAAAAATGTAACCTTTTTAGGTTAAACCCATGTTAACCCGAAACCCCAAATCATGAACAAAAACTTAGATTTAGATGAGGTCATTTCCTAGATTCGATTCCTTCTCGTTTCCAAACGCTGTTGTGGTGATGAGTGACGATTCCTGAGCTTCTTGGATCGATCCCTTCACTTTCTCTCTCTAGCCAATTTCTCTATCTCTAGAATTCTTGAGCAAAAAGGGTGAGAATGGGGGTGAAGTTACCGATCAAGAGGGTTTTACCCTTTGTTCGGCCCATGGGCCGACTCCCTAGTTCCGCCTCTTACTTTTCGCCCCTTTTCCTTCTTCTTTCGTTTATTCATTAAATCCCGACTTTTATTCCGTTTATTCGCTTTTATTTATTTTGGGATGTTACAAGTTGCTACACAAAATATCTTAAACTATATTTTAAGGTTCTTAATAATAAAATAGTGATACATTACCCACACGTTGCAGCAGAGATGTTAAAATTTGTAAGGATCAATTTTGACGGCATGTCAGGGCAGCCCTTGATTTGTGTTCATAATCTGATTCAATATATATATATATATATATATATATATAATTAAAAAAAGAAAGCAAAAGTTGAGAAAAGAAAAGACAGACAACCGACAAGGGGGGGGGTGTTTAAATTCGAACTCACGGCTTGGGTGTAATTTTGCGCCTTGTGAACCGCTATTCAACATGCGTCAAACCATTTAGGTTGGTTCCATCAAACCATAGAGCCAAAGTTGTAAACTTTCTTGCATTTCTATTTAACTAATATTGAGGCGATACGAAAAAAAAACCTTTTAAACCGGCGCTAAAAGAGGTCGAATGTAACATCCTTGATTTTTTCATACTATTTATGTAACCTTTTGGTGATACTATTGATTCATTATGCATTCTTGAAACTATTTTGATCTATGAAAACTTTAGCATGATTCAATTTCAAATACATTGTGATCCTATAAGTTGTCATGTACTATGGTGATTCTATGAAATTCTATGTAATACGATGCTATATTCTATACTAATATACTATATCTTGTCTAAAGTAGTAACTTAGAAGCCTTAGCCCTAAATCAAAATCAAATTAATGGAAGTTCCATTTTTTGAAACCTAAATTCAAACTTTGAAAGTCTAAAACTACACATATGTAACTTCAAGGTTCATTTGTGTAATATTTTATAAATCCAAAAATTAAATGATTATTTATTTAAACATTTTTAAAAAATCGAGATTTTAATTTTGTTGGAAACTCTATATTAATATATATATATATATATATATATATATTAATATATATATATATATATGTAACAGCCCGAGTTTTAGAGCGCGAAAGAATTCACGAGAATTAAAAACTTAAATAAGAAAAGAAGGGAAGCGGGCTTGGGCCGGGGTGTATGGGCCGAAAGGGGCAAGGGTCGGGCCCTTATAAGCCTCAAAATTAGCCCAAAACCCTCACTCCCAACCTCATTTTCGGATTTCTAGAGAGAGAAAGTGAGAGAGAGTCTAGAGAGAGAAAGTCCCGGTTTTCGAATCTGAGCTCATAGGACCGTAGGCATACGTATTTGGAACGATTAGCTGTGAAGAAGAAGCATTTACAGGTAACCAATTCTCCTAGATCTGAGTTTTTGTTCGTTTTTGGGTTTTTCGGGTTTTGGAGTAAAAGGTAACGTTTTTACGGATTAAACTGGAGGAAAAACATAGATTAAGTTCTTTAATGAAAAGCAAACGTTTTGAATGTAAACAAGTCCGGGATCTTGACGTGATCAGACCCGAACACGAAAGTTAGGGTTTGCGTACTTACTAAGTACGCATGAAGAGGATCCTGCGTACTTATCAAGTACGCATGAAGCAAAGCCTGCGTACTTATCAAGTACGCACGAAGCAAAGCCTGTGTACTTATCAAGTACGCACGAAGCAAAGCATGCGTACTTATCAAGTACGCAAGAAGCAAAGTCTGCGTACTTATCAAGTACACAAGAACAAGGCTCTACGCACTTGCCAAGTGCGCAAGAATCAGGTCTATGGGTATATATGTATAGCTGGATTAGTGAATTCGGTATGTTCGCCTAGCCAGAAATAGTGAGAACATTTAGCGTCGAGTTAAGTCTAATACTTGTCTATTGTTATGATTGTTCAGATTGTGTTAGATCTAGTAGACCATTGCAGCTAAGATACCAGGTGAGTTCTAATCACCTTTTTTCCTTCTTTAGGGGTGGTGTGCATACTTAGTGTAAAGCGTTTATTATATTTTATATATTATAAACTGAAGGGAAAAGCTATGTTTTAGTGAAAAGTTTAAAAGAGGCAAAAGTACATTTTAGTAAAGTATTATTATATTATTGGCAAGCGTTTATTATATTTTTCATATACATAAACAAAGGCATAATATAAGTGCTAGTATGTTTTCAGTAAAGCAAGATATATATTATTTGGCAAACGTTTACTATATTTATTATACATAAACAAAGGCATAATATATGTGTTAGTATTTTCAAGTAAGCAAGATATATCATTTGGCAAGCGTTTACTATATTTTTTATACATAAACAAAGGCATGATATATGTGTTAAGATATATTTCAGTAAAAGCAAAGGTATTTATGACAAGCGTTTACTATATTTTTATATACATAAACAAAGGCATAATACATGTTAAGTTACGAACAAGATTTACAGAAAGTTTTATGAACAGTAAAGTGAACAGTTTTCCTTCGGGAATGTGTACCAGCTATAAAGGTCCTTGGGACAGATGTTACTTGTACAAGATGTCAGATATGGGTTCTACCCATTAGTAAGAATCTTTGGGTTCGCTAACGGTTGTACAACTGGGATGAGTGACGGCGGTTGCTCGGGAGGTCCACGCAACCTCCCCGTAGTGCTAAGCGGTATTGTCGGTTCATGGTCATTAATCATGGGGGCATTGACCAGGGTATTGTCGGTTCATGGTCGTTGACCATGGGGGCATTGACTAGGTACTCGTCGGTTCATGGTCGTTGACTATGGGGGCGGTACAGTAGTGACAAGGAATTGACGGCTAAGCGGTATTGTCGGTTCATGGTCGTGGATCATGGGGGCATTGACCAGGTACTTGTTGGTTAATGGATGTAAGCCATGAGGGCAGTACAGTAAAGAGGAATTGACGGTTTATTATACGTTTTAAACTGTTTGAAAAGTAAAGTATGTTAAGTTTAGCCTTATTGGCAGTATATATGTTTTAGTAACTCTTTTGTATAATTGATTTAAAGTAAACGTTAGAACTCACTCAGCGTTGCTGATTTTTAGTATGCACATCAGTTAAGTGTAGGTGGCAGTAGATGGAAGTGGATGCTTGGCTTGGCGAGAAGAGTTACCCGAAGATCAGCATCTGGCATCCTGTTTATGTTTCTTTTGATTATGTTGATTAAGACAAGTTTCAATTGTATTTGATAAGTTTCAGTTGTTTAGACATGTTATGTTTCCGCTGGGTATGTTGAGATTTTAAATCGTTTCCGATGTGATATTGTATGTCTTATGTTTAAGTACTATGTGTTGGTGAGTAAATCCAATAAGTGAGGCCTCCCGGGTTTGGTGCCTTACAAGTTGGTATAAGAGCCATAGTTTGAGAGATTGGATATCCCTGATGTCCAGACTTAAACTGAGAATGGGACCAAGTAGCGGATGCCAGTATGGGTAACTCAAGCCAAAGCATCAGAAGCGTATAGTAAGTAAAGTTTACCTTTTAAAGTGTCAAGATAAGAATAGAGGCTTTAGTGGAACCATGAAAGCGAATAAATAGAAAACAAGATGTGATGTAATGGTTAATTGCAGATGGCCAGTGTATATTAACATCTTACCTTACTTATTGTGTTCTACATATTCCCTAGCATGATGAAATCAAATCCTTTTGTTCTCTATCTTTCAGTTAGAAATGGCTAGACGTGGAGGAACTAGAGGGGGTGGAGGAGGAAGACGTGGTGGGCGTATAGGCCACCACGGTGGACCTAGCACAAACCAAGAGATTGAGGGGAGTGTTCACACTACCCATACTGAGACAGAGATTAGTCAGCACAATGCTGAACATGTGGAAGGAGATGACCAACCGTTTGAGTTTGAACCAGCCGTGCAAGCGGCTATTGGCCGTGAGTTTACCCGACTGCTGAAGGAAACCTTACCGGCCATACTGGACGAAGCCTTGAGGAAGGCCAAGGAGAGCCCTAACACAACTGAAGAGCATGTGGTGCTTCCAACAATGGGAGGACCAAATCTGGTAGAGAATGTTGCACCGCCTGCTCGCGGCTGCGACTACAAGGCGTTTCGGGGTTGTGATCCACCCGTGCTTACTGGGGAGAAGGAAGCATCAGATACCTTAGATTGGATTAACGGCATGGATTCGACCATTCGTCTTAGTGAATGTCGACCGGAACAAGCAGTCATGTTCGCTGCGAAGTCATTGAAAGGAGAAGCAGCACACTGGTGAGAAACTGTGAAACAGCCTAAGGGTGACCAAGCGGTCGGATTGATGAGGTGGAGCGACCTGAAAGCGTTGGTAACTGAAAAGTTTTGTCCTAAGAACGAGGTCCATAAAGTGGAAAGAGAATTCTTGACTCTGCAAGCCGGACTCATGACTCACAGGCAATACACTTCCAAGTACAACGAACTGGCACGCCTGGTGCCTCATCTTGTAACCACAGAGGAGAGGATGATTCATTATTATGTTCAGGGGTTGCCTCCAAAGATATGTACCTTTGTAAAGACCAACACACCGAGTACCTTTGAGTCGGTGGTTGTCCTGAGCGGAGTTGTGTACGATGACATCGCATCTGAAGTCATTGCTGAAGCACCCAAGAAACAAGCAGCTAAGCGCACTGCTGAGGAACTCCAGGGTCCTAACGATAGGAGGGCAAGGGTAGAAGCTGACGGTCTATGCGACAAATGTGGAAGGAGACATGGAGGTGAATGTAAGGCGGGTCAGGTGGGATGTTTCAAGTGTGGCAAGTTTGGACACCAATCACGGGACTGCCCAGAAAGGCCAAGTTGCCACAATTGTGGGGAACAGGGACACGTGAGCCGAGATTGTAGGAAACCCAAGGAAACGGAAGCGGGGGGATCTGGAAAGCGAAAGGGTGCAGAGAAGGAACCCTACATGAACAGAGCCAAGGCAAGGGTCTACCAGATGACTCAGTAAGGTACGTTGCAAGCTCTTATTTGTGATATGACAAGTTTATGTTATTATTTCCTTACTAAGTCAGTTAGCCCCATTAGTCTAGATGCCTTAGAATTTGAGATCGCCCAAGGTTAAGCTCCCAGTGGTAGTTAATCACAATGGCCTTCATGACCAAGCTACCTTGCATAGCTACGGTTTATGCCACCCATTCTGTGATTTGCTATCAGTATAGCTTATGACAGGTTTCGAGGACGAAACCTATTATAAGGAGGGTAGACTTGTAACAGCCCGAGTTTTAGAGCGCGAAAGAATTCACGAGAATTAAAAACTTAAATAAGAAAAGAAGGGAAGCGGGCTTGGGCCTGGTGTATGGGCTAAAAGGGGCAAGGGTCGGGCCCTTATACGCCTCAAAATCAGCCCAAAACCCTCACTCCCAACCTCATTTTTGGATTTCTAGAGAGAGAAAGTGAGAGAGATTCTAGAGAGAGAAAGTCCCGGTTTTCGAATCTGAGCTCATAGGACCGTAAGCATACATATTTGGAACGATTAGCTGTGAAGAAGAAGCATTTACAGGTAACCAATTCTCCTAGATCTGAGTTTTTGTTCGTTTTTGGGTTTTTCGGGTTTTGGAGTAAAAGGTAACGTTTTTACGGATTAAACTGGAGGAAAAACATAGATTAAGTTCTTTAATGAAAAGCAAACGTTTTGAATGTAAACAAGTCCGGGATCTTGACGTGATCAGACCCGAACACGAAAGTTAGGGTTTTTGCAGGGAAGCAGATCTTGCGTACTTACCAAGTAGGCATGAAGAGGATCCTGCGTACTTATCAAGTACGCATGAAGCAAAGTCTGCGTACTTATCAAGTACGCACGAAGCAAAGCCTGTGTACTTATCAAGTACGCACGAAGCAAAGCATGCGTACTTATCAAGTACGCAAGAAGCAAAGTCTGCGTACTTATCAAGTACGAAAGAACAAGGCTCTGCGCACTTGCCAAGTGCGCAAGAATCAGGTCTATGGGTATATATGTATAGCTGGATTAGTGAAGTCGGTATGTTCGCTTATCCAGAAATAGTGAGAACATTTAGCGTCGAGTTAAGTCTAATACTTGTCTATTGTTATGATTGTTCAGATTGTGTTAGATCTAGTAGACCATTGCAGCTAAGATACCAGGTGAGTTCTAATCACCTTTTTTCCTTCTTTAGGGGTGGTGTGCATACTTAGTGTAAAGCGTTTATTATATTTTATATATTATAAACTGAAGGGAAAAGCTATGTTTTAGTGAAAAGTTTAAAAGAGGCAAAAGTACATTTTAGTAAAGTATTATTATATTATTGGCAAGCGTTTATTATATTTTTCATATACATAAACAAAGGCATAATATAAGTGCTAGTATGTTTTCAGTAAAGCAAGATATATATTATTTGGCAAACGTTTACTATATTTATTATACATAAACAAAGGCATAATATATGTGTTAGTATTTTCAAGTAAGCAAGATATATCATTTGGCAAGCGTTTACTATATTTTTTATACATAAACAAAGGCATGATATATGTGTTAAGATATATTTCAGTAAAAGCAAAGGTATTTATGGCAAGCGTTTACTATATTTTTATATACATAAACAAAGGCATAATACATGTTAAGTTACGAACAAGATTTACAGAAAGTTTTATGAACAGTAAAGTGAACAGTTTTCCTTCGGGAATGTGTACCAGCTATAAAGGTCCTTGGGACAGATGTTACTTGTACAAGATGTCAGATATGGGTTCTACCCATTAGTAAGAATCTTTGGGTTCGCTAACGGTTGTACAACTGGGATGAGTGACGGCGGTTGCTCGGGAGGTCCACGCAACCTCCCCGTAGTGCTAAGCGGTATTGTCGGTTCATGGTCATTAATCATGGGGGCATTGACCAGGGTATTGTCGGTTCATGGTCGTTGACCATGGGGGCATTGACTAGGTACTCGTCGGTTCATGTTCGTTGACTATGGGGGCGGTACAGTAGTGACAAGGAATTGACGGCTAAGCGGTATTGTCGGTTCATGGTCGTGGATCATGGGGGCATTGACCAGGTACTTGTTGGTTAATGGATGTAAGCCATGAGGGCAGTACAGTAAAGAGGAATTGACGGTTTATTATACGTTTTAAACTGTTTGAAAAGTAAAGTATGTTAAGTTTAGCCTTATTGGCAGTATATATGTTTTAGTAACTCTTTTTTATAATTGATTTAAAGTAAACGTTAGAACTCACTCAGCGTTGCTGATTTTTAGTATGCACATCAGTTAAGTGTAGGTGGCAGTAGATGGGAGTGGATGCTTGGCTTGGCGAGAAGAGTTACCCGAAGATCAGCATCTGGCATCCTGTTTATGTTTCTTTTGATTATGTTGATTAAGACAAGTTTCAATTGTATTTGACAAGTTTCAGTTGTTTAGACATGTTATGTTTCCGCTGCGTATGTTGAGATTTTAAATCGTTTCCGATGTGATATTGTATGTCTTATGTTTAAGTACTATGTGTTGGTGAGTAAATCCAATAAGTGAGGCCTCCCGGGTTTGGGGCCTTACAATATATATGGTTATGTTATAGTAAAAAGGATTTTAAAAATAAGAAGGGTAAAAAGGATTCTGGGCTTGACATGTGTCCTTTTATTGTTTTTAAAGGGAGGGCATAACGGTCATTGTGTATTACACAATGAACTTGTATTACATATTGAAGTTGTATTACACAATGAACTTGTATTATACATTGAAGTTGTGTGACACAATTAACTTGTATTACACAATTAATTTGTATTACATAATGAAATTGTATTACACAATTAACTTGTATTACACAATAAACTTGTATTACACAATGACCTGACTAATTACACAATTACCAGATATTATACAATTACCAGACGTGGTATGACACAATGAACTTGTATTACACAATGACCTGACTAATTACACAATGAGCTGGAAAACGTAAAACACAATGATAAATACATATAACATAATGAACTTGTATTATATAATGAACTTGTATTACATAATGAATTTGTATTACACAATGAACTTGTATTACACAATAAAATTGTATTACACATTGACCTGACTAATATCACAATGAATGGTCATTCTGTATTACACAATGAACTTGTATTACATATTGAAGTTGTATTACACAATGAACTTGTATTACACATTGAAGTTGTATTACATAATTAACTTGTATTACACATTGAAGTTGTATTACACAATTAACTTGTATTACACATTGAAGTTGTATTACACAATTAACTTGTATTACACAATTAACTTGAATCACACAATGAAATTGTATTATACAATTAACTTATATTACACAATGAACTTGTATTACACAATGACCTGACTAATTACACAATGAACTTGTATTACACAATGACCTGACTAATTACACAATGACCAGATATTATAAAATGACCAGACGTGGTATTACACAATGAACTTGTATTACACAATGACCTGACTAATTGCACAATGAGCCGGAAAACATAAAACACAATGATAAATACATATAACACAATGAACTTGTATTACACAATGAACTTGTATTACACAATGAAACTGTATTACACATTGACCTGACTAATTACACAATGAACTTGTATTACACAATGACCTGGCTAATTACACAATGAACTTGTATTACACAATGACCTGACTAATTACACAATGACCAGACGTGGTATTACACAATGAACTTGTATTACACAATGACCTGATTAATTACACAATGAACTTGTATTATATAATGAACTTGTATTACACAATAAAATTGTATTACACAATGAAATTGTATTACACATTGACCTGACTAATTACACAATGAACTTGTATTACACAATGACCTGACTAATTACACAATGAACTTGTATTACACAATGAACTTATATTACACAATGAACTTGTATTATACAATGAATTGTATTACACAATGAAATTGTGTTACACATTGACCTGACTAATTACACAATGAGCTGGAAAACGTAAAAAAAATCCGTTTTTGTTTATTACGACACTATACTCGTTATAAACATAAAAAAAATGCTCATTTTTATGGTGTAATTTTTTTGAAAAAATAATGTCGTATCTAAACGTTATGAACATTTTAAAATAAGGGGGGGAACTTGATAAAAAGTCAACAAAAGTGGCTAAGACTAAAATACCCTTGCAACAATTTTTTCTTCTACAATTTAATCTTAACCATTAAATATTTTCCACAATTTGATCTAATGGCACTAAATCCTTCTCACCCTTTTTAGAATTAGAATCATTTTTACCTGAACCTAATCCTATATAATATATATATATATATATATATATATATATTCTTTTATTTAAAACCATAATTATCCTAAACCTTTTATATAGTTCAACATATAACTAATACTTGTAATCATCATGTACTTGTAATTATCTAGTCATTAATGTTATTAAAACCTTAATAATAAATGCCCATATTCTCTTAAAAAAAGAACTTACGGTTTTATATATATATATATAAATTAATGTAATTAAACCTCTTAATTATCCTTAATATTATTAAACCTTTTATTAATATTAACTAGTAATTATCTGAAACCTAACCAACTACAATTCTATCCTAAATCTCCTACTTCTAATCGTGAACTACCTCCTCATTATCCATCTTTTATTTAAAAAAAAAAACCCTTAAACTTAATTTGGGCCAAATACACTCCCAACCCTACATCAAAATTTTGAAATCTCTCATTCCTATCTATCCATCTTTTTCAAACTTCCACCTTTAGCTTCTAGTTCAACTCCCATCTCTCACTATAAATTGAAGCCTTCTTCCCCTCCTTTTTCACACCATTTTTACAAGTTTAGAGAGCCTCACGACTGCCATAATTGAAATTCTACATCCTCCCTCAAGATCCAAAGTCGTTTCCTTGTTCTCAAGTAAGTGCTAGTCATCCCCGTTCTTCGTGTTCATACCTTTCCATCTTTTATTCTTCCATTTTTTTTATAAAAACAAGCTATGGATCTATGCTTCCCTAACACCTACATGTTATAATCATAGATCTATGCTATCAAAGCTTGATTTAATCAATAAATATCAAAACTCTCTAGAACATTAAAACAATAATGCTGAATTTTTGACAGATTCGTAACCTTATCTTCACGGGTCATGTCTCCCTCAAAACAGAAATTTTTCAAGCGTTTCATTTTTTGAAAATCAAGCTTAAGGTCTTCTGATCGAAACGCCTACTCGCACGTTTTCTAATTCAAAGTTTAAGTCCCCCAAACAGTCTGCGCAAGATCAGTGCGCAAATCTGTCAAAAGCTTCACTTTTTGCAAACTTTCACAATCTTCGTAATTTTTATAAAAGCCACGAAATTTCTTATTAATTTAGTGATATAAACATGTTTTCTATAATAAAATACCAAAATTTAATGAGTTTTGTAAGTCTTTGAAAGTATAATTGAACTCAAATTCTAAAAATCTAAGCTTTGATCCATTTTTACTTCTTATCAATTTTTGAATCATGTTTGTGTTAAAACTCTATACATTTTTAATTATAGCCCTCTATTATTCAAGTTATTCATTTCAATCCTAATTAAATTCACATTTACACTTTAGACCTTATACTTTCTAAAGTTACCAAATAAACCCTACACTTGGTCTAGTATACCGATAGAGTAACCATATATTCGGTATGTAGTTATCTGACAAGCAGAAGATTCTGTCTAAGGAAAGAGTGACGTATAAATCACACCTGGATCCGTCATTCTTTCCTAGGAACGTTTCTGTTGGAGGTACTACTCTGGTATGATAACCACTCTAGTATACGACAACTACTTTCCTCTATTTACAATATCAAACCCTCAACTGTTCTAAACTTAGCTAACTTGCACTATAACTTATTTAGGATTTAATCCTTAAGGCATTCTCATAACCGAGTTCCTACCAAGTCAAGATTCTACCACCTACTACAAGTGAGTTCATAGCCCCTCTTTACACTTTTGTTTTTGGGGTGGAAACATGCTACTATGTCAAATGGAATTCAAATGCTAGATTCAAAAAACTATTGCGAAATCAATAACAAACTTTCTAATAATAGTAATACTAAACTGGTTTATACATGTTGCTATGATGCTTTAAACTACAAAGTCTCTCTTATTTTCTAAATCTACACAACCATTAACTTCGGGGAAGCCACGAGAGTAAGAGAATAGTACTATTAGGCCTGACAAGCCCATTCAGTCCTCAGGTTGACGCGTGCCAATCAATACCGAGCGTCCTTCAAGTTGACATATTCTTTACAACTTGGAAGGATTTGGGTGTTCAGAAACTGCATTCTATATTTCATACTATGTCTAACACCTATGTATCAAGGGGTTGGACGGGAGAGCTATCGATCACTAGAGTTGGTTGTGACTCATGTATAAAGAGTTTGTTTACTTGTTATTGAAACTTGTTTATGATTTGCAAATCTTTGTTATCTATGCTATGTATTTATTTAAACCTATGTTCTCACCAGCTATATAGCTGACATATTTTAGCATGTTTTTCAGATACTAACAACTACGTTACTGTTATGATCACGCTATGACTTCAAGACTTGGCTCTAGGAGACTTAGTTATTTACAAAATTTAATAAATACAATTTGTCCTATCTATTTTGTTTGGTTATTTGATTTGAAAACAATGTAATTCAATTATCCGGTTAATTTAATAGTATTTCTTTTTAATCATTGTGATGATTTCAATTTGTCACCCCTCGCGTAAATTCCGCCATCGGTGGGGGTGTGACATCGAACCCTCTCCCTTGACTTAGAATAGATGCATCCAAACATTGGTCCAACCGTTGTTTTATTTGATATATATACACACACACACAATAAAAAGAAGCAAAAGCTAGGAAAATGAATGGTAGAGAACTGGATGGGGGTGTGCATTCGAACTCGCGATGGGTGAGATTTGGTGCCTTGCGAGGGAAGCCACCAATGTCGTTGTGACGGGATGTTAAAATTGTAAGGCTTGATTTCGACGATTTATTTACACCGGGATTCACCCTATGGAAAAAAATCACATCAAATCGATGATAAAAAAATGAAACCTTGAAGCAGCTTGGACGACTTGTACGTTCGTGTTTCGATGGCTTGTACATCATCACGAAAACTCGGTTTTGAATGAAATTTATAATGGAACGTAGATAAAAATAAGCACGTCGCAAAGATACATTCGGAATTTCATAAAATATTATGTTATAAAAGCTATAAGAGAAAAAGAAATATGCCCATAACTAATTATAAACATTAAAATATTAAAAAATTAAAATAATAAAAAATAAAAGAAAAACTAAATGGAAAAAGGCAAAGAGCCGAAGCGAACGCAAGGGGGGAGGGGGCTAGGGATTGAACCCACGTCTAACGGTTGAAGGGGAACAACGTGAACCACCACGCCACGCCCTGGTTTCTGTTTAAACTCTGATTCAATACACACACACACACTATACACACACACGTTAAAAGAGGCAACAAAATGGTTTCAAGGGTGGGGGAGGCGCTAGGGATCGAACATGCGTCTAGCAGTTGAAGGGGTACAATGTGAATCATCAGGCCACACCCTGTTTTCTGTTTAAACTCTGTTCATAGTGTTTTACGCTTTTAGCTCACAAATACATTGATGCATGTGCATCTCCCTTTTCTTATAGAAGAACTATAAATCTTCAAAAAGCAAATTCGCCTGTTGGGTTTGAATCCGGGGCAAGAGGCTTAGAATGTGAGGCATAAAATTCATGTATTTTAGACCTTTTTAATACTTTTTTTAATTTGTATAAGTTTTACATACTTGAATTATCTCAAGACGACATAATGATTGATAACCAAAGATTTCAAGAAAAAATCAAGACAAACTAAGTTCATACTTAACACATGGCTATGTGTCCTCACTCCTTAATTAACATTTAAACATAACAGCGTTATCCACTTCGAAGACACGCTATGGTGACCAAGATTTACAAAGTAATGCCAAGGTTCTTCACTTAGTAGCCACAAGAAGGCATGACTGTAAATCATTAGACATAGTTATGCCAAGTTTTATTGTCACACCCTGAAATTCCACAGCGGGTTACCCGCGGGTTGTGACTGTCAAGGATCATTAGTCCCGTTCATTTCGAACGACCTCTAAATGGTTTTCGAAAAGACATTCTGGTTGAACATCATACAAAATAATTAAGTAATACAGAGTTTGAAAATGCGGAATGTAAAGTGCGGAAGCAAAAGTAATGTAGCAAAATACAGAAGCATAACAAATTAGGTTCCCATAAACCTAGCTTCTAATGAAAAATATGTTGTGAGACTCTTGAAGTGCCCCTAGTCCATGAATGAATGCTTAGCGACCTGAGATAAACATGCTTAAAAGTGTCAACACAGGGTTGATGAGTTCACAAGTTTAAGTAACAGAAACAGAAATGAAACAGTGTAACAGTACGTATGCATACTAGTGATTCGATTGTTGATCAGACAATAAACAATAACTATATAAGCAACACCGAAACCGAAGCTCAACGAAGGAATGCAAAAACTAGCATTTTGCCTCTTACGTGCCCAACACGCAATGGATTAAGTCAATTATGCACCTGTTTGACTCCCAGTCAGAGTTAGCGCGACTAACCCGGGTGGGGGTTGTTAAACCCAATAGTACTATTCATGAATCACCACACATTGTGTAATAATTAATGGTTCAAATATGAGAGGACTTTATGTGCGGGAAATGTACCCACTTATATATATTAAAGCGAAATCAAAGTAATCAATATACGACTAAGTAAGAAAATGGTTTAGCATGTATCTCCCCCAAATGGAAAAGTAAGTAAAATGTGGTCGTTAAAACTCACTTGGTAATGCGGTGAATGAAGAATGAAAGCAACAAGAGGAATCTAGCAAATCAGGATGACCGACCTAACCGAGCCCTAGAAATAGTAAGGTTATAAGGTATGTGAAAATAAACATGGTTTATGTAACCACATTTATCCAAATGACTCAATGTTGAAAGGTTACATTGACGTTTTGAAAAGGTTTGACCAAAGTTGACCGAGGTTTGACCAACTTTGATCAATGTTTGACCAACTTTGACCAAGTTTGACTAATGTTGACCAATTTTGACTAATGTCGACCAATGTTGACTAATGTGACATGACGACCCGTTGGTGACACATGGTGGAAACGTGTACAAGTAGCACATAAGTGACATATGAGTAACACATAAGTACATATAAGTAATACCTAAGCACACATGAGTAACATACAAGTAATACTTAAGTAACACATGAGTTATACTTTGTGACATAACATACATGTTTTAATTAGTTGCATAAGTAATAACATGTGACAAATAATATGGCATTTGTACATCTTCATGGTATATTTCATACATGTTAACCATTTATATACATAAGTCATGTCATTATATTAATAACCTATTTACATTATTTCAATCCATTTGCAACAAGTAGCATAACATGTTATTTCTACACCATAGTTCTTAACATAGCAAAGTTTCCCTTTTTAGGCAACTAGGGTTTTAATGCACCTTAGGTGTCATGGCTCAACTAAACAAGTTATACATGTTATCATACTAGTAACATATCATAAAGATGATTCTACACATACATTTTCTATTTTAAGCAAAAGTAAAGTTTACAAACTAACAAATTTTCCTTATTTAGTAAGGTTCTCCAAAACGTGTCATAATCTAATTCCAAATCACATATTCTTTCATAAGATATCTATTCATATAGTAACAAAGCTGTTCAACCTATTTTAAACATTTATAACATACACATACAATATATGACCAATTAAAGTTTCCTTTTTAGGAAAATGGTCTAAACGACCTTTTACACATGTGTAACTTCAAATAACTCTTTCTACTACTTTAGTAGATGTTATAGAACCATATTATCAAGTTTTTATCCATTAGAACCTCATAACACAAAATATGACAAAATAAAGTTTCCTTATATAGTAAGTCGACCATAGCATAGAGTAAAACAACATTTTAACCAAAAAATTATATTTCCTACTTATTCTACTATTATGAGCATCATTTAAACTATCAAACATATCATACTCTCATTTATGTAAAATCTCATCTAACAAAGTTTCTATAAAAAGAAACGAGCAAATAACAACTAAAATGGACATTTCAAACCATAAAAAGTGCAAATATGTGTCAACAACTTCATTTTATGAAAACACATTGTTAAAAACATGCATTATAACACATGCCTCAACAAAAATTCATTTGGATGGATGATACTCCATGCTTGGCTGAAAATAAAATGAAAATAGTGAGAATGCTTACAAAATTCAAGTATGTTGTTGGAACGGATGAGAAACTAGCTTGAATCACCTTAGAACACCTTGAAATGGACCTAGAAAGCTTGAATTGGATGAAGAAGTTTTTGGAATGATGGAGGCTTGCAAGGGGGTGGCGGCCAAGATTTTAGGAGAGGGAGGGAGAGTGTGAGTTAGGTTTAGGGTTGTAAAAATGGTTAAGGGGTTTAAGAGTGGGGTTAAGTAGTTGAGTTTTGGGCTTTTTCATCATTTAAGGCTTTTTAAATAAGGAATGGGTTCTATGGAATATAAATAAATAAAAAGCTGAATTTTATAAGCCCAATTATAAAAAAATAATTTTTATTAAAACCAATTCTAAAGTTGTTGGCACATATCGCGTATTCGCTTAAAAAGCGTTAAAATAAAAGTTGCTCTAAAAATTCCGAAAAAATTCATATAAGCATGAAATATTAAATCACAGTATTACATATAATGTTTTCACACAAATATATGTCTAAATATTATTTCTAAAATTCACCAAAGTTCGTGTGACAGGACGCGTGTGTGACCCGGTAATCTGCCTGATTACCGACGCATGAATTGAAATGAAACGAATGGACTTGCTATATGAAATGTGTACTTAATTAATCTATAATTAAGTATGATGCAAGTGTAATCATTTTTATTCAAGTAATAGTCAGGTATGGATATTAACCTAAATTTGCCAGGTATTTCATACTCCCCCTGTTAAAAGGAATTTCGTCCTGAAATTCAGTCCGCGTCACTGGTAGACGGTGTAGTTTTGAACAAGTGAGGATATTTACGCTTGAATTGATCCTCGCTCTCCTAAGTGAACTCTGGTTCGCGTCTAGAATTCCAACGAACCTTAACTATGGGAATGCGACTTTGTTTCAGCTGTTTGACCTCACGGTCCATGATCTCGACTGGTTCCTCGACGAAGTGAAGCTGATCGTCTATCTGAATCTCCTCCAATGGTATGACTAGTGTCTCATCTGTTAAGCACTTCTTAATATTCAACACTTGAAACACGTCATGAATGCCACTCAGGGTTTCCGGTAGGTTGAGTTTGTAAGCAACGGGACCAATCCTTTTCAGGATCTCAAAAGGTCCAATGTAACGAGGGTTCAGTTTTCCACGCTTGTCGAAACGTATCACTCCTTTCCATGTTGAGACTTTCAGTAGCACTTTGTCTCCCACTTGAAATTCTAATGGTTTGCGTCTCACGTCGGCGCAACTCCTTTGACGATCACGCGCGGCCTTGATATGTTCACGTATCTGTACGATCTTTTCTTTAGTCTCATGAATAATTTCTGGACCTGTGAATTGGCTATCTCCCACTTCTTTCCAGCAAATTGGCGATCTACACTTTCGTCCATAAAGTGCTTCGAATGGTGCGGCTTTGATGCTAGTGTGATAGCTATTGTTGTATGAAAATTCGACCACCGGTAGATGGGCATCCCAACCGTTTCCAAAGTCAACCACACAAGCTCTAAGCATGTCCTCTAGGGTCTGGATGGTCCTTTCACTCTGACCGTCCATTTGAGGATGGTATGCAGTACTCATATCTAACAGAGTACCCAAGGCTTTCTGTAAGGATTGCCAGAATCGGGATGTAAATCAACTATCCCTAACTGAAATGATGGAGATTGGCACTCCATGTCTCGCGAAAACTTCCTTTAAGTAAATTTTGGTTAGTTTCTCCATCTTGTCCATCTCTTTAATGGGAAGGAAGTGTGCAGATTTTGTTAGCCTGTTGACAATTACCTAGATTGTGTCACAACCGTTAGAGGCCCTGGGTAATTTCGTGATGAAGTCCATTGAAATGTGTTCCCACTTCCACTATGGGATCTCTGGTTGTTGGAGTAACCCTGATGGTTTCTGATACTCCACTTTGACCTTAGCACATGTCAAGCATTTACTGACGTTGGTAGCAATTTCGGCTTTCATGTTAGGCCACCAATAGTGTTCCTTGAGGTCATGGTACATTTTGTCAGCACCGGGGTGAATCAAGTACCTGGACTTGTGTGCCTTGTCCATCACTAGATCCCTTAGATTCCCAAAGTTCGGTACCCAAATCCGATCCATGAAGTAATGAATGTCATCGGATTTGACCTCAAATTGTTTATCCATACCACGTAAGTACTCATGGCATAGGTTCACCTCCTTGATTGCTTTGAGTTGGGCGTCACGGATTTGTATAGGTAAATTCGTGTGAATGGTCAACTGTAACGCTCGTACTAGTCGCGGCTTAGGTTGATCTTTCCTGCTCAAGGCATCAACAATGACGTTTGCCTTTCCAGGATGGTAACGGATGACGCAGTCGTAGTCGTTTAGCAATTCGACCCATCGACGCTGCCTCATGTTAAGCTCCTTCTGGTCGAAGATGTGTTGAAGGCTTTTGTGATCGATGAAAATTGTACATTTTGTGCCATATAGGTAGTGTCTCCAGATCTTGAGTGCGAATACTACCGCTCCCAATTCCAAGTCATGGGTAGTGTAGTTTTTCTCGTGCACTTTCAATTGTCGAGAAGCATAAGCAATGACCTTCTCCCTTTGCATTAACACGCACCCGAGTCCTTAGTGTGACGCATCACAATACACCATGAAATCGTCTGTTCCTTCTGGTAACGATAGTATCGGTGCGCTACAAAGTTTCTGTTTGAGCAACTGAAAAGCGGTTTCTGCGTTGTCGTTCCATTCGTATTTCTTATCCTTGTGTGTCAGTGTAGTGAGGGGTTGGGCTATCTTAGAGAAATTTTCGATGAATCATCGATAATAGCCCGCGAGACCTAAGAACTGTCGCACATCAGTCGGAGTCTTAGGTGCCTCCCAATTCTTAATCGCCTCGATTTTGGATGGGTCAACATGTATGCCCTTCTCGTTGACCACGTGTCCAAGGAATTGTACTTCTCAAATCTAAAAATCGCATTTTGAGAACTTGGCATACAATTTCTCCTCCTTTAGTAACTCCATGATTAACTTCAGATGCTCGGCATGCTCCTTCTTATATCAGTATATCGTCTATGAACATAATCACAAACTTGTCCAACTAGGGTTTGCACACTCGGTTCATGAGGTCCATGAATACTGGCGGTGCATTGGTTAACCCAAATGGCATGACCATGAACTCGTAGTGACCGTAACGAGTTCGAAAAGCGGTCTTTGGAATGTCCTCCTCCTGAATCCTTAGCTGATGGTATCCCGACCACAGATCGATCTTCGAGTAATAGCTCGACCCTTGTAATTGGTCAAACAGGTCATCGATCCTTGGTAATGGATATCGGTTCTTGATTGTCACCTTGTTCAGTTCTCGGTAGTCGATGCACACACGGAACGATCCGTCTTTCTTCTTAACAAACAATATCGGGTTTCCCCAAGGTGAGAAGCTTGGTCTGATGAAACCCTTGTCTAACAGTTCTTGTAATTGGTTAGACAATTCCTACATTTCTGATGGCGCCAGACGGTAAGGTGACCTTGCGGGAGCAGCTCCTGGTGTGAGATCAATCAGGAAATCGACTTGCCGTTGTGGTGGAAGTCCGAGTAAATCGTCAGGAAATACTTCCGGGTAGTCTCGGACGATCGGTATGTCTTCAATCCTCCTTTCTTCTGCTTTCTTTTCTATCACATGTTCTAGGATTGCATGATAACCCTTTCGCAAGTACTTCCGGGCCTTCATGCAGGTGATGATCCTTAATGTGGTACCACTTCGTTCTCCTTGGTTGGTTAGTGGTTCCTCGTCCGGCAGTGGAATGCGGACTATCTTCTCATGACAAACAATTTCTGCTCGGTTCTTCGACAATCAGTCCATGCTGACGACTATGTCAAAGTTTCCCAATGTTACCGACAATAAGTCTATAGTGAAAGAGTGATCGGCTAACGTTAAGACACAACCGGGAATCACTTGTTCTGTCTCTATTAGCTTACCATCTGCTAGTTCTACCGTATATAGGTAATCTAGAGCGATCGGAGTAATACCAAGTAATGAACTAAGCTCAGTGGATACAAAGCTTTTATCAGCACCCGTGTCAAACAAGATAGAAGCATAATAGTTGTTTACGAGAAACGTACCAGTAACAATGTTGGGGTCTTGTATATCCTCACCGACTCCAATCACAAACGCCCTACCCCGAGCATTTGTATTTCCTGGTCTCCGATTATTTGGGAAGTCTTTGCGGAAATGTCCGAGGTCACTTCCCCCACCAGCCGGGGCTTGTTCAACTAGTCGACAGTTCTGGGTAGTGTGGCCAAAATGCTTGCATTTCTAGCATCGAGAATCTTCACAAGTGCCATTGTGGTGGAATTGGCACTTATTGCATTTAGGTAAATTCCCAGTGTATGCGCCCCTTGGTCTCTTTTTTGGCTGATTAGCAACGAATACCCTTGCTGGTTCTTGTCTCTTCGGGTTATTGGGCACATAGGGTTTAGCAGGAGCGTTTTCCCACTTCCGTTTGTTGTCGAAGACTTTTACTAAGTTTTCCTTCTTGTTGAACAGTCCATGACGGACTGCCTGGTCAGTAAGATTACGGGCCAGTCTCACAGCGTTATGAATAGCTGCGGGTTCAACAGAAGTGACCATGCTTTGTATCTGAGGTGCCAAACCCCAGATGTATCGCTCGATTCACTTGAATTCGGGCGTAACCATGTGTGGTAACAGTCGTGCCAAATCGTGGAACCTCGCGGTGTAACCCGCAATATTAGCACCCTCCATTCTTAAGTTCCAGAACTCCTGTTCTAGCTTTTGTAGTTCATTGCGGGGACAGTATTCCTCCTTCAGCATGTCCTTGAACTCTTCCCAAGGGATGGCGTTGGCATTGTCCAACCCCAGAGTTTGGACATGGGAATTCCACCAAGAGAGGGCCTGACCCTTGAAAGTTCCAGCTCCGTACATAACTCGGTTTTCTGCGTGCAATGACTCATGCTGAAGACCGACTCGATCTTCTCAATCCATCTGAGCAGTCCCACTGCTCCCTCTGCTCCGGTGAAGGTATGGGGATTGCAATCCATAAAGGATTTGTAAGTGCAGGCCTTATGCCCATTTCCGTTTCCTGTATGTCAAGATAGAGTGCAGTTAGGCTTAATATTCCTGGGATAGGATTATATTATTTGTAGCATGTATGTTGCTTTTGGCATGCACTATACCTCCACTCTCGCCGTTACCTCCAGATCCTCCACTGGACCGATTGACTTCTTACTTGGCGAGCGCGTCTGCCACGCGTTGCGCGATGAGGGCCTCTATATGAGTAGTGGTCATGGAGTTGGTACCTTGTCCTGAGTTGCGGTTTGTCCTTCGTGGCGGCATGTTTCTTTATAGTCATAATGATAACAAAGGTTAGATATTGCGTAATAAATAACAATCAACACACATGCACAAGATAACACACAACAATCAACAACCAATCAACCATACAATATAATACAAAGACAAACACTTGATAAATAAGTTGTACAAAATACAAAGTATTTTCAGGAGCAAACACTCCTCCAAAACAAGTAACATCTCAAAAATATTGCGTGAGCACAGCCCGCTCATGATAGGCTAATCAACTGGAAGGTGGAAAAGTACCACTCTGCAAAGCGGTAAAAAGCAACAGGGCACAAAGAATCATCAGAACCCTGGCGGGCTCTAACTCTTCTCGAACCGTGTTTGCCCTAAGCTCTGCTGCTAGGGCCGTAGAGTCAGCAAGTGAGGCTCTATGCTCTGCTACTGCGGCTCACTTATGGGCCATCCCAAGCTGCTCCTCGGTCTTCTCTAGGCGGCAAGACAGGGCAGTGGTCCTAGCCGTCTCTCTTTGGCGATCCTCCAGCAAACCCGCTACATGCCCCTTCAAGGTCTGTAGTGCGGTCTATGTCACTGTGGCTCTTTGATCCGCCTCTCGAGCTTTCTCCTCAGCAGTCTCGATCCGGTCTCGCACTATCAAGAGTGCCTGTTCTGTCAAGGCAAGCTCATCCTGAAGGGACGATATATCAGCATCATGTAACTTGATGCGCGTCGCAAGTATTGGTAGCACCTCCCTCGTAAGCCGGAGCCAATAGGGTGGTGGATAGGATGGTCCAGATGACTCCTCAGTGGATGTGGTGTCAGATGAAGAAATCCGGGCCTTCTTGGCTGACGGCCCTGCAATGTTGGATGGCTGAATCGGTCGTTTCCCCAAATGGATGTTCCTCTTCCGAGCTGTATGCTTGGTCTTGGCTCCTACAGGTGCAACCAATGGTGACGGTGGAGTCGGGTCCGCCTGGCGGGGTGGTGAGGGTAGGATAGAGCCGTCATCGGACGATGAGTACCCATGCATCATTGAGTAAGGCACTGACTCGCCCGAATCACTCCCCTCGCCGGCGTCTCCATCGCCTCCATGGGCTGGTGCGTCATCCGCCTCCTCCTCAGGATCTTCCTCAGGATCTTCCTCGGAGTTCATCTCTACAAACTCCTCTGGGTCTTCCGTCTGCTCTCCATCACTAGGTGAGTGTGGTGATGAGGGTGGGGTAAGTGGCTCCGCATGTGATGGTGGTGTAGCTGGAGTGTACTCCTCCTTGGAGTCCGAGATCATGATAGGGTCCGATGATGTAGACATCCTATAACAAGTCAATATCCAGTAATCTAATGTTCTCATGTATGAAAAATGTATGTATGATGTGATGTGAACTATGTGAGCCTACATTTATAGTCTAAGCACACTAAATGTAACTTAGTTCTCTATAACCAGGGCTCTGATACCAATCTGTCACACCCTGAAATTCCACAGCGGGTTACCCGCAGGTTGTGATTGTTAAGGATCATCAGTCCCGGTCATTTCGAACGACCTCTAAATGGTTTTTGAAAAGACATTCCGGTTTAACATCATACAAAATAATTAAGTAATACAGAGTTTGAAAATGCGGAATGTAAAGTGCGGAAACAAAAGTAATGTAACAAAATACAGAAGCATAACAAATTAGGTTCCCATAAACCTAGCTTCTAATGAAAAATATGATGTGAGACTCTTGAAGTGCCCCTAGTCCATGAATGAAAGCTTAGCGACATGAGATAAACATGCTTAAAAGTGTCAACACAGGGTTGGTGAGTTCACAGGTTCAAGTAACAGAAACATAAATGAAAACAGTGTAACAGTACGTATGTATACTAGTGATTCGATTGTTGATTAGACAATAAACAATAACTATATAAGCAACACCGAAACCGAAGCTCAACGAAGGAATGCAAAAACTAGCATTTTGCCTCTTATGTGCTCAACACGCAATGGATTAGGTCAATTATGCACCCGTTTGACTCCTAGTCAGAGTTAGCGCGACTAACCCGGGTGGGGGTTGTTAAACCCAATAGTACTATTCATGAATCACCTCGCTTTATGTAATAATTAACGGTTCGAATATGAGAGGACTTTATGTGCGGGAAATGCACCCACTTGTATATATTAAAGCGAAATCAAAGTAATCAGCATATGACTAAGTAAGAAAATGGTTTAGCATGTATCTCCCCAAATGGAAAAGTAAGTAAAATGGGGCCGTGAAAACTCACCTAGTAACGCGGTGAATGAAGAATGAAAGCAACAAGAGGAATCTAGCAAATCGGGATGACCAACCTAACCGAGCCCTAGAAATAGTAAGGCTATAAGGTCTATGAAAGTAAACATGGTTTATGAGACCACATTAATCCAAACGACTCAACGTTGAAAGGTTACATTGACGTTTTGAAAAGGTTTGACCAAAGTTGACTGAGGTTTAACCAAGGTTTGACCAAAGTTGACCGAGGTTTGACCAAGTTTTGACCAATTTTGACCAAGGTTTGACCACCTTTGACCAAGTTTGACTAATGTTGACCCATGTTGACTAATGTTGACCAAAGTTGACTAATGTCGACCAATGTTGACTAATGTGACATGACGACCCGTTGGTGACACATGGTGGAAACGTGTACAAGTAGCACATAAGTGACATATGAGTAACACATAAGTACATATAAGTAATACCTAAGCACACATGAGTAACATACAAGTAATACTTAAGTAACACATGAGTTATACTTTGTGACATAACATACATGTTTCAATTAGTTGCATAAGTAATTAACATGTGACTAATAATATGGCATTTGTACATCTTCATGGTATATTTCATACATGTTAACCATTTATATACATAAGTCATGTCATTATATTAATAACCTATTTACATTATTTCAATCCATTTGCAACAAGTAACATAACATGTTATTTCTACACCATAGTTCTTAACATAGCAAAGTTTCCCTTTTTAGGCAATTAGGGTTTTAATGCAACTTAGGTGTCATGGCTCAACCAAACAAGTTATACATGTTATCATACTTGTAACATATCATAAACATGATTCTACACATACATTTTCTATTTTAAGCAAAAGTGAAGTTCACAAACTAACAAAGTTTCCTTATTTAATAAGGTTCTCCAAAACATGTCATAATCCAATTCCAAATTACATATTCTTGTATAAGACATCTATTCATGTAGTAACAAAGCTATTCAACCTACTTTAAACATTTATAACATACACAAACAAAATATGACCAACTAAAGTTTCCTTTTTAGGAAAGTGGTCCAAACGACCTTTTGCACATGTGTAACTTCAAATAACTCTTTCTAATACTTTAGTAGATGTTATAGAACCATATTATCAAGTTTTTATCCATTAGAACCTCATAACACAAAATATGACAAAATAAAGTTTCCTTATATAGTAAGTCGACCATAGCATAGAGTAAAACAACATTTTAACCAAAAAAATTGCATTTCCTACTTATTCTTCTATTATGAGCATCATTTAAACTATCAAACATATCATACACTCATTTATGCAAAATCTCATCCAACAAAGTTTCTTTAAAAAGAAACGAGCAAATAACAACCTAAATGGACATTTCAAACCATAAAAAGTGCAAATATGTGTCAACAACTTCATTTTATGAAAACACATTGTTAAAAACATGCATTATAACACTTGAATCAACAAAAATTCGTTTGGATGGATGATACTCCATGCTTGGCAGAAAATAAAGAATGAAAATGGTGAGAATGCTTACAAAATTCAAGTATGTTGTTGTAACGGATGAGACACTAGATTGAATCACCTTAGAACACCTTGAAATGGACCTAGAAAACTTGAATTGGATGAAGAAGTTTTTGGAATGATGGAGACTTGCAAGGGGGGTGGCAGACGAGATTTTAGGAGAGGGAGGGAGAGTGTGAGTTAGGTTTAGGGTTGTAAAAATAGTTAAGGGGTTTAAGGGTGGGATTAAGTATTTGGGCTTTTTCATCCTTTAAGGCTTTTTAAACAAAGAATGAGCTTCTATGGACTATTAAAAAATAAAAAGCTGAATTTTACAAGCCCAAGTATAAAACAATCATTTTTATTAAAACCAATTCTAAAGTTGTTGGCACATATCGCGTATCCGCTTAAAAAGCGTTAAAATAAAATAAAAATTTTGGAAAAATTCATATAAGCATGAAATATTAAATTATAGTATTACATATAATTTTTGCACACCAAATATATATCTAAATATTATTTCTAAAATTCACCAACGTTCGTGTGACAGGACGCGTGTGTGACCCGGTAATCCGCCCGATTACCGATGCATGAATTGAAATGAAACGAATAGACTTGCTATATGAAATGTGTACTTAATTACTCTATAATTAAGTATGATGCAAGTGTAATCATGTGAATTCAAGTAATAGTCGGGTATGGATATTAACCTGAATTTGCTGGGTATCACATTTATCAACTCACACTCTCTTCGATAAAAAAACACGGCTATGTATGTATGCGAAGATTTTCAAAAGCGTGGCTCAACACCCGTGTGCTTTTTCTGAAGGCACGACTATGCGACTTTTTCTGAAGGCACGATTTAGGTCAATGTAAAACATATATTGGTTTCCACGGAGCAACAGTTGCAAGCCACCAAGAAGAATATTTGAGATTTCTTTTGATTTTCAAGATTTTATTCAAAATCCTCAAGATTTGGGCTTTTTCACTTAGGAGTGATAATGGGTAAAGATTGAAGAGTTACGATTGCACATTTTTTTTTGTTCAAGATTCTAGATTTACCTTTTTTCTGGCAAATTTTTATAGATTTTTAGCTTAGCCATTGCTTTCACGTTCTGTTTTACTATTATGAAGTACTTTTTATTTTTGAGTAAAGAGTTACTTTTATCCTTGTGGTTTAGTCATTTTTATAAGTTTCGTCCAAAAAGTTTATTTTTATTCAATTTATTCTCGTGGTTTATAAAACTTGTCATTCTCATCAAATCAGTTAACTCCATCCAAATTTTTACGTTAAATGAGGGGTAATTGTGTCTTTTTTATATTTTTCTTTATTTTATCAATTTTAAACCCTTAATCATTCCCCCCAATACCATTTTTAAACCGTAAAAACCCTAATTCATCAATTACGATCGTCCATGTAGCTGAATTTTGATGTTAAAAGGGGTTTTTACAATCGTCTTGTGGCTGAATTACAATGTTAAAAGGGGTTTTTACGGTTTAAAAGAGGGATGAGGGGAATAATTAAGGCTTTAAAAATTGATAAAACAAAGAAATATATAAAATAACACAATTACCCTTTATGTAACGTTAAAATTTGGATGAAGTTAACTGATTACATGAAAATGATAATTTTGGTAAACCACGATTATACATATGAGAAAAATAAACTTTTTGGATAAAACTAACAAAAATAACTAAATGATAAGGACGAAAATGACATCTTACTCTTTTATTTTTCATAGATGCATGATACTAATCCTTATGGTCGATGATTAAAGTTTGTGACTTGTGTTAAATTTTATTTGAATTAATTTTTTTATGTGAAGTGTGATTTATTTCCTATTTGTTTGGTTTGAGTGCTCATTAGACTTGGTTGATAGGTATTATTCATATTGAATTGTAAGGAAATATATGCAATATTTAATTGCAAATAACTAGAAATAAATGTTTAAAAGTAAACTTTGTTTTTGGTTCCTATGGTTTGATTAAAATAACAGTTTTAATCAATTAGTTTTAATTTGACTTTTTTACTACCAGTGGTTACCTAATTGTCTCAATTAGAACCCTGTCACTAACTCAGTTAGTTTTTCTATTAAATGTAGGGGCATTTTAGACTTTTCATATATAATGACTAATTATGTAATATACTCAAATTATTTAAGGGACTAGCTGTGACAACCGCGGTTTTTCATATCCTTATCGTTTCTCGACTTTTATACATTATTTTTTTAAAATTTTATGGTTATATATATTTTAAGTGTTTCTAGGAATTATAGGAACATTGCCTTAGACAAACACTAAGGTCCGAACTAGAAAACCCGGTTATACCGCGAACGCGTTAAATAAACGGTAAAATTTAAATTCTCGAAAATAATTTTTATATTTATATTTTAGTTAAGAATGATATTTTATAACATTATACGTGCTAACTTTTGTGATTCTTGATTAAACTAACAATCACAGGTGGTTCTTCCTGTAAATACCCGGTATAGTTTTTTTTTAAATGTTTGAGTTTTTATGTTTTAAAAATTGTCAAAATTCATTATTTTGGATACTAGAATTTTATATTTGGATAAAAATATTTATTAGAGTGTTTAGGGGTGTAATTTTTATAAAAAGTGGGTATATTTTTATAAAATTTTCTTTTAAAATTGCAAGACCACACCCTCCACTATAAATACCGATTTTCCCCTCTTCTCCCCCTCCCCAAATTCGTGAAACCCCCTCCCCTTGCACCCAAACATATCAAAACTCTCCTTCGAGCTCTAGATCATCCAATTTCAGGCTTGATTCTAGGTTCCAATGGGATTTATGAGCTTGTTATTAGTTTTTGAAGGTATTTTAACATGATTTCATCTTTAAAATTTCTATTTTGATCATTGCATGTGTTCTCAAGAACACACACACTCACTTTGATTTTCAAGTTTTGTTGTTTTTAAGAGTTTTAAAGGATTTGTGGATGGAATCTTGTTATAATCATCCTTAGTGAGTTATCTAGTGAAAAGCTTGCAAGATTTGATGATCAAAGTGTATGAACACTTCGTTGTTCATACTTGCATTTCTTGAAGTCAAAGAGCATTTTTGTTGAATTTAGAGTCTTTAATCTTGGAATTGAACCACATTGTGATTGTAGGTTAAAAATCAAGGAAATCATAGTAGCCAAGCATCAAATTTCACCTCCATTTGCTGAATTGGAAGGTATATTCTTGATTAAACTTGTTAATTAGCTTGAATGACCAACAACATTCACGTTCTTGGTGGATTTTTAAAAATTATTGATTTTGTACCCAAATTTATTTTTAAACAGTAAGTTATATTTTAAAATGAATATCTGAAAATTTTGGTGATCAAACTCTTTATGGATTATTTATTAAAATTCCTACAACTTTAATACATGAAAATTAGGAAAAATACCTCCGAGTATTGGAAAAATATGGAATTTGGACAGTGGTTAGTATATTATAAATGAAGACTCTTGTCCAAATTTCATGAAAATTAGAGTTGTTTAAGTAGATGTTTAGTATTTATAAATTTAAACAAATGATTTGGGGATGTTATACTTCTGGACAACATCTGGACTTCAAACTTGGAATGAAATCTCATATGGATCTAAAACTAATCTGGTAAAATTTGGTAAAGTTTTGAAAAGTTTAACTATTTTTCCGAATTTGTTAAATATTGACAATATTATACTCATAATAAATAATCTGAATATTGAAAAAACATGAAATTTGATCAGAAATTTTTATTTATGTATATAATAAATTGGTATAAGTTTCAAATAGTAACTTTGTGTCTAAGTATGATTTTGAAATTATGGTCCATTAAAATTTTATAAAAAGTTACTAATTTTAGAAATTTTTATATAAAATTGTTTTTATAAAAGTTTTAGGGGATTTTGGAAAGAAGTATGATCACTTTAAAAACATAAATTTGGAATTTTAAATTGGGTACTGATATCACACTAAAACCCTAATTTCGGACGAATCGGATTTTCAAACCGTAAACCGGACTTTACGCGCGTAACCGCGTTTTTGATCAAACGAAACCGTGACTTGAGATTTTATCTTATATGACTTTTTAACTACTGATGTTATTTATTAAAATCTAAAACTTAAAGTTTTAAGGTCACGAATTTATATAAAAGCCAGTTTTACAATTTTTAACGGTTCGTTCACGTGTGCACGAGTTTTGGGTATGCAGTTGATTGCATAGCCACTTTTGGCTTTTGTTGACTTAGCCAATCATATAATGTTTCCTAAATACATTTCGTGTCTACTTGTTAGTAGGACTCGGTTAGGATACCACCGTTGGCAGTTTCACTATTTTACCGCACTTTTACACGTTTCACTCTCAGGTGAGTTTCGCGGCCCCACTTTTTAAATTTTTACTGTTTTACGGGGGAAAATCTGTTTCACACTGCATGATGTTACTTGGGATTATGGTTACCTGGGTTTACTTATAGATGCATTAAGTCCCCATTTTAACGCAATCAATTAGCTTGGATAGCCGGTGGAAATTATGTATAGTACTATTTGGGTTGACACCCCCGCCCAGGGTTGGTCGCGCCAACCAGACTTGTAGGGTCATTTGGGCACATAATTAGCCATAGTAGGTGTTCACATCCGACACCTGGATACAAGGGAAAAACTAGTCTGACGGTTTTGATTGTGTCTCAAGGTAATTAAATCTTAACACGTGTACTTGATCATCTGCGGATGGTTACTTTTACATTTTGAAATTTATTTACTTACTTTTATCGAGTCACAAAACCTGCGTGCTCACCAACTATTTTTATAGTTGACCGTTTTCGAAACATGTTTTTCAGGTAAACAGAATTGAAGCAAATGACAAGTTTGGTGAATTGCTTTTGATGAGATCACTAAAGACTAAAGACTTACGATGAGTTAAAAGGTTGAGTTACTAGTACGTGTGTAGGACATTGTGTGTTCTGTAGTTATGTGTGTCGGTGTGTTCCCTTGTAATACACGATTAGTCGTGCATAGGACCGGAGGTTTGTGTGCTCAAGTATAGTATTTCTATCTTAACGATTTTCCCGACGTTGATACATCGAGGTGATGCGAGAAGTTTTGATGTCTTTCTAGACGATCGATGAGGTGCTCTTACGAGATGCCTATGCTCATATCTCGGGAATTCGGAGCACGAAGCCAATGGGCGGAGCTGTGAGAGTAGATGATGAAAGCGGTTACATGGACGCTTGACCAGAAATACTTATGATGAGATCAAGGTGACAACACTAAAGACTTCGGCACAAAGTTAACGAGGTGAAAAAAGGTCTTCATGGAAAACATTCCATATGCAGGATCCATTCGAGGTGAGATACCAGAGGAATAGAGATGTTTTTCCCTGAACGAGAGAACGGATAGCTTCAGCTTGTGAGCAGATGGAATTTATATTCGTACGTGATAAATGAGACGCGGTCGGTGATCGCTTGGTAATGGAAGAGAAACCATGAGGAAAGTGAAACTTAGGAAAGGTAAGTGTAGGATTGCACGTAAGTGACTAGGAAAGAGATTCCTATGCTGGTAAATGTAAGACCAACTTAAAGCGAGCTCTTCTGGGGCATACAAGTAAAGTAAGAGTGTGGCTGTTGTAACAGACATGGAGGTAATAAGAGAACTTTTGAGAAACATCGAGAGTTAATGAGGATGGCCCTAGTGTTGGGTGTGCGTACGTACTTAAGGGGCGTATTGAATGCAACATAATGAAGTAAATATATACTATGATAAAGAAATTTAGAGGAGACCAGTGTAGCTTTGCACAAGATCTTGGAGATCATCGGAGAAGAGCAGAAGTAATACCCTTATGGGTAGATTGTAAACTTGAGTTTGGGAAATCATTACAGGATGATGATCAAGGTATGGAGCCTACTTGGGAGGATGACCGTCGGAATGAAGAGATCATCAGGAGTATGCGAGAGACAAAGGCAACTATACCATGAGCTGGTATAGCAATAGTGGCAGATGCAGTCGTTTGGCCAAGGGACGAGAGATAAGGGAATGAGTAGGTGAAACCTACAAATCCCAAAGTTGAAAGCAGACAAATGGTAGAGTTGTGTTACCTAGTACCAGGAATGGTACATACGTGTTGTTAAGAACAGTAAGAGCAACGAGGCAGTGTCAAGGTAAACGTTGGCACCGAATTAATTGGGTGCACAAGAATATGTTGTGTTGGTTTGTGCCGACGCAGGATTCGAGGACGAATCCTCTTTTAAGGGGGGTAGACTTATTACATCCCGGAAATTTTTTTAATCCAGTAGTTCGGGTTAATGAACGACCCGAACCTATATTAAATGAGAAGGAATTTAAAAGATTCTCATACGAGGTGCGTTTAACTACCGGGAATTTCAGAGATAGTCGTTTAGTTAAAAGATCGAGATCAATGCGTGCGAGAAGGAAGTAAAAGGACCCAAAACGAAACTTGTGGGTGTTTAAAAGCCACTTTTGTGCGCAACACTAAGCCATTCGGCTAAAGGGATTGCGACAGCAGAAAGAGTCGAGAGAGAGAGGAGGACGACGGCTGTGGTGTCGGTGCGGCAAGCCTATGACGGCGTCAAGCGGAAGGAATCTTTGCTATGAGGACGACGATGGGCCGACGAGGAGAGCAAGGGTGACTATGGCGGCGTGACGGCAACGAGTACACGGTAACTCGGCAATGGCGGTCACGGCTCGGGAGGCAAAGGTTCAGCGGTGGAGTACGGTTGGGTTTGGGAGACCGACGCGGTGATAGGATGGAACCGGTGGCTGGCCTGCTGGGACGGAAATGGTAGCGGCATGTGGCAGAGGAGGACAAAATGTGAGCCATGTAGGGTTTTCGGACGGGGAAGACGATGACGACGCATGGTGGTGACGCGGTGGTGCACGACAGGCTCGGCTAGGGTTTCATGAGGCATGCATGCAATGTGGATCTAACATGGGTTCATACGATCGCATGGTTGAACTGTCACGTTGCATGGTATGAGACCCGGTTTGATTACACGTGGAATTGTAGTTGCATGGTCACGTATGTACGTGCATGGGTTGAAGCCAGTTTGGGTGTGCGAGTCCCAAATGGGTCAAGGATGACCGGATCACATGAATGTGTGAGATTAGGGTTTAGTATGATATGACGAGCAAATAAGACTGAGTACCGGGTCTATCTTATTTATACGTTATGTAACATATGCTTAGAACTCGTTCTGATATTGTGATCACGCGTTGCCAGGTTTCGAATTCGAGCATGGACGGACGATTGCAGAGAAAGGACAGAGACTCCGTATAACCGGTGAGTTTCTAACCCCTCTTTTTAACGCTTTACTGTTTTGGGGATATCGTGCCTACTCTTATGTTTTGTTAAATGAACGTATTTTGAGTTATGATTTAAATATGAAGTGTTTTATGAGATCGTTATGTAGTAATAAAGCTAAAGGTCGTTATAGGATCCCTAGGATGGGTAAACAAAAGTTATGATGATCTGTGTGCGTCATCTAATGAGTTAGTCTGGGTGAGTCGGGAATTTAGTTAAAACCTGTGATGGTTATATATGGAGAGTTAGCATGGGAACTTGTACGTGTTCATTAACGAGTCATGTAGGTGCTAGTATGTCGTTGTGCGTCATGTGCTGGATGTAGTGGGTATTGTGTCGTTGTCCCTGTGACACGACGGGTGTGGCATTGCATGGGTCTATGTGGTGTCCTTAGTATGTACAGGCTATAAGCCGGTGTGGTGTTTGTGTGTCGTATAATTTCCTATTCGAAAAGAGTTGGGTAATGTGTCTAGACGTTATGAGGATACGTCTAAGTAGGCGTTGGATTACACACGTAAGTGATCCGTAAATGGTGGTGAGTCGTAGTACATGTCCAGGTAGTGCCGTGTGTATATATGTGTTGCTTTGTGTGCTTGCATTGTTGTCTATGTATACGGCTAATAGTGATGTGGAGGACGGAGTCCTTCGGGGTCATCATTGTACGTGTGACCTGACAGTCATCGTGTGGGTGATGCGTCAGTCACCGTATGGTAGATGATATAGTCACCGTGTTCTGGCTGGGTAGTCATCATAGATGACGGGTGTGTCACTATGTTTAGTGGCGGGGCCCTGTAACAAGGGTATAGCTGAGCTTATGACGAGTATCCCGATGGGGATAACCCTGACGAGGGTGCAGTGATGAGGTATGTGTTTGTATGCATATATATATGTGTTAAATTGCATGCAAGTGATGAGTTATATTATTTGTGTATGATATGACATTGATGTGATAAATAGATGGAATCAATGTGGTGTGTCCAGTTAGATTGACCGTTGTGTCAGGATGAGTACATTCCGTACAACTGCTGGGTCAGTTGGTTTATGAGAGTCCTGGTTAGTACTAGTAAGTCGTTGTCTAGACGTTGGATGAGTTAACCAGTGTATGGTTAATATATATATATATATATATATATATATATATATATATATGGTAAATTTTGAGTTATCAGAATAGTAAGTTCGTTCTATGTTAGAGAGACTTACTGAGTTAAAGTGGTGGGTAGAGTCTGGGGTGGTGAATCCTTTAGGATATAATAAAATAATGGGGGTTATTTATATGATGAAAATCTATACAACTATTTTCTAATGACTAGAGGGTCTAGAGTGGAGATAAACAATAAATGAGACGAGTTGACTTTTGTTAATTTAAACTATTATATCACTCAGTGTAGCTGACTTTATATGTACGTTAGATTGTTTTGCAGGTGAGTCTGCTAGATGAGGTATCTTGGCTTGGGAGCGGGCTACTCGGGTTGGTGCGCATGCATTCGTCAGGTAAACTTATGAAAATTAACGAGTTTAAAGATAATACTATTTTGAGAAAGTCTTCCGCTGTTTATGTAAACGAAAGTTAGATGTTTTTAAATAAGTGTAACCAGTTATGAATACCAACTGTAGGGTTCCTGGTTTGGGGCCTTATAAGTTGGTATCAGAGCCGTGGTTTAAGAGAAACTGATGTTTTTAAACAAATAAAATGCCTTAAGTTAAACTAAAAATGGGACATGGGTAAAACGAATGCCACCACGAGTAACCGCGAGCCAAGAGGTACGTCTTTCGAGTTGAGTAGTAATTATTATTTACCATTTGTGTAGTGTTACACTAGGTAAAGTGATTGGTGTAGGTAAGTGACTTATGGTTCCATATAGGATCATGATGTGTGGTATGTGTTGTAGTATTATGTAGAACTACTTGAAGTTGTGTCGTGTGATTGAATGAGACTATGATGTGAGTTGAGTAATGCAGAGTAGCATTAATTGTAATTATGTGAGATAGTTTGGTGTGTCGATATGATTTAGTAATTTTGGGTGTAACCTTGGATGGTGTGATATTATGATAAAGATGATGACTTGCTAGATTATTGTGTGGGATGCATGTGCATCCAGGGTGTGTGAAATATAAAAAACTAGTGTGAATACGATGGGGAAGGTTTAGAATCCGAGCAGTAATGTGGACCACCAAATTGCATTTGATCACCGTGATTTGGAAGTCTATAATTACTCTCATATTCTGAATTTGACGCCCATAGTAATCACTCCAACGTTTTATCTTGTGCAGGTACCGATGGCCATGACGATTCGGACTAGATAGATTAGGCGGGGAGCTCTTGTCAGGAGGTCGACAGAACGGCGGGCTAGACGTGCGGCTGTTGTTCGCACGGTTATCTTTGGGAGAAGACGGATCTTAGCACTTGTTCCATTAACGGTGGAACCACCGGTGGCTGGGGATGAGCAGGAGCTACCAGTACATGAGGTGATCTTGGCGCTTCCGGCGCCTAATGCTCCCAGTACTACCAGGGTAACTATGCGAGGTGGACTCAGTAGCTCCTTTTACAGGAGAGGAAGAAATGCATTTGCAGTCAGAATCACCCTCGAGACACAACGCAGAATCAAGAAATGGATGGTTGGAGGAAACCGATGACGAGGAGCAAGTAGGGGATAACTTTGACTTGTTTAGTGATTAGAGCAGTGGTGGTTACCACGAGAGGACTAAAGCATCTTGAGTAGTGGTCGTTAGGCACTTGATGAAATACTTGTTCCTGGTTTTTCAATTTCTTGATTTTAACCTTGACAGTGAATCTTACCATGGGATGGTTTAAAACGTAGTTAATGATAGTTGCATGTGTGATAGCTTGCTATTGGTGGTGTAGTGTAAATTATGTGTGATTACCTTTTGAACAACGTGAGTTCGTACTAAATGTAATCTTTGATATGATGCCAGAGCTTGGTTGATTACACTGTATGAGTAGACCTGTGTAGACCTGAGATTTGATTATTTGTGTGTGTCTACGGTCTTAAGATAGTGTCACCTATGTGTTATGTTTAGGTGATGTTTGAAGTGTAAGGGGTGTGTTGCAGCTTGTGTAACTGTTCAGGACGAGGTCCCGTGGGAAATTGTAGCTACATACCTTATGTTTAGGTATGCATGTTAAGGACCAGATCTTGTGGGAACTAAGATATTTTATATCTCGTGTGTATGAATGTTTAGGGATGTTTGTGTCTAGACTGAGTTGTGTGTCGTCGTGAAGTATGGGTACGACAGAGTAAATTCTGTATGAGTATATGATGACGTGTGGCAGGGGCTACCGTTGTAGTGAGTAAGAGGTAAGGTTCAGGAGTTTGTGTGTCTATAAATGACGAGGTCATATTGTACGCATGTAGATTTACTCAGATCTAGCTAGTGGTGTATATGCACTTTGTGCGAGTTAGAAGGTTGAGTTACTAGTACGTGTGTAGGACATTGTGTGTTCTGTAGTTATGTGTGTCGGTGTGTGCCCTTGTAGCCCATGCTTAGTCGTGCATAGGACGAGAGGTCTGTGTGCTCAAGTATAGTATTTCTATCTTGACGATATTCTCAACGTTGATACATCGAGGTGATGCGAGAAGTTTTGACGTCTTTCTAGACGTTCGGTGAGGTGCTCTTACGAGATGCCTATGTTCATATCTCAGGAATTTGGAGCATGAAGCCAATGGGCGGAGCTGTGAGAGTAGATGACGAAAGTGGTTATGTGGACGCTTGACCAGAAATACTTATGATGAGATCAAGGTGACAACACTAAAGACTTCGACACAAAGTTAACGAGGTGACAAAAGGTCTTCATGGAAAACATTCCATATGCAGGATCCAGTCGAGGTGAGATACAAGAGGAATAGAGATGTTTTTCCCTGAACGGGACAACGGATAGCTGAAGCTTGTGAGAAGAAGGACTTTATATTCGTACGTGATAAATGAGACGCGGTCGGTGATCGCTTGGTAATGGTAGAGCAACCATGAGGAAAGTGAAACTCAGGAAAGGTAAGTGCAGGATTGCACGTAAGTGACTGGGAAAGAGATGCCTACGCTGGTAAATGTAAAACCAACTTAAAGCGAGCTCTTGTGGGGAATACAAGTAAAGTAAGAGTGTGGCTGTTGTAACAGACATGGCGGTAATAAGAGAACTTTTGAGAAACATTGAGAGTTAATGAGGATGGCCCTAGTGTTGGGTGTGTGTACGTACTTAAGGGGCGTATTGAATGCAAGATAATGAAGTAAATATATACTATGATAAAGAAATTTAGAGGAGACCAGTGTAGCTTCGCACAAGATCCTTGAGATCATCGGAGAAGAGCAGAAGTAATACCCTTATGGGTAGACTGTAGACTTGAGTTTGGGAAATCATTACAGGATGACAATCAAGGTATGGAGCCTACTTGAGAGGATGACCGTCGGAATGACGAGATCATTAGGAGTATGCGAGAGACAAAGGCAACTATACCATGAGCTGATATAGCAATAGTGGCAGATGCAGTCGTTTAGCCAAGGGACGAGAGATAAGGGAATGAGTAGGTGAAACCTATAAATCCCAAATTTGAAAGCAGACAAATGGTAGAGTTGTGTTACCTAGTACCAGGAATGGTACATACGTGTTGTTAAGAACGGTAAGAGCAACGAGGCAGTGTCAAGGTAAACGTTGGCACCGAATTAATTGGGTGCACAAGAATATGTTGTGTTGGTTTGTGTCGACGCAGGATTCAAGGACGAATCCTCTTTTAAGGGGGTAGACTTGTAACAACCCGAAATTTTTTTAAACTAGTAGTTTGGGTTAATGGACGACCCGAACCTATATTAAATGAGAAGGAATTTAAAATATTCTCATACGAGGTGCGTTTAACTACCGGGAATGTCATAGATAGTCGTTTAGTTAAAAGATCGAGATGAATGCGTGCGAGAAGGAAGTAAAGGGACCCGAAACGAAACTTGTGGGTGTTTAAAAGCCACTTTTGTGCGCAACCCTAAGCCATACGGCTAAAGGGCTTGCGACTGCAGAAAGAGACGAGAAAGAGAGAGGAGAACGATGGCTATGGTGCCGGTGCGGATGTCTTATGACGGCGTCGAGCGGAAGGAATCTTTGCTACGCGTTAAGGTAATACTCGTACTCTCCATTTACGCTTTTATTTACAATTGTAAGGTAAAGAACCCGGTTAGGGTTTTAGTGTTTTCACTTTGATCGGAGAAGGGTGAGAGGACGATGATGGGCCGACAAGGAGAGCGAGAGTGACTGTGGCGGCGTGACGGTAACGAGTACATGGTAACTCGGAAATGGCGGTCACGGCTCGGGAGGCAAAGGTTCAGCGGTGGAGTACGGTTGGGTTTAGGAGACCGACGCGGTGATAGGATGGAACCGGTGGCAGGGCTGCCGGGATGGAAATGGTGGCGGTGCTGTAGCGACGTGTGGCAGAGGAGGGCAAAATGTGAGCCATGTAGGATTTTCGAACGGGGAAAACGATGACGACGCCTGGTGGTGACGCGGTGGTGCACGACAGGCTCGGCTAGGGTTTCATGAGGCATGCATGCAATGTGGATCTGACATGGGTTCATATGATCGCATGGTTGAACTGTCAAGTTGCATGGCTTGCATGTGGGTATGAGACCCGATTCGAGTACGCGTGGAATTGTAGTTGCATGGTCTCGTATGTACGTGCATGGCTTGAAGCCGGTTTGGGTATGCGAGTCCCAAATGGGTCAAGGATGTCCGGATCACATGAATGTGTGAGATTAGGGTTTAGTAGGGGTGATATGACGAGCAAATAAGACTGAGTATCTTGGTCTATCTTATTTATACGTTATGCAACGTATGCTTAGAACTCGTTTTGATCTTGTGATCACGCGTTGCCAGGTTTCGAATTCGAGCGTGGACGGACGAGTTGCAGAGCAAGGACTGAGACTCAGTATAACCGGTGAGTTTCTAACCCCCTCTTTTAAACGTTTTACTGTTTTGGTGTTATCGTACATACTCATATATTTTGTTAAACGAACGTATTTCGAGTTATGATTTAAATATGAAGTGTTTTATGAGATCGTTATGTAGTAATAAAGCTAAAGGTCGTTATAGGATCCCTAGGATGGGTGAATAAGAGTTGTGATGATCTGTGTACGTCATCTAATGAGTTAGTCGGGGTGAGTCAGGAATTTAGTTAAAACCTGTGATGGTTATATAAGGAGAGTTAGCATGGGAACCTGTACGTGGTTCATTAACGAGTTATGTAGGTGCTAGTATGCCATTGTGCGTCATGTGCTAGATGTTGTGGGTATTGTGTCGTTGTCCCTGTGACATGATGGGTATGGAATTGCATGGGTCTATGTGGTGTCCTTAGTATATACAGGCTATAAGCCGGTGTGGTGTTTGTGTGTCGTATAATTTCCTATTCGGAAAGAGTTGGGTAATGTGTCTAGACATTATGAGGATACGTCTAAGTAGGCGTTGGATTACACACATAAGTGATCCGTAAATGGTGGTGAGTCGTAGTACATGTCCAGGTAGTGTCGTGTGTATATATGTGTTGCTTTGTATGCTTACATTGTTGTCTGTGTATACGGCTAATAGTGATGTGGAGGACGGAGTCCTTCGGGGTCATCATTGTACGTGTGACCTGACAGTCATCGTGTGGGTGATGTGTCAGTCACCGTATGGTAGATGATATAGTCACCGTGTGGTGGCTGGGTAGTCATCATAAATGACGAGTGTGTCACTATGTTTAGTGGCGGGGCCCTGTAACAAGGGTATAGCTGAGCTTATGACGAGTATCCCGACGGGGATAACCCTGACGAGGGTGCAGTGATGAGGTATGTGTTTGTATGTATATATATGTTTTAAATTGCATGCAAGTGATGAGTTATATTAATTGTGTATGAGATGACATTGATGTGATAAATAGATGGAATCAATGTGGTGTGTCCAGTTAGATTGACTGTTGTGTCAGGATGAGTACATTGCGTACAACTGCTGGGTCAGTTGGTTTATGAGAGTCCTGGTTAGTACTGGTAAGTCGGTATCTAGAGGTTGGATGAGTTAACCAGTGTATGGTTAATATATATATATATATATGGTAAATTTTGAGTTATCAGAATAGTAAGTTCGTTCTATGTTAGAGAGACTTACTGAGTTAAAGTGGTGGGTAGAGTCTGTGGTGATGAATCCTTTGGGATATAATAAAATAACAGGGGTTATTTATATGATAAAAATCTATACAACTATTTTCTAATGACTAGAGGGTCTGGAGTGGAGATAAATAAATGAGACGAGTTGATTTTTGTTAATTTAAACTATTAGAATTCACTCAGCGTAGCTGACTTTATACGTACGTTAGATTTTTTGCAGGTGAGTCTACTAGATGAGGTATCTTGGCGTGGGAGCGGGCTACTCGGGTTGGTGCACATGCATTCGTCAGGTAAACTTATGAAAATTAACGAGTTTAAAGATAATACTATTTTGAGAAAGTCTTACGCTATTTATATAAACGAAAGGTAGATGTTTTTAAAGAAGTGTAACCAGTTATGAGTACCAACTGTAGGGTTTCTGGTTTGGGGCCTTACAACTTTCGTACAATGTCGTTAAGAAATTTTTTTTAACTCCTTTACGGTTAACCTTTTTTAACAGCTTCGTTATGGTTTCGTTTTTTTTTCATATGAAGTTTTTGGAATGTTACTAACTATTTTACTGCAACGCGTGGGTTTGCGTAAAGGTTTTCTTTTCTTTATATAAAGTTTCGAATACGTTTATTTATTTCGTACACGATAATTTTTTTAACAGATTCATTTTTCTATATAATATCTTTAGTATTATTAACGCTCTATTAAATGTTTTGTTTTTTTATGTATTGCGTATTTTGACGTGCCGCTACGTGAGTTAATGTGGCGCTCTTACCTTTGACCGGCTAGATAGTGACAAATGTTTATTATCGTGAGCTATCGTGTCCACAGATCGATACTCGGTTCTTACCTTAAGCTATACTACTATACGATAGGTACATTTGCCTATTATGTGTGTAGTTTACTTCTAAGTTTATACGATAGTTTACATTTGACGTGCCGCTACGTGAGTTAATGTGGCGCTCTTACCTTTGACCGGCTAGATAGTGACAAATGTTTATTATCGTGAGCTATCGTGTCCACAGATCGATACTCGGTTCTTACCTTAAGCTATACTACTATACGATAGGTACATTTGCCTATTATGTGTGTAGTTTACTTCTAAGGTGATAATCGTTTCTTTATTTAAAACACCGTTATGTGAAAAATCTTTATTAAATTCTATATACACTTTACACACATCAGAAACCATAATCGTCTCTTTCACTAAAACTTCATAATCAACTCCATGAGCTGAGGATTTACAAACCTGCAACCCAAATAAACAGACTCAATGGCCTTACCCTAACTTAACCTCCAAGCATAATATTCTCCTAAAATAAACATACCAAATAAAATAAACTCAATCTAAAATAGTAAACCGAACAAACCGACCTAGACTTATTCGACAGACCCATGACCCTATTCAACAGACCCATGACCCGTTTGGACTCAACTAGCCTCCAATCTTACAATTCACATCCAACAAACAATCGAGGAAGTGCTCGGTGACCGAACACAAAAACAAGTCAGGGCCGAGGGGAGGATACGGCGTTCGTGATCGGGGTCGAACCCCTCCCTAATGTACAGTCCACCCTTAGAGACAGTGACGGATCCAAGAATTTTTTCCAGGCGGTTCACTGTTTTTAGATGCTCCAATTTTATAGTGCTGGACATAAAAATTTTCGATTCGGCTAGGTTCGATTGTTCGGGTCGGGTAAGGTTAATCACATAATAAAAATACGATACAATAATAAAAAAAACATCTTAATTAGAAATTAAAAAATATAATATAAATAAAATGGTCTTTACGAATTAAAAGCAATGTTTTCAACCGAAACTTATTGAAAACAATGTTTTCAGAACCGGACCGGTTGAACCGGGTTAAAAATCCGGAATATATTATATAACAACGGTATATTATACAACATCTTCGGTAATGTTGCACTTTTTAATTTTACCATCTAAACTAAGATTACATTGTAAGCTATGCTACATGTAAGTTCATTGTCACCTTACAGTGGTTGTAAACAATTCATACAATCATACCATTACTCCTAACAAAATAGACAAAAACCACCGGCCTACATGTGTAGTAACAATTTAAAACAAAGAACAACACCTCAAGAGTTATATTCCATGGATTAACTTCAAAAGTGAGTTCAAAATTGGCGTAGAACAAAGTAGATAATATGTATCAAATAAACAAAGTAGGAATGAAAGTTACATGTTTTCTATTTTCCTTCAGCAGCCATCCTCTTTCGTATTTCATGTGCAGTGTTGAGTATCCCGAGCGTAGGCTAGTTGCACACGTAACACTTTTTCTTCTTCGTGTGGTGCTGCATATCACAAGTTCCAAAAATAAACTTGTTAACAGAAACATATATGAGTAATATTTTTAACATATATGCCAAAAATAAACTTGCTACATACCACAGGCCCACAGCCCAATTAAAAAAAAGTTTTAAAAAAAATGAGAGTACGGGGATTAGAACCTACAACCTCTAGGTTATAAAGCAATGTCTAAACCATTGCATCACTTCTTGAACTTTCTATAGGGGTTTACCCCAGTTTTTTTATATACCGTTATATAAAAATTTCGAAACTCGGGGGGTTCCGGTGAACCCCCGGGTCTATGTAGGTCTGCCTAGGGGTGTTCAAAGTCGGATATCCGAAAATTTCGGATAGTGGATTTCAATATCCGTATCCGAATCCGAAATTTCGGATTCGGATTGTGAAACGGATATCCGTTTTTTTTTAAATTAAATATATTTTTTAAATTAAAAACTGAACATATAAAATATACTAAATAAACATCATCTTTATGAAATAACTAAAAAAACATTAAAAAATCATTTTTTGAGTAATTTACGAAATTACGACGCGAATACGTTTTATTTTTTAAAAAAAATAAGAAGCCTAAACACATAACATAAAAAGCCATATACTTCATATATATTGTATTTATAACACTTTATAGGAAACAATATATAAATTTGCCAAAAAATATAATTTTTGAAATTACGACACAAATAAGTTTTATTTTTTTAAAAAAAATAAGAGAGCTAAACACATAACATAAAAACCATACACATAACATAAAAAGTCATATACTTCATATATATTGTATTTATAACACTTTATAGGAAACAGTATATAAATTTGGCCAAAAAATATAATTTTCGAAATTACGACGCGAATAAGTTTTATTTAAAAAAAAAAAATAAGAGAGCTAAACACATAACATAAAAACCATATACTTTATATATATTGTATTCATAACACTTTCTAGGAAAGATATCTTAAAAAAAAATATTTTCGGATATTCGGATATCCGAATATCCGAAATTTTTGAAAAATGCTATACGAATCCGAAAATTCAGATATCCGAATTTTCGGATAATTCGGATTCGGAATTTCGGATATTTCGGGTTCGGTTTCTATACGGATACTTTTGAACACCCCTATGTCCGCCCCTGCTTAGAGACCTTTGAAATATTTGATGATTGTTAGTTAGACAAGTTATGTGTTATGTTTTTTTATAGATAAGAATCAAGCAATTGGAATTTCTCAGACAAGAAAAAAAATTAAAATAATCACGTAGTTATGATCCTACAAAATTATAAAGAAAATCATTTTGAAATCAGTCACACGTTTAAATAAGATTTAAATGTATTCAACCTAGGAACATTATATATGTTTCAGTCCATGTTGTTTACTATTGATGTTCATGTTCATTAACATCATCATCGAGGTTGTTAATGTTTCATGTTGTTTCTGTTCATATTAACATCATCATCTAGGCTGTTAATGTTCATGTTGTTGAAGCCATACATAAGATTCTGAAGTTGAAGCCCTTTTTGTTCCTTGTTCATGTTTGTTAACATCATCATCTAGGCTGTTAATGTTATATTGAATCCACTTCACATAATTATAACCTTTTTATGTTCTATGTTCATCTACAGGCTTGATCAATTAGTAGTCTAGGACACATTTGTTTCCATTTCGGTCGGAACCTGAAAGAACCCAACTCGAAAAACCTGACTAATAATTTTAGAGTTTGTGATACAAAATGTAAATTGAATTGAATTGCATTATCGAAACATTACAATAGCCCTCATATATATATGAGAAATCTTAGAAACCCTAATTTATGACTTAAATGACTATACTACCCTCAACTATTTAATGCTCTAGCATCGACCAAACCCAACCATTATATATAGGTTCGGTCCTCAGTTTCTGATTTTTCTTAAATTCGGGTTTGGTGCGACGGTGAGTTATGAGTAGAATTATGATTTTAATAGCTTAGAAACGTTAAAAATGACGATTAAATATGTTTAACAATAATGATACATTAGCAATATTGTTAATTAGGACAAATGGAGGAGAGAACAACGTCTTGTAAGGAGCTATCTTTTTGCATAGCGGCTTTGAATTCATCGAACGTTACTTTGCCATCACTATTAGCATCCATGTGATCGAATATCTCATCTAGTTTTCCTGGCTCCGTCATATCAATACTTAAACACTCATCCGGCAACGCCTGCACACAACACATACAAATCTTAAATTCTCCCCGACACAATATTATGTTATATCTATGTTTTTGGGTCCATAATTTAGTATTTATTACCCGAAGCATTGATGCCACTTCCTCCTTACTGATGCAGCCAGACCCATCTGTATCATACATCTGTCAACACATATATTCATCAAGTCTTCTGCTCCCATTAGGATAATCCAATATGTATGTCACGACCCGTTAACTCGACATCAACTTAAACAAATTAGTGTTTGGGGGAAACTAGTCCGTGACATAAATGGATTGACACGTTGTTGACTCATTTATCAAAACGACTATAGTTTTATAAATAACCAAATATATTATAATTAAATATGGATTGTAATTTTTAGTAACTTTTATTTTATCGTGTATTATTTCTTAACTTTATTTAGTGGAATCGTGTTAAACATGTCGTATCATTCGTGTTATTGAATTACTTATAGTTAATCATTTTAAACGTGTCATGCTGTGTCATTCGTGTTATTGAACTTGTTACTTTTAATTGTGTTGTACCGTGTAACAGGGGCGGATCTATGAAGAGGCGAGGGGTACCTAATGGTACCCCTCAACTTTCGACGTGTAGTGGGAATTTTCGACGCGCAGCGGGAATTTTTTATTTTTTTTACCGTTTTATGTATCCAGATACCCCTGAACGAAATTTTAGATACCCCTGGATTTTTTTCCTTGATCCGCCACTGAGTGTAACCCACTTAATTAGTAAACATGTCCATGTTAGTGTTTAAGAAAATGATAAGTTTAGTTACACGGTGTTCGGGTTCTATAGTCGTGTTAGTGTTAAACCTGTCGTGACAGACACACTCAGTGGCGGATCCAGGAATTTTTTTCAAGGGGTTCACTGTTTTTAGATGCCCCAATTTCATAGGGCCTAAACCACTACGCTTACTGTGAAATCTTGTAAGGGGGTTCACCGTAGGGTATTTTAGGGGGTTCACCCCAGTTTTTTTACCTACCGTTACACTAAAATTTCAAAACTCGGGGGGTTCCTGTGCACCCCCCCGGCTTCACTTAGGTCCGCCTCTGGACACACTCAGTTTAACACGACACGTTTTGCTAGCTCTCGAATCAATAATAATTGCTTTTGTTTTCAACTCAGTTCCGAGAGTCTTGGAATCAAACCTTATGTTTGTTTTAAAAGTTGACACTAAGAGTGTCACTAATTAACGGCCACTACCATGCTAATCCGTTGATAAAAGGGGTTACCGACGGAATTCCATAGGTAATCAACCGTTAGAGAAACAGCCATGGGTGATTCTATTCACGACAAACTACCAACTGGGCTTATGTAGAGATCACCAATTGATAGTTTTACCGACGAGTTACCCATAAGTTTTGTTAGATCGTCCAATGTGTCAGTTTTCGAAAGAATAATTACTTACATATTACCATCCGATTTTATTAATTTACATTTTAAACTTTTCTTTTAATTAAATTCGCTTATGTCAGAGTTCTATCGGTATGTCCGTCGGTAAAAGTGGTCGGTGATACTCTTTTTTCTAGTAGTGTGACTCGATGAAAAGTGCACCTGAAAACAAAGACGAAGAGCATCATCTCCTTTGAGATTCTTGAGGCTAGAGAAGCCACAAAGTATCTCCCTCATATCAACCGTACCGTCACGGTTATTATCAAAAAGGTCGAAAATTCGTCCTGCTAGAGGTATTAGCGACATCATTTTCATGGCTTTTAACACCTCCTGAAACTCACTAAGCGTCGCGTTTTCACCATCTGCACATCTGTCAACTCAAACATACCAATTAGTCAGACTTCAACTAATTTCGATCATGTTCAAACAAACTTATACTTGATGATGTTTACTTACAATGTTTTGAAGTGATTCCGTAGGTTTTGAAGCTCATCTTGGTTCAAATCATAAGATCCAACCAAGTTCTTGAGCTTCTTTGTTCTCAAGAAAACTGTGCATGTATACATGCTGGCTATGGCTGCCGCACGAAACTTGCGCCTCGCGTTAAAGCTTTGTAACCTCGATACGATCTCCGGGTCGATTTGGCGTTCGGTTGCAGAATCTCCAATCACCCATGGATGTTTAAGAATCTATATACATTCAAGCTCTTAATGGTTAAATTTCAAGTTTGACTTTTAAAGTCAAAGTTAACTGTAAAACGGTTAAGTTTGACTTCAAAAGTCAAACGGGTCGATACCTCATCAGCAGTTGGTCGTTTTTGAGGGTCGACGTTAAGCAAACTGGAAATCAAGTCCTTCGCGGATGAAGAAATCTTTTTCCATGTTTTGTCATAGAAGCTAAAATTCCCCTGAACATACGAAGATAATATTGGTTCATTTGCGGTTAAAAACTGACTAAGTGATCAAAACATGATTTGAGAATAATAATGTCGTACATTCATAATCATCTGTTGTTTTTGAAGATGCGATTGGGCGCTAAAAGGCGGATACCTGAAATTATAAAAATACAAGGTTGTCGTAACCAAGACCAAACCACATGTTTGTGAAAACATATAATCAGTATAGTCATGTCATATAACTGTGACATGACCGTACTGGTGTTCAATTTGTTATTAGTATAACCTAGGAATCATGAGTTGTCTAACTCTTTTTAAACCTATGGGTACATCAAGAAACACGTGAATCAATCAATTCTGACATGATCTAATTTGATGAGAACCCGTTTTAATCGGTTTATAACAGTTTTTAATCAACCTAAGTTTTCATTTATTTTATACGAAGCCCAAAGCCCACCTATCATGTTCAAATTACTTACCCTGAGAGGAGAATATACAAAATGACACCCAAAGCCCACATATCAGATTTGGAAGTAATCTTCTGTTGGGCTAATGCTTCCGGTGACACATAATCAATGGACCCAAAAAGGCCCACAACCGGATCTGTAAACTCCTCCACTGAACTCAGCCCAAAATCCATTATTTTCAAAGGTGAATCTTTACTTTTATCAAGAAAAAGACAATTTTCAGGCTTCAAATCTCTATGGATCACATTGGCCCGATGGAGTGCTGCTAGACCGCTAGCAATCTGTTGCACCACTTTGGCGGCTTCCGCCTCAGAGTACCTTTCTTGACTAACTATGCGATCAAACAGCTCTCCACCGGAACATAGCTCAAGAACAAGGTGGACCCCAGTGGTGTCCTCACAAACATCATGTAATTGGATGACGTTACAGTGAGGAGACACCTCCTCCACCACTCTTTTCATCACCATGATTTCGTTTGCTAGTAGTGCATCCGATATCAAAACTTGATTGCTGCTTGGGAAACGAGCCATCCCACGACCACCACCACCACCACCACCACCACTGACTCTTTTCAAGGTCTTGATTGCAACTTCTTTCTTACCATCTTCACAATCTTTCTTTGACTTCTTAATACCTTTTCGCACAATCGAAAATCCACCTCTTCCCAAGATCGTAGTAACTTCGTATTCATCACTAAGCTTTCTTGCTCCATTCTCCATTGGGATTTTTGATTGATCTCAAATGGGTGTTTGAGAAAATGGCCTAAAATAAAAGTCAAAGGAAGTAAGGATTAACAAGTGTTTTAGAGGTTTCTTTAACCGTATATGATTAGATGGATGATTATAATAATGGGATTTTTAAATAGAAAATTAGAGAATGATTAGAGCAAGTAGGAATTGGTAGCATAGAATAAGTGTGTGGGATGATGGCTTAATAACATGAGACAAATTCATGACCAAGTCAAACTAATGGTGCATCAATACTTTGAGGTTTTAAAAAAATAAAAAATAATCTTTTTTATAAAGAGTTGTTAGTATTTTTAAGAGGATTGTTTACATAATCTGGCCGGTCATAAAAAAATAATTTTTTAAAGCATCTTTAATTTGAATAATTTCACCAAGTCAAAGTGCATCAAGACTTTTTTCGGTTTATAGAGATCAAAATGGAATCTCTCTCTCAAAACGTTGTCGTATTTCGTAAATATATTGTTTATATAATATTTTCGATTTAAAAATTAATTATCTTACAGGTCCAAAACATGTAAAACAAACATCCAAATAAGATTTCAAATGCATTTTGATTGACTTTAAATATTCATTTTGTTTCTTATTCAAATATTAGTATAGGTAACTAAACTCATTCAAAGTTTTATCCGAATTTCTATAGTTACTAAACTTTTATTAAATGTTCTGTGAAACTTTTTTTAAATATTAATTCTTTTAAAATTAAGTGATTTAAATATATATATATATATATATATATATATATATGAATGTTAGTGATTATCTTTAAATTAAAACCAAATTAGAGTCTTAATTAAAATATTAATGTTTAAAAAAAAAGGTAAAAACGAAAACTGTTTTGAAATTTAAATATTAAATATGATTGAAAATATTATATGAACTTTAAGGTTAACAATATTCCTCTCGGGTGACTTCACTACGGAATCTTGAAGGAATTGGCTGGATGACAATTTTTGCTAATACTAGAGTATCGGTGGAAAAAATGGTGGAGGAGATAAAAATACTAGCCTATACTTGGATTGATGCAAGAAGGAAGAAATTACACTGCACCTGAGAGGAGTGGGTAATTAACCATATTACGGGAGTGGGATAATGAACTTTTATAGTATAATTTTCTATTCCGTTATTGTTATATTGTGTCTGTCTTTTTTGGTGATCATACCCTATTGGCGGGTGTTGTACTTGGGGTAGTGCTAGTTCCCCGCTAGCTTTTCTATAAGATTTTCTTATTGTTGTTAAAAAAAACTAATTTATGTTGAGCCGACCAACTCATATTTTATTAACAAACTAGGTTAAAATCTCGTGTATTACACGTGTTGAATAAATGAAATATTATATATTGAGTAACAAAAAATTTATTTTTTAAAAACTCGTGTTTTATACGGGTTAGTATAAACCCGTGGAATACAATATAAACTGTTAACACATACACTCGTCAAAAGATGCAGGAGATTTATTAATATAAGAGTTAATTACACCGTTAGTCCCTGTGGTTTGTAAAAAGTAACAAGTATGGGTACTAAGAGTTTCAAGTTGCAAGTATGGGTACTATACTTTCAATTTTGTAACAAGATTGGGTATTAAGACTAACTGGTGTTAGTTTTTCTGTTACATCTAAGGGCAATTAAGTCATTTCACATTATGTGAGCTAATTATGTAACTTTTCATATCTAATGGATTAGTTATGTAATTAACTCTAATTAATATTAAAAAACAAACAAACCAACCCTCTCCCCCTTTGACGTCTTCACCACCTGCCACCACCGCAACCTCCATTCCAAAAAACTCGATTAATTCAAATCTTATATAAATATCAAAATTGCTGCCAATTTCCAACCCTTTTCAAGGATTCACTCATGCTCGATCAAATAGTTCTTCACTTGGAATTCGAGTGATCGATTGAAACACTCTTCAGTTGGAACTGGACTGATTGATTCCAATGGAGCAATCAATCGAAAATCTATCAGGTAATAGCAAAACTCTTGGATGGAAAATCAAGAACCTAAATGTCGAAACCCAATAATCCCAATTTCGTCCATCAAATCTCTAATCCAAAACCTTACATCCATCCTGATCCACCACCAATTCCTGTTATCCAACGGCAAGGGGGTATTTGGATCGTTAATCCGTGGAGTGGCGACGAAAGTTGGGCAGAAGAAAACAAATAAATTCGACGCGTGTGGGGGACGAGGTGGCAATGGTGGCGGTGTTGCTTCAGACGTTGTACCTGATGATCTGTTCTTGGTGGCCAACTTGAGTGGCGGAGTGGAGTGGATCTGTTCTTAGTGTCCGGCTGTAAAAGTATTCAGATGGTGCCGGTGGAGTGGGGCTGTTTGTTGGTGTCGGCCGGAAAAGTTAAGAGAGAAGATGTGGTGTGGTGGCATTGGCAACGACGGAGTTCATACGAGGTGGAGGTGGATGGCGGAGGTTTAAGAGAGAAGGAAAAGGGGAAATGGTGGTGGTCAGAAAAGGTGGCGGCTAGCGGACGGTGGTGGGGGTGGTGCCGGGGATGAAGGAGACGGTGGTGGGGCAGTTACGTTTGGATGAACGAGACGATGGTGGGAAGTGTTTGTTTTTTATATTAATTAGACTTAATTACATAAATGGTCTCTCATATATGAAAACTTACATAATTAACCCATATATGTGAAATGACTTAATTGGCCTTCAACTTAACAAAAAAACTAACGGAAGTTAGTCTTAATACCCATTATTGTTACAAAATTGAAAGTATAGTACCCATACTTGCAACTTGAAACCCTTAGTACCCATACTTGTTACTTTTTACAAATCACAGGGACTAACGGTGTAATTAACTCTTAATATAAAGATAGTATTTTCTTTAAAAATATATTATTATTAAAATATAGAGGTGTATTTAATAAGAGAGAGAGCCGGGAAAAAATGTTAAGAATAAATATGGAAGCGACACGTAGAATGAAAAGCCTTTATTTATTATATAGTATAGATATAGATATAGATATTTGTTTCTTTAATCATAATAGAAATATATTTTTTAAATCTAAGAAATACCTTTAAGCCGCGTGAAAGATATATTTAATTGATAAACATTTATAAACGTTTTGTTGATGAACGCGTTAATTAATTGTGACGTGAAGTTATTTTCAACGGAAATTAATCTAATTTTCAGGTAACGTATAATTAACGTGATGATGCTCCCACCTTGTTAGAATATAGAAACTTTAATAATCAAGATAAATATTTCTTAACAGCATAATACTTTATGGTTTAGCGGTGTGTTTAAGATGCTTATTACACCACACCATGCCACAAATTATCCAATCAAATGGTGCCACTTCATTTCACACCATAAAACATGAAAACATGTCACGCCACCAAATGGTGAAAGAATCATCGTCTGCCCCGGAAGATAGATTGTTACGAACCATACTTGGCATGTGGGTATATACTTCAAAAGAAACTTGTCTAAAACTACCTATATTTGATGAGGGCACCCATGCCACACCATGGCACACATAAAAAAAAGTTAATTAAAAAAACCATAATTTCATAAATTAAAAAGTTACAAATAAAAATAAATAACTTAAAAACAAATAACTTAAAAATAAATAACTTAAACAAAAAATAACTAAAAATAAAAAATAACAAGAAATAAAAATAATTAAAAATTTATAGGCCAACCACGTAGGTTGGCTATTTGTCGTTTGTATGAAGCGGATTAAACGGTGGGGTTGAAGGGATCGGTTCACTCGGACCCGCATTGACCTTCGGTCTAACCTTTTTGGTGGTGTGACCTCGGGTTTTGGTTGTTTTTTTGTTTTGATTGGTATCCATTTTGTAGAAATGAGAGTAGGAATGAGAGAAATTTAATAGAAATGAGAGTGGTGTAAAAAATATTGGGTTTAAAATGGTTATTTATAGTGAATTTTTTTTTAAAAGGCTCAAAAGAGCCGTTGGAGGTGGGCCCAACACCAACGGTCGTTTTTTTCTTTCCCCACGCCATACGGCGAGCTCACGCCGTGAAAACGTGGCACGCCGAGAAAAAAAGGAAGGGGCGTGTTTTTGCCTCACGCCGAGTACACCCCTCCCACCCTTGTTAGGGACTCGAGTTCCATCATTAGTGATGTAACCGAGCTGCTTTTAAGCTACTCGGGATCGACTTGCTAAAAACTCGAATCGAGCAGAGCCTAAATAAGCTCGAGCTTGATTTAATAAACAAGCTCAAACCTAAACTTCATATATTGAGCTCGAGCATGCTCGTAAACCTAAACGAACTTTTTTATTTATATAACTTTTATTTAATGTATTAAATATATATTTATATAATAACTATTACTATATATAAAATAATGATAAAAGTAATTAAATAATATATATTATGTTATATAAGAATTATAATTGTTCCTCTATACAAAAATATATAAATAAAATAATTAAGAAATAATAAACGAGCCAAGCACGAGCTTAAAAAAACTCACGGGCTAGAAATAAAGCTCGAAACGAGCCGAACTCAAGGTCTCTTAAGTTATATGAACCAAGATCGGGCTCGACTCAGCCGCTCAGCTACACCCCTATTCATCAAGAGAAAAGGTGTAGCCTTTGGCAGATTTAGCCGGTACTAAAGGTGCACAAATCGGTTTTTCAAACCAAACCGGTTTTATTCTAGTCAACCAGCTTTTTTTCAAACCGGTACTGGGTTGAAACCGGTTCTTGAGGAGGGTTTGACTGGTTCGGTTCGTTTCGGGTTAAACTAATTTGAGTCTATACGGTGAAACCGGTTTTGTTTTCGGTTCGAAAAAACAACTTTACACGAACTTAGGTAGGCCAAACAACAAATATTATACGATCAGATAAAGTTCACCATTTTTTTATTTATTCACTTACAAGCACTTGAATATATATACACATACATACATGCATAACAGAATGATACATCAATTCAAACACCAGCAGTAACACTCATTGCATTGATTTCAATATGTTGTTTACCATTGTTTTGTGGATGCACAATAAAAGTAGCATGTGCCTCTTGAGAAGAAGATAGATCACCACCTACACAAGCAGCAGATATTGACCCAACCATAGCTTCTCTCTCATCTTCTGAAACAATTTCCCATTCTTCTTTTAGTGAAGTTATTTCTTTACCCTTGTTGTCTTGGTGCTTTTCAATCTCAAATAAAGTTGGTAGGATGACATAATCGTTTACGGGGTTGTACAAGGGGTCGTGATCCGCCTTGAGCCAGTGCTTCACTATCCGGAACAAGTGCTTGTCGCATAAGATCCCTCGGTGTTCACCTGGGATACCGACCCTTTCTTCTGCATCCAGCCCATCAGCCTGTTTCAACAAAATTACAAGCATAATCGAAACTATTAACGGGACCCACAGAAAACGCCCAACAAAGTAGAAAAAAAGTTACATACCTTGGCTGATTCTGCGGGTACCGTCCCATCACCATCAACATTGATATAAGTTGCCTGAAAAAGAAGGTTAAAACAGAAACAAGGTGTACGGATCAAGAACGTCAAACAGGTCAAACGTCATTAAAAAAGGTATCGAATAATAGTTTTCTTAATCATGATTAAAACATTAATTATTTGTAAAATTCAAAAAGAAGACAAAAAAGAGTTTGCAGGCAGGCCCAATTCACATCTTGCCACTTCATATAAAAGTATAAAATCCCCAAACAGTAAAGTTAGTAATATTGTGTAAAATTCCAGATAAAGAATCATTACATCTAGCAATGGTAATTCCTGCAGGTCCAAGACGGGCGAGTCCGCGCTCCCATAACTGCACAACACATGGTGTTAGCAACTGATTTGCAAGCTAAATCTCAGCCATCAAAATAGAAGATATTTCCCGATTTTTATTTTTATTTTTGCGTAGGGGGTGTGTTAAGGAGAAGAAAGCTATACCAAACACTCTGGGGGGTGTCAAGACCAGTACCATAAACGTTATAAAATTTAATATTTGGTGGAAGTTTGGCTGAAGACAAGACCTCTCTTGTTTTATTAGCCCATTGTAATATTTCTTTGTTAAATGGTAGAGGGATATCCACTCCTCCATAGCTTAACTGTAAATGTAATAATGTATGACACATAAGTAATTTGTGTGCAACACATAAAAATAAAAATAAAATAAAATAAAAAAACATACCTCATTCATTGAAAGAGCCTGAGTGAAAATTGAAACCGCTTCAACTGGGGTGAATGTCTCCAGCATAGCAGTAGTGTTACCATTACCATCCTGAATTTCCTTCCATATTTGTAACAGAGGAGCATGTTCCCACTCATAGTCCAGACATGCCATCAATTCATAAATGGATGGACATTCAATCAACTGTCAATGCATCACCATGTTATTAATGAAATGAAGTTACAAAAGATCAACATATTTTTGTTTCAATTTATTTATTTATTTTTCTTTTGGGTTTTTTTAAACAAGCACATCCGACTTATTTGGGATTATATAGACCACATACCAGCTGATGCATACTCCACTTGGATACAAAAAAGTATGCTTCCCAACCGTTCACAAATGACATCCCATTCATTAAGGTAGATGTTACATATCCAGGTGCACCTGTCAGTTAAGTAAAAAATACTTCAAATAAAAATAATTTATGTCCAATAATAATACAAACAGACAAAAAGTTCAATAAAATTCTGACTGAGTTGAGTTCACTACACATGTGAATATATCATTCTTGAGCTTCTAGGTTTTAGGAAGAATATGTCCTTATATACAAAATAACTAAATAAATTGAGCCGCTTACCCTGAAATGGTGCAGTAATTGCTATCCAACTCTTGACATATTTCTCAAAAATCTGCAGAAGAGTATTTTATATAAAATGGCTTTCACAGTTAAATAAGATGAAATGTATTAGAAACATGAAAACACCAAGAACAAAGTAACATACATCATTGTGCAGGCTCATAAAACATTTGACAAGAAGTCCACCCATTGAGTGAGTTATTACGTTTATCTTTTTCCCCCCTGATGCAGTATAAATCGCATCCAACTTTGCAGCAAGGCGGTCCAAAGTTTCTTTGAGTCTGAAATATGTACACAGAATATGAGTTAATATAAAATACCAATTACGGGTTCAACATGAATTTAGCACATTGTCAAATAGAACTGGTTCAACAGCCAGCTGCACTAGTATTTTCATAGTATATGGTTTATAATACAACTTTATACATTAGTTATTAATAAAATTCATAATGGAACAAAAGGTGCTGGGGGTCAACCTGACCCAACTGACACATTTTGACCTGTTTTTAAAAAAACTTGCTTGTTTTGACCTGTTACTACACCAACCAATTTTGCCACCTCTAAGAGATGCCATAAAAATCAAACATTGCATTGATCAATGCTTGACATAACATATCCGATATTGACATATTGTAGTAAAAAATCATAACTTAAAAACTCAAAAGATGAACGAAATTTTGAGTTGCATTATATATAATTTATATTTTAGCTAAACACTGTAAACAATCACCAACACAATCCCCAACAGAGTCACACAAGTCATTCTATGAAATATATGCTTGAATGCACAACTATTAAACAAACAGAGAAGAGCCATTCTGACATACAAAGATTTCAAAAGATATAGCTTCAATCAAAGTCTGGTTTTCCATCCAGCATATGGAACTTGTGATGCGGAGAAGAAGAAAATGTGAGCGTTGAGCGTATGAATAAATATGATGCCCATAATTATGAACAAAGATGGTGCAATATGAATTGTTATGATTAATTAAGCAACTTGTAAGTCGCAAGATGTTAACAAAACTATCACTTCTATATTCATCTATCAGGGTGGATTGTGATTTTTGTTGTATGAATTTATTTTATTCACATTGATAGAATCACAGCTAATTCTGATTAAATCAAACTAGAAGTTGGACATAGCATGCAAGTCAATTCGTTGTTTTTGTTGTAGAAGCACATCTTATTATAATAAGGATTCCTAAAATAAAGTCGCATTCTCTCACTTGAGTACCTGACTACTGTGAGCAAAATAAACAATTTATTTTAGATGTCAAAAGATTTATCAAGTTGTTACCTGTTGCTTTGTCGGAAATCATATCCAAACCCAAATAGTGTTTTTCCTTCCTGGTATCCCCAGCTAGTCATTTCATTTATCATGTCATGAAAATAGCATACATTATCACGCCCAATAATCTGCCAAAACAGGATATTCACATGAAAAATACAATTAAAAAAATCTGCAACAGAGTAAAGGTTTTTGTGATTTCTTTATGTACAAAGTAAAGTCCCCATAGTTGGATGGAATCACAAGCAAATTTGGTTACATGGCAATCTTTCAAATGATGGAGCCAAACAAGAAGGTACACCAAAGAGTATTTCAAGTGATAATCATCATTAAAAGTTTAAAACTAGAACCCATACAATAGATTATATCACTGTGTAGGATGTAATGTAACCAAACCTAGACTATGTTTCAACCATCATTAAGGCTAGATTTTATACAAAAAATTTACTTGATGTGTACTTGTGTAGAATGTTTAAAAAAAACGTTAGCCTCCACGCAATGTTCTAATTGTTCTACAATTTTTATTGCTTGTTCATACTTCATTGCAAGAGACTACTGTTTGGCTATAGCACAACCGCGCGGACTCTCCATGATAATTGAACCATCTTAATCAGTTTATTCTTAGTGAAATATATACATAACATGCACTGATGCACAGCATTATCTTGTAATTGATATTAGGATAACTTAAGTCTCAAGCCAAAGTCCACATGATTGACAAATCCCAAGAATATCTCGATCCTGATACAGACTCGATTCAAAATTTGTTTGTTTGTTTCGTATCAGGCACTTAGTTAATTAAAGTAAAAAGCTATTACAAAATGCAAACTTAAATTTAACATCCTATATAATTGCAACAAGCAAGCTGATATGGCAGTCAAAACTTTCATATTAACTGCTTCATCTAGAATTCATGTTTTGCAATTGGGTTATAAAAGGCATTTCTATCTGATGAAAATATTGGAAGCTATGTTGTCAAGGCGTATAGGCCTCGTCCGGAACCTAGGCGCAAGGCGCTTAAAAAGCGAGGGCTTTTTTAAGCGAGGTGCATAGTATAAAATACCAATTTTAGGGGTTTTAGACATGTTTTAGGTTTGTTTTGGGCTAGTTTAGGCTGATTCCAGGCTTGTTTAGGGCTAGTGTAATTGTTACAGACCTATTCAGAAGATTTTTAGCCAGAACTTGGCCGGAAAATGTGCCTGAGCGCCTCAAAATGGGGCTTTTGAAGCGAGGTAACACCGTAACAAGGCTGCGCTGGGCTGCGCCTGGGAGCCTAGGTGTGCGCCTTGTGGGCTTTTGACAAACATACATTGGAAGGACAAACAAATTTCAAATTTAGTTAATGACAAGTCTCAACTACTTCATTAACAGAGTTTTAAACAGCTTGACACACAACAATGATCCAATTTAGATCCAATGTTTTAAAGAGTGACTGCATCAGCTTAAACAAATTACCATCAGTCATATATTACGATGAGTTAAATAATACAAATTACAAAGATAAGAGGGAATAGTTATATATTTAAGTCATAAATACAATCAATATCTGCCAGTGATGTAAAGGATAAATGAGAAACAAAAACAATTGTTTTCCTATGCAAACAGAGTGAGAACATAAAAAAGAATCAGGAGACCTCATGAAGAAAATGTTTTTCCTCCATTCCTATACAAGCAGAGTCCGAATATACTTTATCACTTCCTCTCTCCACAAATTCATATTCTTAATAACAATTCTGGTGAGGGATAAAGAAAAAGGACTCATGATGTGTAGCATAGTTGTCAATAGCGAATAGCGGTAAATAGTGATAAGCTACTACCTATATGCTGCGTAGTGTTAGCAATGAAATAGCGCCCGGCGCCCGCTATTTCATGTTTAGCAATAAAGTAGTAGAAAATTTTATGAAATAAAAACCCTAAAGTAGTCAACTATTGTAGCAATTATAATTAACAAAAAAAACAGTCACACCACCAAAGTAGCTAAAATACGCTATCACTAATCATCTAATGAAATAAAAACCCTAAATCGCTATTCGCTACTGTTATTTATATTAAAAAATAAAAAAACAAAAAAAGATATTTTCACACTATGTTGTCGCTAAACACCATATAGCGGGATTAGGCCGCTTCGCTACGTAGCGCGCTATAGCGGTCGCTATAGCCGCTATTGACAACTATGATGTGTTTTGAACCATTTACTCGACTGACATTTGGTTGCGGTGGGAGATCACTATGGCTATGGGTTTAGGCAATTAGGCTGTAACAGGAATGAGTATGATTACTTAAAAACTACTGCTGAATTTGCGCATTTGGTTTGGGTATCATTCTTAAAACTAACATTTGGTTTGTTATCTTTGGTTAGACTTTAGAGGTGGCAAAATGCCCAAATGAATCAGTCAATTGGCAAAACAAGTCCAGGTTAAAACGGGTAAATCGGAATGATGGAGAATGGAAAGAACTAAATAGATGATTCACGTGTATATCTGCAGATCATTCATATTCACATAACACATTCTCATTCCCTCAAGCCAAGCACACCTACTAGTCTACTACCATTTTTCCCTCAAGCCAATCACACCTACTACTAGCCTACTATCATTCATTCGTTCCCTTCCCTCAAACCAAACACCTAATTAATTTTGCATTCTCCATTTCATAGCTCCAGTCTTGGTTTCTAATCAAAGAAAGTAAATGGGACTCTATTCACATCTTTATTTTTTTTATTGCACATGGTAAAGATGGGATGAAAATGATGACTATTAGGTGGATATATTTGACAGTTTCCAGACTGAATAAGAGGTGCACGACTTAAACCAATCCATGTTCAATTAAGCACATGACCCCATTCTAAATTACAAAGCCAACTATAAAATGAAGATTATTAGGTGGGACAGTGATACAGTGGTATACTGGGCAGTCTTCAGATTACCAACCAACATAGTTACTTGAAACTATAAACCTCTCACATCCATGTTCTTATAAACTCGATAAACAAAGAATAATGGGGTGTGAAAGGATGAAGCAGTGTATTTTACATCAACGCTAACAAAAGTATGACAGACGCAAAGTGAAGATGATTTAATTACGAGTATTAAAACACGCACCATATCAGGATCCAAACAATCAACTGCATAGAGGCCATCTCTGTCTTCAGGAACAACAATGCTGATGTTGGGATCCAAAGATAAAGTTTTACCTGGTTAACAGCAAGCCAATGAGTAGATTAAAAACAATGAAAAATATCTAAAACCATCATAAGAGCCGTCATTTTAAGGGAAAAGTACACAAGACAGATATATAGAGGAAAGTATCGGATAGTGACCGCCACTGAGATCCCATAAACTCAGCAATTGCCAGATAAATTTTGAGCCTGCTGAACTATAGATCTTTTCTTCCTCCCTAATCTCCACCGACTTATTAACTACCATTTTAGTACACTCAAGTGAATTCTTAGCTATTATTACATTTTAAAACCCGGAAACATCACAATATTCCTTAAAAGGTAATCAATCCAGAATCATGACTCTAATTGAATGGCTGCAAAAATAATAGTAATGCAATGTTTGTGAAACCTGATAAATTTAACTTCTAATAAAACTGATTTAGATTATCTATCTTTTAAGGGAAGTTGCTGCAAGAAACCGATTTGAGAGCATATCACAATACATGGCAACTAAATATGTAATTAGGTGAAAGTATAACAGTTTTAGGAACTTTAATAGTTCTAATTTAAAGCAATAATCAGTAAATGAACTATCCCCAACTTAAATCATGAAATTGCAATAACCGCTAATTCAAACAACCCTAATTTGAATAGAAAACAAGAAAATACCAGTTTCAGGATCGAATTTGCACCAAAGTTTGGCACGGAATTCACGATCAGCTTCCCAAATCCGAACCCAAACTCGATCTTCTTTCCCAGTCTCACCATCTCTAGCATTCAAAATCGAACCAGCGATTCCAGGCACTATAAGAACCGGATCAAGATTCGGATCAACGTACGGCTCTGGTTCCTTAAGAATCCTCAACCATGCCTCCACGGCTCGAACTATATCCTCCAACAACATCGGCATCTACAAAATCAAATCGCCTATTAACAGATAGAAATCGATAAACCTAGTTTGCTGCAGATTGGTAATCGTAGGGTTTGTATTTTACGTGCGAAAGGATGATGCCGTGAAAGCTACGTGGAGCGGATAATATCGAGCGTTGACAAGACGAAACTGCCCTTTGTCTAAAATTAAAACAACTTTGTCATCCACTCAATTCCCATGTGTTTACATGGGGAAAGATCTTGACCGGCTTTTAGAAAGGGGGTCGTCACTGTTGATAGGGACGATCTTTTGGTGTTTTCTAGTCACAAAAGTATAATGTGTTTTTGAGAGATCATCATTGACAAAGGCAACTTCTTTATGTTTTTTTAACAGATAGTCCTTCAGAATGACTACTTCTCTATGTTTTTTTAGAGATAGCCCTTGGTATGGACGACTTCTCCCTTTTTTAAGATAGATCGCCAAAAGGAGTGGCGATTTCTTCCCTGGCCGTACTCCCTTTTGACTAGGCTAATTTTGTTATAACTGTAATAAGTCTAAGGGTGGTCAATATTGTCAATTAGTAAAGTAGAGGGACTGAATTGTAATAGGTGATGTTCGTTAAATGCAGATTGAGATAAGAGAACATGGGTTAGCCACTCATATAGGGTGTCAGAGAAGTATAATAGGTTGTTAGAAAAGTACAACGTGTTTTTGAGAGATCGCCCTAGCAAAGGCGACTTCTCTATGTTTTTTTAACAGATCGCCCTTCGAAATGACTACTTCTCCATGTTGTTTTTAGAGATAGCCCTTGGCATGGGCGACTTCTCCCTTTTTTAAGATAGATCGCCAAAAGGAGTGACGATTTCTTCCCTGGCCGTACTCCCTTCTGACTAGGCTAGTTTTGTTATAACTGTAATAAGTCTAATGGTGGTCAATAGTGTCAATTAGTAAAGTAGAGGGACTGAATTGTAATAGGCGATGTTTGTTAAATGCAGATTGAGATAAGAGAACATGGGTTAGCTTGGATTTGGATTAACTTCTTCTCTCTAGTTTCTTCTTTCAATTTTAAGCCTAAGAGTGGTATCAGAGCTGTTCGATTCTCATCAGAAGCTCATACGGTGGTGAATTACGGTGGCGATTCAGAAAAAAAAAACGATGCATAAAAACAGTGCATTGGCAATTTAAATGAACAATTCGGTCAATTCAGTGATGACTTGCAATCAAGAAGTTGAAAATACGGTACAAGAACATGAAGGGAGGTTGTGGCATTTGGTGGTTGCATAAGAGAATCAATCAAAATTCGTGTCAGAATTGAAGGCAACAACAAAGAAACAAGAATAATTCATGGAGGAATGGAAGGCAACTACAACAAAATTGAATATTCTACTGGACAAATTGATGATACAACATAAGCAATCGACGAATAGTATCTAACAGGAGCAAACAATGAACAGTATGAGTTCTTCAAATCAAACGATGGCATCAAACTTTGAGGTGAGTGTGTTCATTTTCCAAAAAAAATCTTGTTCTATTACTGTTAGTGAAGGAGGTTCTAGAGCACAAGATTCTTTTAATCATACAAGAAGGGAGTATGTCCCCAAGGTGTTTGATGAAATGCCTAACATATTTGAAAAGATTCAAGAATCGTTTGATAGTGATGATTCAAATGAAAGGAAGGTGAAAACAAAACAAGACATAGCAAATAATAATGAAAATGGAAAAGAACAAGAAAATCAGTTAGTACTCAACAATGGGTCAGTTCTTGTAGGTATATTTGACGATGTAAATGGAGACGAGGGATGCGAATTCGAGCAAGCCTATTGGGCAAGTGGTCAGAGCCTACAAACTAATTCTTTTGGAAACAACTATCACCTTGGATGCCGTAATCATCCTAATTTTAGTTGGTAGTCAGGTGGAAGCAATCAACAACCACCCAGTTTTCAGCACCGCCAGAACCATGAACACTTCAAGGAAATAGGCCACAACAAGAGAAAAGGCAAAGTTTGGAAGAGACCATGACACAACTCCTAGCATTGAGCGAATCAAGACAACAAAAAAATATAAAGATTCAACAGGACGCTCAAAACAGACTGAGGGAACACGAAGGAGAACTGAAGAGCCAAATAGTAGCCCTCTTAAATAAGCTCGCCAAACTTCTGTCTTAAAAGAACAATGAACACCTGAAAGGGGGGAAAAGAAGTCTCAAGCCAATGTAGTGATGATAAGCAAGACGGAAGAAGAGCACATCATGGTGGCTGAGATTATCCAAGAAGGAAAGCAAGAGCACGGGCATAATACCATAGCACCAATTGCCATACCACCAAAGAAAACCGATCCTGGGCGATTTTTGAACCCTTGCAATATAGGAGGTTTATTAGAGAAGAAAGCTCTAGCCGACTTAGGCGCTGACGTAAGCATCATGCCTTACTCGGTATTCACTAGCCTAGGTTTGGGAGGACTAACTCCACTTTTTTCACCACAAGATGCTTACGTCTCCACTTTTTTCACCACCAGCACCTGAACGCCCTCTTGATGATGTGTCTCTGCTACCACATGTATGTCAGGTGAGTGGCAACAGAATGAGCATGCTAGTTGAGGTAGATCAGGTAAGATAGTTAGGATGTGTGATTTGACTATCCGGATGATTTAATTGCTTAGTTGTTTGATGGATTGATATTATGTTTGAACTACGTGTTTTGTTTCCATTTTCTTGTTTGATATATGAACACTAAGTGCCTTATTTTAATTATTTTTAAAAGTTGTGTTTTATTTTCCTCTATTTATCAAATGCGGTTAATGGCTTATCTGGATTGTAAGATTTTCAAGATGAATGTTAGACACCATACACATATCAGGGAGTATCTCTAAACCAAATTTCCGTTCTATTACTTTTCTATGCTTGTCATATTTTTGCTTTACATTGTTTTCAAGTATATTGAGGATAATGTACAGTTTAAGTGTGTGGATGTGAAATTGTGTTTTAAAAACACTCCTAATCGTATATTTTTTGAAATTTTGATAGATTTTCAAAATTTTTGCAAGTTTTTCTTATGACTTCACGATACATGATAACACTCCCATTAGGTATTTGAAGTAGATAGCAGTCCTTGCATAAATTTTAGATCCCGATGCATAATTGCATTTTTGGATACGCATAATAATAAAAAGAACCCTCAATTGTTTTACAAAATCTAGTAAAGGCATATTCCAAGAGTGACAAGTTGAAGGGAGGACGATTAGACATGTTTAGACGTTTTTAACCCTTATTCATTCTGTTTTCATGAGAGTTTTGAGTCTGATCACATTTTTACTTTTATAGATAGGTTTATTTTGTGAGGGAGCCACATGATTCCATCATTTTAGAAATTGTCTAGCGTATACATTTCGAGACCATGAACTAATTAATTGTATAAAATGACATAGGCATTAGGATTTAACCCTTTGATTAGTCTTTTTCTTTTCTTTTCCTTACCCAAAATTTTCCATTAGTGAACCAAGTTTGATCCTTTTACCTTTCATTTGAATTAACCCACATATTTAGCCACTTACCCTCCTTTCCAAGCCTTTTTTTCTTATTTTTAACCCTTGTGTTAATTTTCGGTTTTAGGTAGTGTCTAAATTGTGATACTAGTAAAGTAGAGTAGCCATTATAGTAGTTGAAAATTTCAGCACAAAATTAGCTGAATGAAAAAAAAAAAAAATATATATATATATATATATATATATATATATATATATATATATAGGGGAGGGTTCCAGAGAAAACCACAAGTTAGGCGAAAACCGAGAAAACCACTAAAAAAAACCAATTTTACTCAATCATATAATAATTTTTATTTTTTGTTTTAGTTTATTTTTATTTATTTATAAGAATATCAATGAAATATTAAACATTTTTACCAAAAAACATTTTTACACATAGTGTTACGTATACGTAAACATAAAACAAAAAAAATTGTGGTTACGTATACGTAAATCAAAAAAATTGTTTTTGGATACGTATACGTAAATCAAAAAATTGTCTGAAATGATGTGGTTTTCTCGGTTTTCGCCTAACTTTGTGGTTTTCTCTTGATCCCTCCCCTATATATATATATATATATATATATATATATATATATATATGTTCGTATGATGAATAAACAATCAACAAATCTAAAGTTTGAAAAATAATTAGTTTATATTTTCGGTTTAGTAGATTTGTTTAAAATTAGAGTAAATTATTATTGGAGTCCCTGAAATTTGTCCATTTTAACTAGTTAAGTCTCTTATGTTTAAAATCGTCGCTCTGAACCCTGACGTTTTCATTTTTGCATCTGTTTGAGTCCAGATGGCTAGCGTCGTTAGATTTAACAGTTAAATTTTTATAAAATGACCAAAATACCCTTAGGGACTCAAATGGATATAAAACATTATATATTCTACCATCTCTCTAATTTCAAACATAATCATAACCTAATACCATGTATGAATAAATTTTGGCTCGAATAATCATTCTTACCTCATGATTAATTATCTTCAATCATTTAAAATAAGTTATTCCCTCTTCGTCAATCCCAAGATATATATACAGACCTCATCCAACAATTTGTAAAATGCACGATAAAGCCGTGCTAATAAAAATCTTGGGTCGCTACTATCCAGGCCTCCAAACTAAACACACACAAAACTTTGCATTTCTGAGAGTAAGGATTCCTATCGGTTGGAAACGATGACACGAATCTATGCCCGTTAATTGGTTTGTGCAAGTTACCCTAAATCAGAATTAACACGCGAATGTTAAACTATGTCTTAATTGAACCACAGAGATCGAGATAACTGATGTTACCTTCAGGGGTCATTGAGCAATAATCTCCCCAACCAAAGTCGGAGCAACCAAATGAGTTGCTACCCTGATCAGAACTTAAATGAAGAACAGCATGCCTGTCTAAAGGGCCAAATGGTTTGACCCTATATCCACAACGGTTGCAGGAAAGTCAACAGCTCCGAAATCGGTGAGATTAAACGCCACCGGCCGGAAACGAGGCAACGGACGAACGGGAAGCGGTCGCCAGAAAACCAAAACGCCATCGACGAAATTAGTTTGGAAGACAAAAATATAAGCGAAAACGAAGATCCAGAGGAGTGCGAATAAGGTCTTATAGGAGGAGAAGAGGCCGAGGATCCAACAGCGGAGGTTGAATCGCCAGATTGAGGGGGGTGAGGTTAGGTTTAGGGTTTCGACCATGATAGTGTAGCTTAATCTGCAAAATTGGATTAGACGCAGACGATGGGGCATGGGTGGATTGGAGAAATAGAATGGGGGCATTGGGTTGGGGTTGTTGTGATGTCAATTAGGTCAAGTTCGATGGTGGTGGTGGTGGTGGTGGTGGTGGTGAGAAGAGAGATGGTAGAATATATAACGTTTTTTAACCATTTGAGTCTTGAGGGTATTTTGGTCATTTCATAAAAAAGTTAACTATTAAATCTAATGACGTTAGCCATTTGGACTCAAGCAGATGCAAAAATGAAACGTCAGGGTTCAGAGCGACGATTTTAAACATAAGGGACTCAACTAGTTAAAATGTACAAACATCAGGAACTCAAATAGTAATTAACTCTTAAAGTTATTAGTTCTTGACTTATCCAAACCATATTTTAACACATTAGCCACTTTTAAATCTCTTTCCATACCCTTAACCTTAGCCTCGTTACAACCCAATAAAAGACCTCTCGATTGTGTAGTTTTTATGTTAATAGGTGTAGATTTGATCTCTCTACAAGCTTATGATAATGAGGTTCTATGGCTAGGCATAGTGACTAATCAGATAATTATATACTAGTACATCTTTTACTAGTCTTTTTCAGAAATAAGTCGAATGGAGTGAACATTATGAGAAAATGTAAACCGATGGATAAATTAAATCCTTTAAACATGTTCATCAAGTGAGTATTGCCTTGTTTTCTAAAAAAATGGTAGTTTCATATAGATTGGCTCGTTTTTGTTAAAAATATGTTGATATCTTTGAAAATCATTTATGCCTTTGGGTCTCTAATCAGCTAGGATATGTTTGTTGATAGCAAAGCCTGAGGAGTTGTTGGAATGTAGTTTGGGAGTTTGCTTGAAGACAAACAAAGTTCTAAGTAGGAGGATGTTTGATGTGCTAAGAATATCACATCTTCTAAGTATCAAATTAACCCTAATAAATAAACGATTTTACTGTAAGTTAATATAATGTGTGCTAAATTGCATTGTTAGAGTATTTACAAGTTTACTTGGTTGATAGAAGAAATATTAGAGAAGAAATCGGTAGACATAGAAAGTTTAAGGACTTGGAGGTAAAAGAGAAGATTTGCATAAGACATACGGGCCATACGATTGCCCAAGTTCTTATTTTGTAGCCGTTCCTGAAGACATATGGCCGTATCATGTTGTACGGGCCGTACATTTTAGCTCATTCAAAGCCTATATAAAGACGATTGCGGCAAAGCAGAGAAAAAACAAGAGAAAAAGAACCCAACACAATCACCACTCATCACAAAAAATCACAGAAAAAGCCCTAACCCACTGAGATGAAGGCTAGAAGTGCAGCATTTGAGTCGGAGAGACATTGAAGACCGGAGCCCTTTAGTTGGTTCTATCTTTTCTGTTTATCTTTCATGTTATCTACTGATTTGTTTGTTTTATCTTTTTACGCTATGAGTAACTAAACTCATTTGTGTCATCTAGATGGAAATGATTTTTGACTAGGATTGTTTAATTGATTGATTAAGTTTATGAAACCTTTATGATTTGATTTTCTTAATCCAAAGTCTTATTGTTGCATATGAGTGTAAGTGTTGGTTGTCTTCTAGAGTGTAAGGCCTGCCATTTAGAATCACTATTCTACATTCTTGGACTTTAGTCTGAGACTTGCTACCCTGGCGAGAGCAAGGTAGGTCTAGGCCATCTTAAATAAAAATAAGCCCTGCTAAATAAAAATTCTGAATAAAAGGAATCAAGTGTTTATTGGAATTTTCCTATATACTCTGGGTCTAGTAAAAACCTCCAGCGAGTGATACTTTTCCTGGATATATCTTGGAAATTCTAATACATAAGATATTAATAAAGATTTGCTTATGTTGATATGTATTGTCTATGATACAACCATTCATTGGATATCCAACAACCTTAGCGGTGAGGATTCCTATTAAAAAGCTCAATCATTTAGGTGGTAGTTGACTCTTCATTGTAGTGACCCTAGGAGGACCGACATTGAGTCCAGAAGTTTCAGTCCATCATTCGTCTAGTCTACTCAAGACCGGTCATTCAAATTATCCAGTCTAGTGTTAGTCAAAAGGATTCGAAAGTCTAGATGATACAATTTCTCTAAAACTCTGAACTGAAAACTATCTTTAATTTAATGTTTATTTTAATTATGCTTTTCAAAAACCCAAAATATAAATTAACTAGATATTGATAGAATGTCTACTATTAGGAGCTATTGATACATATTGATAGAACGTCTGCTATTAGGAGCTGTTGATACATGTGTCCATGGATCGATACTTGGTTCTTGCCATAACTGTATTGCAGATATGATATGTGCACTTGTTTAGCGTGTGTAGTAGTTATAATAAAAACCATTTTTTTATAAATTTAAAACTTGTAAAAGAACTAGAGTCTTAAGATCTCTATACACTCACATAAACAACAAAGATCAACCGATGAAGACCCACTTAACTTGAATTTTTATGTTGAAGATCAACTGATCAGATTCCTCTGGTCAGTTGTCATCAATGGATCCCTATGACCAGTGAAATTTACTCTTCCACTTATGATCACCATCAGGTGTCTTTCTTTTGGTGTTTTTAAACCCCTATTCCTATGAAGGGCAATTCTGTTATGAATTGTTTTGTTCTTTAGTATGAGCCACTCTTTGCTCATGTCCAGAAGTCTAACAGTTGCGTAGGTTTTTATATTTCTCATTCTTGTAATCATTTTTCAACAGTTCTAGATTTCTATGTGTGTGTAATTGATGTAATGCTAAATAACCCCCGATTATTATGTACTTTTGTATATGTTTTAAGTGTTTTAGTCTGTAATTTGAGTCATTTTAGAGTGTACTTAGTGTGGCCATGTATGACAACTATAATATGCTAAATGGAAGGAATACAAGAGTTAATCAAGAAGCCAGAAGCACACGGGGGAATCCAGAGTCAAAAGGAAGAAAACCCTAAATTAATACTTTTCGCGCCACGCGAAGATTTTGGGAAGAGAGTTCGCGACACGCAAAGACCATGAACCAAAATTTAACCCGCGTGACTATTTTGTCTGTCGCGCCACGCGAAGAAACCCCACCCCTGGTTCGCGACAAGCGAGAAAAGGAAAATACGGGAATTTTAACCTAATTGGTGTTATAATCTTTTGAGGATCCTTATTCAAAAAAACTACCATTCAGCTTTCCCAGAGCATTCCAGAGGAGATTTTCATTGACAAAATATAATTCTTTCATCCTTGTTTATGCTAGATCGATCCCTAGTGATTCTTGAAGCTTCGATGACGTCCATGACCGGCTAATCCACCCGTGGTTGTTTCCGGGTGTAGGATTGTTCATGTAAGGTGATTTTTACTTGGTTCATACTGTGATTTGGTGTAGACTTTGTTTAATCGTTTTGTTATTCGAATTATATAGTTTACTTTGTTTGATTAAACAGTTTGGTTTATTAGATTTAATGCATTCATCAGTTTTCGGTTTTACATCGTGAACCATTGATTGTTTATGTTTGATTTTCTGAATTGGTAATTAATTATTCAGAATTTAACTTGTGTCAAGTATCCGGTTTTACAATCGTTGCTCAACACGGTCAATTATCTTGGTTGTCAGTTATTTGTCAAACTTAGTAGTTCATCGAGTCATGTCTATGTGATTTCCAATAAGTACAAACCAGTAATCACTGAACTTGCAATCTGAACCCGGAAGTAATTCGTTTTCTCATAACTGTTTTTAAATCAATTAAAGTTTGTTACTTTTCAATCAAATTCTCTAAATCAATTTAAATCCAGCTTTCTTTAAGTCCGTGGTCTAAAGTAAGTTTTTGGTAATTAACACTCTCCACGAGTTCCCTGTAGATACGACACCCTACTTTGCTGTACTACAGTCTAAGGTAGCTAAGAACTGAATTTTAATTATATTTTTGATTGGCCTTGACATCGCGATCAAAATGGCACCGTTTCCGGGGATTACATGCGCAAAGGGTTAGTTTTGTTATTTTATTATGTTCATTACTACTCGGTGTGTATTACTTGTGCAAGATACAGGTTTATGCATACGTGACATTCAGGAAGAACTTCACCTCTACAGTTTGATCCAGAAATAGAGAAGGCAGCAAGAGCAAACAGGAAGCTAAAGGGAACAATCAAAACCATCTTTGAGAAACTCGACAGTCCAAGTGTCAGAATGTCTGAAGAAAACCCAGCCAACCAAGACCCTAATTAAGGCGGGGTGCCGATCCCACCAATTCCACCCCTTCTAGATCTTATGTTCCCAAATCAACAAAACCAACCACAAAACCAAGGCCCGAGACCACAATAGCCACCACAAAACCAACCACCACAAAACCAACAACAACCGCCACCACCACTATTCCATAACCACCAATATCCACCTAGAAACACCAACCCAAGCCAGTCAGAGTGATGATGAATTGTTGTCACCGGGACATAGTCATTATCCAGAGCATGGCTCCCAACATAAGAATTAGGAAGATGAAGAGTGGTATGATCCGCACCATCAGGAGGCATTCCCTCCTAGAAATCAGAGATATGAACGAAATGGAGTTGATGATTGGGTACAACCCCCACCACAAGAAACATATGGGTATCGTCAGGGAAATTACCAAAGAAACCCAAGGAATGTGGGTCAAGAAGATCGGTTCCGACAACCCCTAGTAAATCAAAGAAATATGATGGGTGAACCACCGAGGGACAGGAACCTTGAGAGACGTAATTTTGGGTACCAACCACCTAATCAAGGGGTGGACAGTCACTTCCGTCCCGCTATTGTAGTGAACTCTTCCCTAGTCATACCACCGGTCTATAGGGGAAGAGCCTTTGAGATTTGACCGGGTTGTTTAGGGATTCTCCCGGATTTCTATGGATGAGCCACTGAGGAATCGTATCATCATTTGTCGGAATATGAGGCAACATGTGGCACCATAGGTGGTCAGGGATTCTCCACGGAAGAAGTGAAACTAGTCCTCTTCCGGTTCTCATTGAAGGATAAGGCCAAACAGTGGTTCTTGTCATTTCCAGCAGGTAGTATTACTACATGGGCGGAAATGCAGCAACAATTTTTGGATGAGTACTACCCGCCACACAAGACGAATGCAGCTCACATCGCTATTCGGGAATTTCAGTAGCAATTAGGGGAAACTTTATGAAACATTCAAGCGATTCAAGAAGCTCTTAAGGTTTCCCACATCATGGTATCGAGAAGTGGGAATTAATTCAGAAATTCTATGATGGGTTGTTTCCTGAGGATGTTCGAGATGCGACTTCCACCAGTAATGAAACATTTTTCTCGAACCATGAGGATGAGGATTGGGAAATTTTGGAGAAGTTGAGTACAACATCTAAGCGGCAAGCACATGCTAGTAGAAGAGCAAAGTCGGGATTTACGTCGGTGAAATTGGTAGACTATGAAACCAACAAGCGGTTAGAAGCCATAGAAACTCAAATTTGTACCATCCTCCAAAAATCCGAACACGCACTCAATTGCACCCAACGTGCATGATAATCCATGAGACTTCCCCACACTTGGCCGGTTCACACACAAAAACACACAAAACGAAAATAAAATCCTAACTCACTTTTGTAGGAATCACGATTGCATTTAACGTATGCAACAATCCTTTTAAACCCCTCGGTAGCCTAAGTGGACGAGTTGAGTCTCGTGAGGGTTTCTAGAGAACACACCCACAACGTTCATTTAACTAGACAAGAAATTAAACTAACTAACCTTAGGTTGCCTCCCAAGAGCGCTAAGTTTAATGTCTTCAGCCAGACGCGGTGTACCTTATTTTCCTCATGGTGGTCGGGTGGGGTGCTTGCATTCCTCCTTCCCCACACTTAAGTTCCGCTCATCATCAAATTTCCTCCATGCTTGCACAAACAATGCAAACAACTCTTGTTCTGCATCCGGAACTTGCGGTTTCTTCCCTTTTCGCTACCTTTTCCTAGCCCTTTTATTCCTTCCCTTCTCTGGAGTCTCACCATCCTTATTCTCAGCTGCCCTGTCATAAACAACACCATCTTTATTTTCCGTGTGATTCACCTTTTCAGGCGATTCACACTTGTTACCATTCACGTTCGGCAAGTTTGAGAATATTTTAAAACTCATATTCTGAGCACCAAATCTCATTCTCACCATTCCCTCAGCACAATTAATAGTTACCCGAGCAGTGGCCAAGAATGGTCTACCCAAAATAATAGTTGGTTGTGTGTTCTTGACACAATCCAACACTAGAAAGTCCATTGGGTAGTAAATCTCTCCTACCTTCACAATCACATCCTTTACAATCCCCCGAGGATGTGTGGGAGTCTGATCAGCCAACACCACAGTGGTGTGGACTCTCTGTAACGGACCAAAATCATGTTGATCGTACAGAGTCCCTGGTAAAATACTCACACTTGCTCCAAGATCCAGCAACACTCTATCCAGTTTAAATTCACCTACTTGTATTGAACTAATAGGTGCCCCTGGATCTTGGAGTTTCGGGGGAAGGGTACCCAACAATACGACATTCACACTAGCACTCAGCTCAATTTGTTTTGGACATTTATGCCATCGTTTTTGGGTACTCAAACCTTTCAGACACTCAACACTATCAGGATTTTCTTTAAGCGTATTAAAAAATGGTAAATTAATTTTCCGCTTTTCAAACTTTTTCCATCTTTCATCCTGTGTTGGATCCTGTTCATTTAAAACTGGTTTGATTAAAGTTGAAGGGAATGGAATTTTCAAAGATTTTTTCACATTTTTATTTTCCAGTTTATTTTGTGACATAAAATCATGATTAGGGTCAGATTCAGACTCACTATGCTTCACCACTCTCTCTACAACTGGTGGTGGAGTATGTTTAACAGCAGGAAATTCAAATGATTGAAGACTTACCGCATTTTAGGTGTGCACTGTTTGTGGTTTGGGAACTTGAAGACTGATGTGCACTACAAGGCTTACCTGAATCCCTGACGATTGTTGCAACTACCTCAGCTAGCTAGGCAACTTATTCTACCAAGGCTCGATGGTCTTTCGCCTGAATCTCCTGCTGCTGCACCACTACTTGGACCAGGCTTGTCAGCTCCTTAATGTCTGACCTGATGATGTCATCCGATTCAGATCGGCCTGTTTGTTTCTATCCTTGATTCTGCAAGTTCTCTTGATAGTTGCTTTGACCAGGTGAATCTCTCGGGTGGTAGCTTTGATTGTAATCCTGCTGATAGCTTTGATAGTCTAGACTACCCCTATGTGAATTGTACCCTTAGACATTCTGGTTCATATGGTTATGAGCATCATAGTTTGGATCATTAGGAGGCCTCTCTTCACCTTCATATTCCATCCGGCTCCTGTAATTGCTTTCGAGTCTTAGGAAATCTTGAGCCCAGTAGCCATAGTTGTCATAGCACATGCATGGCTCATAATAATCTTGACCATCATCATAATCCCCTTCCATGACACTCACACAAATAGCACACCCGAGTAGTTCTGAACGAAAAATAAAACTAACTAAAAAATAATAAAAAATATTTTTGGGATTTTGTTTGGTTTTAAAAAAAAATAAATAAACTAAACTAAAACAAAAACTAAGCGCACCGATTCCCCGGCAACGAAGCCATTTTGATCGAAGTCGTTTGGTCGGTCAAAAATTAAGAATTAAATAGTAAGTGGAAAGTCGAGTCGTCTACACGAGGAATTGGTGGAAAGAATAAATTGTGATTAGAAAATTCTTTTAATTAAAACTCAAATTAAATAAAAATGCAACCTCCTCCAAACTTCAGGTTCCAGGTTTCACATAAAATTCAGTTATTTAATTAGACACTACATAGACATAGTGTTGGAAAATCAGTTAAAATAGTAATTGAAGACATGTTGTTCTCAGCAAACCTATACAACCAGTTTTGTCATAAACCAATATAATTCAACTACCCAATTTATAAGTGCCAAGTTAACCCTCTTTAATCACCCAACCCGCTCTAGGTTTTATCATCAACCGAACACGACTATAAAGAACGAAAACTCAAAACACATATATAAACTGTTTAAATCAACCAATACATCATTTTATCAAGTTATTGTCAGAAACTAAATAAATCCAATCATATAAACAACTGAATAAAACACAAAACCTATACGAACCGTCCGCCTGGAGGAAGACACAAGTAGTTTAGCCAATCATAATAAACAGAAAATCAAATACTCTCACTAAATGATTTTTCATCAAAAACAATCGACTAAAAATATCCGATCACATAACACAGATCGATTAAAATCAAAACAGTGAACCTTGTCCTCGAAGAATATGCCAAATACCTCCTACAATTGTTGCCGTGATGTTCCAGCCGCCACAAGAGGCTTAGCCTCGGTTTCCGTGACCTACCCCTGAATTGCCGTAGTTCCCCCTTCTAAATTGTTGCGTCTCCAGAAGAGGTGGGCAAAAAAACCGGTTTCAAACCGGGTCCCCGGAACCCGACCCGAACCGGGTTCACAACCAAACTGGTTTCACCCAACCCGATCCGAAACCCGATCCAAACCGTAGGTGTTTTACCAGTTTTTAAAAATTTTTTGGATACCGGTTCTTAACCCGACCCGGTCCGGTTTCACCCTCAAACCGGTTTCGGGCCCGACCCGGTTCTCAAACCGGTTCGGACCGTTGGAAATTTCGATTTTAACGTCTTTATAGCCGTTCCAACGGCTATTTGACCGTTTTTTTTTGTTTTTTTTTTGTATTTTGGAGCCCATATAACTTGTATAAATAGGTGTGGGTTGTATTGGTTCAACCACACAATTCCAAAACGCTCTCATTTCTAAAAAAACGCTCTTATTTCTCAAAAACGCTCACGCTCGAAAGTCGAAACTCTCAAAATGGCAAACGAATCTCAACAATCTAATATTCTTGGTGCTTCTCAAAGTGTTAGTGCTCCCACGGTTGTGCGGGTTATTCCTACAACAAGGAATCCCAATGTTTGGCAACATTTCGATTTATGCGAAATGTCGAATGGTGGTCATAAGGCTCGATGCAAGTTGTGCGGGCATTTTTTTGGAAAAGACGCAAACACAACTTTGAAGAATCACATTGAAAAAAATTATTGTTCGGTTAAAAAGTCTCAAGCTTCACAAGGTCAAACAAGTATGACAAACGAAGGTAATATTTTTGCGTATAATGTTGACTTGGTTCGGGAGAGGATGGCGCATTTTGTGATTCAAGAGAGTCTACCTTTCAAACACTTTGACAACGAGCGTTTGACTCGGCTTATTCAACAAACGCTCCAACCTCGCTACACTCATGTAAGTCGTGCTACTCTTAGACGAGATTGTATAAATATGTGGAAAAAAGCTAAAGTAGAAATAATAAATGAATTTGAAAATTTAAAAACCGGTATTAGTTTAACTTGTGATGTTTGGTCGGCTCCCCACAATTTGCCGGATTCTTACATTTGTGTTACCGCTCATTGGATAAATCCGGAAAGTTGGCAAATGATGAAACGTACTATTGCGTTCGATATTTTTGCATACCCCCACACCGGTGACAATTTATTTTATATTTTAGACAAAGTTATAAGAACTTTTAAAATAGAAACTAAAGTTTTTTCAATATCGTTTGATAACGCCTCGAATAATACCGTCGCGGTAAACCAACTTATTTTAAAATATAACCCGATTTGTAATGGTATTTTTTTCCATAGCCGATGTGTTGCACATATTATTAATTTAGTTGTGCAAGATGGTCTTAAACACATTGACGATGTTAGAAATCAATTTAAACAAATGTTGCGTGACATTTTTCATACAAGTCAAAGAAGATATCATCGATATATAAAATTTTGTAAAGACGGGCAAACCGAATGTTTAGGTCCAAATTGGGACGTTTCAACACGTTGGAACTCAACGTGTAACATGTTCGAAAAAGCCATTCAACAAAAACGAAGTTTGCAAATGTTTCATGCCCAACTAGCAAGGCAAAATAAAGTAACAAAATTTCCGACATCGGGTTGGGGTATCATTGAAGGTGTAGCCGATATGCTCCATATTTTTAAAACCGCTACAACCTATTTATCGGGAGTTTACTATCCCACAAGTCCTTTGGTTTTAAATCAACTTTTTTTAATGGTCGAAAAATTAAACGAATATTCCATGCGAGGCGGCATATTTAAAGAAATGATACCGCCAATGAAAGAGAAATTTAAAAAATATTTTAAAGAAATGCCTCCGATTATTACTTGCGCCGCCGCCTTAAACCTGTGCTTAAATGTTTCGGGTGTTGAAACTTTAATTGAAAAAATAATTTACGGTTTGGATTTATACGAAGAAGACGTATTTTTAACGGATAGAGCAAAAACTATTTTTACACAAAATTTGTCTACTTTATTTACTATTTATGTTGAAAAATATGGTACAACATCTACCGTTCATGAGCAATTTAGAAACGCTCCATCAAGTGCAAATACTAGTCGGAGTTCAATGTTAAACTTATTTAATACTATACTTAATGAAAATAGTAAACGTCAACGGGGTAATACCCCAAGTAGCGAATTAGGTAGATATATCGGTTCAGATTTTTTAACCGGTATGAATGCTCATGATTTTGAGACATTTGATATCTTGGCTTGGTGGAAAGGGAAGGAAAACCAATTTCCCGTCCTATCCGCTATGGCCCGTGATCTACTAACCGTCCAAGCTTCTACGGTAGCTTCGGAATCTGCTTTTTCTGTTAGTGGCAGGGTTGTTTCTTTACGAAGAACAAGACTAACTCCGCCATCGGTGGAAACGTGCATTTGTTTAAAAGATTACTTGGACGCGGCGGAAAGAATACAACATATATCTTCCCTTGAAGGCGAACTCGAAGTCGAGGGAGAGATATACGAGGACGAGGTGGAAGGAGGATTGATTGAAGCAATCGGCGAAGACCTCCTACGAGGGAGTTCGGGATCCGACTAGTACCGACTACATCCGACTAGTACCGACTACACGGATTTTCAATATATCCACGAAGAAGACTTTTATATTTAATGTATTTTTAATTTGTAAACTTTTAATTATTTGTTTTGTAATTTCTAAACTTTATCTTGTATGTTTTGTAATTTTTAAGTTAAGTTAATATTTTTAACGGTTAATTTTTTAAAAAATTAACGTTTTTTTTTAAAAAATTCGGGTAAACCGGTTTTGGACCCGAACCGGTTTAGTAGCCAACCCGGTCTCAACCCGGTCCGATCCGGTTTGGTAGGGTTGGGTTCGATGATCCTGGAACCCGGTTCGTGACCCGAACCGGTTTGTACGTCGACCCGGTCAAAGCGGGTTAGGCCCAACCCGACCCGGTTTTAAACCCGAATCGGTTTAGCTTGAAAACCCGATTTGTACACCTGCACGGTGCAAGGACTCTGCTTCTTTTATTCCTTTCGTGGGTTAGCCCAACCAATTGGCCCATCATCCATTTTCTCATTCCGTCTCGTGGCAAATCAACAAGATTTAATTTCCAATCCACCAATTTATTCTACTTGATATGTTGACTTTTGATTTTCAAAAATTCCACGTGAGGCTCCTGTTTAAGATTTGTAATTTAAGCATGAATCAAACAACTCAAGTTTAATTTATTTTATTTTACTTTGTTTGGTATTTAATCATTTTCTAATTTAATTTATATGAAATTTATTGTTTTTAACATGTTATATATAAAAGCCTATAAAATATAAAAACAAGTCAAAATAAATTGTTTATCACATAATTAGGGTTAAAAATACATGATTATATATAATTAGCACGGGTTTATCAACCACTCATCAGCAAACTACCGAGCAACACTCAAGTCAACCCACAACACCAACGGTCAGGATCAAGGAATGCTCACATCAGCCAGATAAGTATCTTAATAAGTGGTAAGTCATATGATAATAAGGTTGGTCATCCACAACCGCTAGTAGAAGGGTTGGTGGAGGACGTGGAAGATGACAGTGATGATGAGCCAGTATTTGTTGCATCTAAACCACATAAACATGTCACTTTTGAAAAACCAGAGAAACCAATCATTGCTAAAGAATTCACTAATGTCCAAGGGAAGGGTGTGGAGAATAATACCATCCCATTCCTTAGGCATTGGTTGACCCATCTAAATCAATGAAAACTAATAAAAGGGGCCCACAACAAGATGAAATGTGGGAGGTTTTTAAACAGGTTAAAATCAATCTTCCTTTAATACATGCCATCAAACAAGTGCCGGCTTATGCCAAGTATTTGAAGGACCTGTGCACTCAAAAGAGAAATCATAAAATGCCTAAGAAACTTTACTTGACTGATAATGTGAGTGTTGTGTTATCTGGAATTCTTCCACCTAAGCTCCAAGATCCAAGGGCGCCTTTAATCCAAATTCAAATAGGTGATTTCAAAATTGATAAGGCACTGCTGGATTTGGGAGCTAGTGTTAGTATTTTACCGGGAAGCTTGTATGACCAATACGATTTTGGTCCTCTACAGAAAGCTGATACCACCATGGTGTTAGCAGATTTGACTCTTAAGCTTCCCTGTGGAATACTGACAGATGTTGTAGTTAAGGTGGAAGATTTCTATTACCCGGTCGACTTTTTAGTGCTTGACTATGCAGCTCCTACTAAAGGGAACCAACCCAATGTCATTTTGGGAAGGCCATTTTTGAAAACTGCTCAGTGTGTAATTAACTGCATGACAGACATAGTCGACATGGCTTTCGGTAATAGAAGATTGAGGTTAAATATTTTTTCACACACAACTAACGCTCCAATCATTGATGAATGCTTTAGTGCAGACATCATTGATGGGTGTAATCTTCATGAAGATGAGGATGAACCTACAGAGCCGTGTGTTTTGTGTAACAGGGAAGAAGCGGAGCATGAGTGCGAGCTAAAAGCACAAGAGGAACAATTGGAAGTTTGTGCCATCCGAGAAGGAAAACCCACATGGACACTACAAGTGGAAAATCTGCCCGACCACATTGATACTCACTTGAAACCTTTATTGGAATCACCGCCTCAAGTTGAGTTGAAAGAGCTACCAAAGATTCTGAAGTATGCATTTGTTGGAGAGAATGAAACTCTCCCAGTCATAATTGTAGCAAACTTAACCGAGGCACAAGAAAAGGCGTTGATGGAGGTACTGGTTGCTCACAAAGCGGCCATTAGGTGGACAATGGCAGATTTGAAGGGAATTAGTCTTTCAATTGTGATGCACAAGATCATCACTGAACCAGAAGCCAAACTAGCCCGGGCTGCACAATGGAGACTAAATCCGAACATGAGAGAGGTCGTGAAGAAAGAGGTATTAAAATGGTTGGATACCGGGATCATCTATCCCATCTCAGACAACACTTGGGTGAGTCCGACACATATAGTACCTAAGAAGGCAGTCAGATCATAAGGGATGAGCATGGAGAGTAGGTAGCCACCCGACCAGTGACGGGGTGGAGGGTAAGTATTGATTACAGGAAGTTAAACTCAACTACTTCCAAGGATCACTTTTCTTTACCGTTTATTGACCAAATCATCGAAAATTACCAGGTCAGAAATTTTACTGCTTTCTAGATGGTTAGTCAGGTTATAACCAAATTGCAATTCATCCTGATGATCAACAGAAGAACACATTTACCTGCCCATATGGTACTTTTGCATTCAGGCGAATGCCATTTGGGTTGTGTAATGCCCCAGCCACCTTCCAAAGATGCATGATGAGTATCTTTTTAGATATGATTGGAGATTCTCTGGAAATCTTCATGGATGACTTTTCTATTTTTGGCTGAAAAGATGTGTTGAAACAAACTTGGTTTGAAGTTGGGAAAAGAATCACTTTATGGTGCAGGAAGGGATTGTTTTGGGGCACATTGTGTCGAGTCGGGGGATGGATGTAGATCATGCCAAAATAAAAGTAATTTCAACGTTACCTCCACCCACCAATGTTTAAGGGGTACAATCATTTTTGGGTCATGATAGATTTTACCGTCGGTTTATAAAAGGTTTTAGCAGAATCACTAAACCACTGTGCAATTTACTCTTAAAAGATGTCCCATTTGTTTTCGATGAAGAATGTTTAAACGCATTTAACATTTTAAAAGAGAAATTGTTAGATACCCCGATCTTGTAAGCACCTGATTGGTCACTGCCTTTTGAAATCATGTGTGATGCGAGTGACTTTGCGATCAGGGAGGTTTTGGGGCAAAGGGTGGATAAGAAACCTGTGGCAATTTATTATGCCAGCAAGACATTAGATGGGGCACAATTGAACTATACTACTACTAAAAAAGAGTTACATGCAATTGTTTATCCTCTTGATAAGTTCAGGTCTTACATTTGTGGGAGTGAAGTGATCTTCTATTCAGATCACATTGCTGTGAAGTATTTGATGGAGAAGAAGGATGCCAAGCCAAGGCTAATCAGATGGGTACTATTGTTGCAAGAGTTCAACCTGGAGATACGTAACAAGAAAGGGACCGAGAATGTAGTGGAAGATCATCTGTCAAGGGTTATTAATTCTGAAAGTGATTCTACTGAAAGAATCGGTGAGACATTTCCAAATGAGCAGTTGTTAAATGTTTCTATTGTCCCATGGTATGCTAACATTGTCAATTATTTGGCTGCAGGTAAAATTCCAGAACATTGGACAAGAGAAAGAGGCAACATTTTGTGTCCCAGGTGAAGCAGTATATTTGGAATGAACCAGATCTATTCAAGGTTGGGGCAAATCAGATGATTCGAAGATGCATGCCCGAGATTGAAATTCAATACTTGTTGGAACATGCTCATTTATATGCATGTGGAGGGCACTTTACTGGACAGAAAACAGGCCATAGGGTCTTGGCATGTGGGTTCTTTTGGCCCACGATCTTCAGAGATGCAACAGAGTTTGTGAAAAACTGTGTCTGATGTCAGCAAATGGGAAGCATTACCAAGCGTAACGAGATGCCCATGCAACCAATCATGGTCGTCAACATTTTTTATGTGTGGGGCATCGACTTTATGGGTGCATTCCCTAATTCTTTGGGACATTTGTACATCTTGGTGGCAGTTGATTATGTTTCTCAATGGGTTGAAGCAATCACCACCAAGACAAATGATCATACTGTGGTGTGCAAGTTTGTACAGAATAACATCTTCTCCAGGTTTGGTGTCCCCCGTGTGATCATAAGTGATGGAGGTTTACATTTTAAAAATTTTCAATTTAGGAAACTGCTGAAACGGTACGGTGTGAACCATCGGATCGCAACTCCATATCACCCACATACAAGTGGGCAAGTGGAGGTGTCGAACAGACAAATCAAAGAAATTTTACAAAAAAAAAGGTAAGGCCCGTCCGTAAGGATTGGTCTACAAAAATTAATGATGCTTTATGGGCTTACCGAACAGCTTTTAAAACTCTGATTGGTACCACACCTTACCGGTTAGTCTATGGCAAGGGTTGTCACTTGCCGGTTGATATAGCTCATCGTGCATTATGGGTAGTGAAATCTGTTAATTTGGAATATGACAGCGCAGGTAAGGAGAGAAAGTTGAAACTGTGTGAGTTGGAAGAGTTGAGGGATGAGGCGTATGAGTGTGCATCTGCATACAAGGCAAAAATGAAAGTAGTGCACGATTCAAAGTTGAAGAAGAAGGTGTTCAAAGTGGGCCAGAAGGTGTGCTGCATAACTCCAGACTGATGCTATTTCCAGGAAAGCTGAAGAGTAAATGGATGGGGCAATATTTAGTCACACGGGTTGGACAGTTTGGCGAGGTGGAGATTGAGGATTTTGATGACCACCTCAGGCAAGTGGTGAATGGGCATCGATTGAAGCCTTACTTAGAAGGAGAGGAGATAAATCAAACAAGAGAGGAATTAGTCAGCTTTGTGGTGAATGAATCAACATATGAAGTAAGCACTTAAGCAGGTAGTACGTCGGGCTAAAGACGTTAAACTTAGCGCTCTTGGGAGGCAGCCTAAGATATGTTCGTGTTATTTTGGGTTTTAGTTAAATAAACGTTATGAGTGTGTTCCCTACAAAACCCTCACGAGACTCAACTCGTCCTCTCGGGCTACCGAGGGGTTTAAAAGGCTTGTTGCATATGCTAAATGCAATCGTGATTCCTACGAAAGTGAGTTAGGATTTTATTTTTGTTTTGTGTGTTTTTATGTGTGAATTGGCCAAGTGTTGAGACGTTATGGGAAATCAAGGCTCGTGGAAATGCAATTGAGGACAATGCACAATTCCCTGGGGGTAGGGTACCGTTTGTACAGTTTGAAGAGTCGTGTGTTTTGTTTTTCAGTGTTTTCGGTATGTTTTTGTGTTTTCTAAGCTTTTTTCAGGGATTTGTGACCATATTGGCAAGGAAAATCATCAAGAACGACGTTCCAGGTATGTATTCACATGATGTGGGTGTTGGAACAAGTTTTTGGAAAAGTTGGGAAAATGGAGTTTTGAAACCAAAATTTTTTCTAAGTATAAAAATGGCCATAACTTTCTGTGAAAACATGGTCTTCGCGACATGCGAAGAATAACAGGTTGACCGGGGTCAAAATAGCATCCTCGCACCACGTGAGGATGGCCCCCCGACTCTTCGCGACATGCGAAGGAATTGCAAGGATGTTTGTTTCCCTAATTTTCATTCTTTTGTAATTTTGAGTCGTGTCTAGTCCGTAGGGTATTTTTTGTCTTTATTGAGTCTATACATTGAGTCAGTTTGATGTTTTAGGGTTTGTTTCGAGTTTAATTTTTCAAGGTTTAGATTGATCCACCCGTACTCAATCTCCATTCGAGTGGTGATATTTCGAGCTCGATGTTATTGTAAAAGGCAACCCAATAGCAGATTTTGAAGATGACCGCGAAGGAAATGCTATACGATCGTCTGAGTTTGGATTGTAGACAGTTACAGCTTGTAACCAACTAAGTCATTTCCAATTCTCTGTATAGTTTTATTTATGTATTTTTATATTTCCATAGTCTCTTATCCTACATTGGGGGCAATGTAGAGTTTAAGTGTGGGGACGGGAGACTGAATATGTATAGTAGAAAAAAAAATTAAAAAATCCATAAAAATTAATTTTTTTTTCAAAAATGTCATTGAATTAGAATTTTTACAAATAAATGGAAGATGATAGGTAGAATTGGAAACTGCTTGTGAAATTAAATAAAATAATAATAGAAAGCGCGTCTAATTTGTAACGTTTTGGTAGACCCATCCGACTTAAAGAGCTTAAACATCCTGATAGTGTATCTAGGTTAATGGAATAATTTAAATCATGATATCTTGTGGGTTCTCATCTTAGGGGTAATGGTAAAGCTGAAACTGTCAATATATGGTGATAGGTACCACATTAAGCAAAAATTTATAGGTTTTTTAAATTCTTTGGCACACCGCTTTATTTTTTTGAAAATAAATCCGAAAGTTGGTGGCGCTCGCATTCCATAATTCCATCTTGCATGAGCTTTGAGAGTTTAAGTTTCGCTTACGTGTCACACGCCGAGTTGCAGCTTGGTTAAAACACCACTGGGTTAGATTCTTAAGTAATCAATTATTCTGGAAAACTAAGTTTCGCTTATGTGTCACACGTCAGGTTCCAGCCTGATTGAAACACCAATAAGTTGACTCTTATGTATTTCATTGTTAAAACTGTAGCCTATGTGCCACACACCGAGTTTCAGCTTGGTTGAAGCACCACCAGGTAAGGTTTAATCATAATATTAATAAAAGCTCGTATCATTCGTCCATTGATCCATAATCCATTTATTAATTTTTAAAACATATAATTTTTTGTTTATAGTGGTGGGAAAATCTATATGGTTTGTCCCGAGCTTTGATATACCTTGAGATGGGATTAAGATGAACTGTGAGACCCATAGATAGAGTGATGGCTTGGTAATAGGATACTAGAACACAAATCGGGGGCTTGATAAGTTGGTGGTTGAGTTTAATCGAACAGAAATACTAATTGTTATAGTTAACACGTGATTATATTTGAGCTGTTAAATGAATGAGAGTTTGAAAGCAGGTTTCCAATTATGATTCCATTGCAGATTCTTTTTCGGGACGAAAAAAAGTGTAAGTGTGGGGATGTGATGTAATACTAAATAACCCCCGATTATTATGTACTTTTGTATATGTTTTAAGTGTTTTAGTCTGTAATTTAAGTTGTTTTAGAGTGTACTTAGTGTTGGCATGTATGACAGGTATAATGTGCTAAATGGAAGGAATACAAGAGTTAATCAAGAAGCCAGCACACAGGGGAATCTAGAGTCAAAAAGAAGAAAACCCTAAATTATTACTCTTCGCGCCACGCGAAGAGTTTGGGAAGAGAATTCGCGACACGCGAAGACCGGGAACCAAAATTTAACCCGCGCGGCTATTTTGTCCGTCGCGTCACGCTAAGAAACCCCATCCCTGGTTCGCGACACGCGAGAAAAGGAAAATACGAGAATTTTAACCTAATTGGTGTTATTATCTTTTGAGGATCCTTATTTGAAAAAACTACCATTCAGCCGTCCCAGAGCATTCCAGATGCGATTTTCAGAGACAAAATACAATTATTTCATCCTTGTTTATGCTAGATCGATCCCAAGTGATTCTTGAAGCTTCGATGACGTCCATGAGCAGCTAATCCACCCGTGGTTGTTTCCGGGTGTAGGGTTGTTCATGTAAGGTGATTTTTACTTGGTTCATACTGTGATTTGGTGTAGACTTTGTTTAATTGTTTGGTTATTCGAATTCTATAGTTTACTTTGTTTGATTAAACAGTTTGGTTTATTGGATTTAATGCATTCATCAGTTTTTGATTTTACATCATGAACCACTGATTGTTTATGTTTGATTTTCTGAATTGGTAATTAATTATTGAGAACTTAACTTGTGTCAAGTATCCGGTTTTACAATCGTTGCTCAACACGGTCAATTATCTTGATTGTCAGTTATTTGTCAAACTTAGTAGTTCAACGAGTCATGTCTATGTGATTTCCAATAAATACAAACCAATAATCACTGAACTTGCAATCTGAACCCGGAAGCAATCCGTTTTCTCATTACTGTTTTTAAATCAATTAAAGTTTGTTACTTTGCAATCAAATTCTCTAAATCAATTCAAATCCAGTTTTCTTTAAGTCCGTGGTCTAAAGTAAGTTTTTGGTAATTAACACTCTTCACGAATTCCCTGTGGATACGACACCCTAATTTGCTGTACTATAGTCTAAGGTAGCTAAGAACTGAATTTAATTATATTTTTGATTGACCTTGACATCGCGATCAGTAATTTACTGTGTGAGCTGTTCATGAGAGATTAGACAATCTGCAATTGAGGGGGAGCGTTTGTAATTTGATGCTGTTTATCATCAATGAAATCTGTGATGACTATACTTAAATTTTGTTCTTGAGTGTTCTTTAATTGATTTTTGTTTATCTGATTTCCGCTGCTCATTATTCTTAGATTATTTCACGATCAATTGATTCAAATCTAGTATCGATCCTAACATGTTAAATAGCTTTGCATCTTCTCCCTATATCTTAAGGTCATAGTGGATGGCAACCATGGGCAAAAAGAGCTACGTTTTGGCAGGAATTTGAAGGCCACTGAGCTTCAAATCGTTGTTGGTTTGTCGCAAAGATATTGGTGCGGAAGGGTAGAATCTAGTGTTTCGTTCAATATCATGCTAATCTGTTCAACGACAAAAATGAAAAACCATAAAATGGTTATCTGCGTTGTTCATTTTTCAATAATAAAAATGGTCGGATAAGAAAGATAAGATTTAGGAGTTTTAACCTACATGTATACTGTATTTTTTGAAATATCAATACAAACACGTTAAAAAACCAATTATGTGATGAAAAATAGTTTTTTTTTAAAACAACTACGTTTTCGTTAAAATTTATCCATGGATGTTTAGAAAAATAAAATAAACAAGTCCGTGTGTTTTGTTTCTTTTAATAATTACCGAGCATGAGTTACTTGAAAAAAAACAAATTAAATTCTAAACTAAAAATTTAATTAAAAAAAAGAAAAAGAACTTATGAGTTGGAAGAATATGATTGGGTGTTGGTTTCGTAGGTTTTGCCCCCTTCTCCCGTGAATCCCCTCACGCCTTAAGCCCCACGCCCCCTTTCACGCCATAGGAGGCGGTGTTCCGCCCCCTTCACGCCGCCACGGTGGATCACGCCAACTTTCATAACTCCATTACCGCATTACGGATAGCCTAAACCCTTGTTCTGACCTTTTGCTGTAACGTGTTGGGCAGCATTAATGGAACTTGTATGTCTACAAGCCTTGTGCCCTTGTTTGATTTGTAAGTTTTCTTTTGCCTAGTTTTTGTTTCTCAGCATTCTATGTTTCCACTTACACTACTTTCCAACTTTCAATCTGTTTAGTTATATTAGTTTATTTATTTATATTAATATGTTTATTTATTTTTAGTTGTTTATGTTAACGTTAGTAATGAAGAATAACAATTGTAAGATGCAATATTTTTTTATTATATTTAATAAACTATGTTTTTTTAGTTACTTTTAATGGTTAAATGGTATTCTATATTTTACCCCTTGTGAAAAATTTCTACATTCGCCACCAAGTCCCCACCCCCTCTATTTTTCATTGAATGTACCAACTTCCCTTATCACATTAGCGATTCAATCTTTTCACTGTATACACATGCTATACACCCGTATAAATAGGTTATACGCTTGTATACCTTGTTAACTCCCGTATACATGTGTTATTCATCCGTATACATGTGTTATACATATTAAATCAAATTACATCAATAACATCATGTGCCTTCATTTTTCCTTTGATGGCAAGCCATAGAATACATGTGAGCTAATATGTTGAGATTAGATAATTTTATCATTTACCAAAGAGGTTGTGGTGTAGTGGTTGAGGTGAGGCCTAAATTCCCAAGGGACCCGGGTTCAATCCCTGCCACCACCATTAATTTCTGAGGCATGCAAATGAGGCCTAGTTTTTAGGCTGATGCACCAGGGTTTTACCCACGTCGATCCAGGGTTCGAGCCTCGGCTCTCCCTCAAGCCCGGAAGGGGCTGTATTGGGTGAGATTTTTCCTTGGATGCTCTACAACTATGACGCCAAGTGGGCCCGATTAAAACAACATATTGACCGGAGTTGGACGAGACTCTCCCATGTGACGGGGGTGCGACATCACAACATTCAATGTTCACGGTTCAAAAAAAGATAATTTTATCATTTAAACAACTACACCACGTACACAACATGTTATTGATAGAGATAATCCTTAATTCAGTTAGCAAAAGATAAGTACAATCTGTTTCAGTCGGTCATAGGAATTTGAATTAGTTTATATTTGTATTTGCTTCCTGGTCAAGTTATTGCTTAGTATAAAAGCTATAGTAGGGCAATGTAAAAAAGTTCAGTTTTTTCCTCTTAATAAATAATAAAAGAGTCGTGGGCGTCCTCCCCAAAATCTCCGTGTTTGTTCGTGTGTTGATATCAATTGTACTCTAACAATTGGTATCAGAGCCAGGTTCCAATCCTTCGCTCTTGATAAACGTGGGGTGATCAACCATATTTAGAGACCTGATCGTTGAAGGAACAGCATGGGTGTATAACCTGCTGTCAGAGATCAAGAAACAAGAAAAAGTCAGCCAAAGATCTTATCGTCTGAAGGAACGACAGGGGCGTATAACCTGTGATACCGATCTGCTAAAGGAAGAAGCAGGTCTTGTTTCTGTTTCTTGGAGATCAAGATTCAAAACAAGGCAACACAGAGGCTGCTAAAGTGCAGGTCTGTGATTAAAAAATTGATACCAAGAAGATGATACAGGAGCTGAGGAGCAACAAGACCGGTGAACAATGGCTGACGGAGCAGTAGGCGGAAACCCGTTGAATCAGATCATTGTACAGCAAAGAGAGACCGGTAGTTCATCGTTAACATGTCCCAAATTAACGAATACGAACTATAACACGTGGACGGTCATGATGGAAGCAATTCTTGATGCACAAGGATTATGGGAAACGATCGACCCGGTTACAGGTGATGCCGTAGATGAAAAGAAGAACAAGATTGCTAGAGCCATGATCTATAAATCTTTCCCTGAAAACATTCTCATGCAAGTGGCTAGAACCCGAAGTGCAAGAGAGATTTGGGAGACACTCCGAGTAAGATTTCTGGGAGCAGACCGGGTGCAACAAGCACGGTTACAAACGTTAAACCGTGAGCTTGAAAACTGTAATCAGGCCACCAAGAAATGTTTAACGGAATTAATAAACCATTTCGAAGTAAGCGAAGGAATCTTTTATTGATTAGAAAACTTAACAAACTTACAAGCACAAACTCTGTACTTATACAGATACAAGAATTAGAAAATAACAAAACAAGTCCCCCTACAATTTGGAATTACAAATCAACACCTAACATACTCCCCCTTAATTCCAAACTCACTTATTCAAATCTTCTACTCCCAACAAAAACCTCATTTCACAAAATCTCACTCTTGGCAAAGCTTTTGTTAAAACATCAGCACATTGTAACTCTCCACACACAAAATCAACAAGAATTTGATTCCCTTCTATGCACTCTCTTATGTAATGATATATTGTGTTTATATGCTTTGATCTCCTATGAAAAACTGGATTTTTCATAAGAGCAATTGCAGACTTGTTATCTACAAACAAAGTCACAATTTTCTGCTTTGATCCAATAATTTCTTCTAACAGTCCATGCAACCAGATTGCTTGACAAGCTGCCAAAGTTGCAGCCATGAACTCTGCTTCACAACTGGATAGAGCAACATTTTGTTGCTTCTGTGACTGCCAAGAAACTAATGACCCATTAAAGTAGAACACATTACCAGAGGTACTCCTCCCATCATCAGTATCAGTTAGATGATTACTGTCACTATAGCCAATTAAACCACCTCCTTCTGTTATTTTATAATTCAGCCCATAATGCAGTGTCCCCTTCATATACCTGACCAGATGTTTAATGGCTTTCAAGTGAATTTCATTAGGCTCTTGCATAAATCTGCTAACATAACCTACTGCAAAGCTGATGTCAGGTCTTGTTTGTGTCAAGTACCTCAAAGAACCAACAAGTCTTCTATACTCAGTTGGATCCACACCAGAAACTTCCTTCAATTCTGTACAAATTCAGTCCCTGTTCCATCGGTATTCTGGTCTCATTGCATTCTTCTAGACCTGCCATTTGAACCAATTTTCTTGCATAAGATGCCTGCTTTATCAAACTTCCTTTATCACTCTGCAGCACTTCTATTCCCAAGTAGTAACATAATAAGCCAAGATCTTTCATTTCAAATTTCTGTTTCATCTGTCTTTTGAACTCTTCAATCTCTTGAATGCCACTTCCTGTTATTAACAAATCATCCATATAAACACCCAAAATCAGATGTGATCTTCCTTTGGTTTTAACATAAACTGCTTGTTCTCTTTGACATCTTTTGAATCCCAACTCTTTTAATACTTCATCTAATCTTAAATTCCCAGCTCTTGGTGCTTGTCTAAGACCATAAAGAGCCTTTGACAACTTGTACACATAGCTTTCTTATCCTTTCTTTACATACCCTTCTGGCTGCCTTACATACACATTCTCCTTTAATTCCCCATGTAAAAATGCAGCTTTAACATCTAGATGAAACACTTTCCAGCCCATCTTAGCTGACAGTGCAAGAATCAACCTTATAGTTTCTATTCTAGCAACAGGTGCAAAGGCCTCCTCAAAGTCAATTCCTAACTGTTGGACATAGCCCTTGGCTACTAACCTTGCTTTATGCTTTGTCACTTTACCCATAGCATCTCTCTCCAGTTTAAAAACCCATTTCAGCCCAATAGGATTACATTTCAGTGGTGGTTGAGTCAAAATCTAGGTTTTTTTCTCTCAATAGCCTGAATCTCCTCATCCATGGCCAACTTCCATTCTCTTTCCTTTACTGCTTCTTGATAAGTCATGGGTTCACCCTCTAAAGCAAGTAAAAGCTCAATTTTGTCTTCCTCTTCTTGCCTATCAGCCCTATACTTTACCCTTCCATCTAGCACATAATTATTGAGCTTAGTTAGTACAGTAGGAACTCTGTTTGACCTTCTTACACTGGACTGTTCTTGCTCAATTTGTTGACCAGAACTGCTATTTTGACTTATCCTTTCATTCTGACTATAATAACTATCTGAATTAGAGTAGTCATTCTGACCTGAGCTACCATTTTCTTCAGTTGAGCTTTGTTCCCCAACATCAATTTCTTCTTGTTGAACCTGATCGTTATGAACATATAACTCTACCCAACTTGAACTATCATCTCTGACTTCACCCAAGTAATCTGACCAATCCCATTTTCTGCCCTCATCAAAATGCATATCTCTACTCACTACTATCCTTCCTTTGGTAACATCATACATTCTATGCCCCTTTGTTCCAGCTTCTGTTCTTAAGTAAACCATAGGAACACTTCTATCATCCAATTTCTTTAACCCTGGCTTAGTAATTTTCACATATCCCACACATCCAAATACTCTCAGATGTGCAAGATTAGGTTTCCTTCCTTTCAATGCTTCATAGGGTGTACTATCATTTAAAGACTTAGTACTAATCCTGTTAAGAATGTAGATAGAGTGCCTCACTCCTTCTGCCCAAAAGTCTTGTGGCATACTCATAGCTTTCAATATGCTTCTGGTCATGTTTATAACTGACCTATTCCTCCTCTTAACCATCCCATTCTGCTGAGGGGAATAAGGAGCTGTCAATTGCCTGGTAATTCCTTCCCTACCACAATAATTGTTGAACTCCTGGGAAGTGAACTCCCCCCACGATCTGACCTTAAAGTCTTAATCCTAAGACCTAATTCATTTTCCATTTTTTCTTTGAATTACTTAAACACTTCAAAAGCTTGATCCTTTCCTTTTAACATATACACCACATGAATCTAGTACAGTCATCTACAATCAACATGAAGTACTTATTACATGCCTGGGTTGTTGGCATGATAGGACCACAAAGATCTATAGACACCAGCTGCAAAGGTTGTTCAGCCCTGTACTGAGTTGCTGCAGGAAATGCCTTTCTTGAATGCTTCCTAGCCAAACATGCCTCACATACTTGTGTAGGGTGATCCACTGTTGGGACTCCAGTTTCTAACTGTTTTCTTGTCATACTCCTCAAAGCTTCAAAGTTCATGTGCCCTAGCCTGCCATGCCACAACAAAGGTGTGTCTGTTACTTTTGCTTGAAAACACATTGGTATGCCAATATTCAGACTATATTTATACAACCTATTTGGGGACCTCTTCATTTTAATTAATAGTCTCCCATATCTCTCATACATCCACAAGAACTCATCCTTCATTCTCACCTCACAAACCCCTTATGTTGCTTGTCCAAGGCTTAGAATGTTGCTCTTAAAGTGTGGAATGTAATACACATCTGTTAATAGCCTTGGCCTTTAAACAGTTTCTCTCCTCAAAAGCCTTTAGCCGGCCAATTTCTTCTTGAAGTAATATGGTGTCCAAATCCACAAATTTTTCTATGGAAGCAACAATTTGTATGAATCTCTTAGGTTGTGAATCAATAAAATTTTGAACTAGTATTGTCTCCTCATAAGGAGCACCAAGGTCACTAGCCTTTGATGATATTGCACTTATCCTTCCTGCAAAATCATCAATACTTTCTTCCTCTTTCATCCGCAATCCTTCAAATTCATTTCATAGGGTTTGTAATCTAGCTTTCTTAACCTTGTCGATCCCAACAAATCTGGATTTCAATGAATCCCAGATTTCTTTGGCTGTAGTGTACTTCGCGACTTGGAGGACCAAATCCTCTTGCATTGCTTGGTACAAGTACGCAATCGCCATATTTTTCTTCTTGGAATCGACTTCAACCCCTTCTTGGACATCAATTACCTCCCAGAGGCCATGGACGTTGAAGACTGACTTCAATTTGACCGCCCATATTGTGTAATTCATTGTGATAAGAACTGGACATTGTAGGGGAATTGCGGCATTCTCTCTGATTGTCATAATTTGATTATTCGCCGGTGGAGTCACACCTTCGCCGGTCATCTTCTTATTCGATTTCCGTTTGTACTTTATGCCGAACCTTGAATCCAGATCCAATCCTTCGGATCGATTACGAGCTGTTTTTCCTTAACACAGCTCTGATACCAATTGTAATCAGGCCACCAAGAAATGTTTAACAGAATTAACAAACCATTTCGAAGTAAGAGAAGGAATCTTTTATTGATTAGAAAACTTAACAAACTTACAAGCACAAACTCTGTACTTATAAATATAAAAGAATCAGAAAATAACAAAACAAGTCTCTCTACAATTTGGAATTACAAATCAACACTTAACAAAAACCTCAAGATGAAGGATAGTGAGACAATTGAAGACTTTGCAGGCAAGCTATCCGAGTTTGTCACCAAGTTCAATAGCTTGGGTGAAAGCATAGACGACTCAAAGATTGTCAAGAAACTTCTTGACTCTATGCCGCCTCGTTTCATTGCAATTGTGGTAACAATCGAGCAAGTAGTCGACCTAAACTCCATGACGTTTGAAGATTGTATCTGACGTCTCAAAGCCTTTGAATAAAGGATAAAAGTCCAAGCAAGTTGAAAAGTAAGGCAAGCTAATGTTTGCTAGAAGTGATTCAGTAGGGAGAAGAAAGAGTGATATAGGTCGATTACAAGGAAGGGGTCGAGGTGGAGAGAGTCGAGGTAGAGGACGTGGTTATGGAAGAGGCAGGGGCCGAGGCCAACCTGGTTATGAAACAAAAACCCCACAACAGACCAATGACAACACTGAACAAGGCCGAGAGAACCAAGCGGGATGAGACAAAAGAAATGTCTGTTGCTATAATTGCAACAACCTTGGTCATTATGCATGGGAGTGCACAAAACCACCTAAATATGAAGCCAACTTGAACGAGACGAAAGAACAAGGACCAAGACCAGTTTTGATGATGGCGGCTGTTGAGATCAACGAACAAGAAATCTTGTTAAATGAAGACAAAGTGCATCCTAAGTTGTACGCTAATGACACACAATACGATTCGATTTGGTACCTCGATAACGGAGCCTCTAATCATATGACCGGAGTAAAAAAGCCACTTCATAAAAATTGACTACAAGATCTCGGGCCTAGTTCGTTTCGGTGATGGCTCGAAAGTAAGTATAAGAGGAAAAGGATCAGTGGTGTTTGAGTGTAAGAATGGTGAGTATTGGGTTGTAAGTGATGTGTAATTTATACCCGATTTAAAGAGCAACATATTAAGTCTTGGTCAACTAACCGAAAATGGGTGCAAAGTTTGGATGGAAGGAGACCAACCGTGGCTTTACGAAGAAAACAACAACTTACTCATGAAAGTACCAAGAAGTTCGAACCGTTTATACAAGATCTCACTAAAACCAGGAAATCCGGTATGTCTCCTCACCTCAATCAAGGATCTAGCATGGTTGTGGCATGCTAGACTCGGCCACACAAGCTTCCAAACAATAACTAATATGAAAACAAAGGGTATGGTACGTGGAAATTTACAAAGTTTGCATGGGGAGCAAGTTTGTGATGCGTGTACGTTGGGAAAACATAGTCGGAAGCCGTTTCCTAAGCAAACAACCTACCGTGCCTTGAAGCCCCTGGATCTTATCCACATCGACTTATGTGGACCAATCTCCCCACCCACTTTGGGAGGAAATCGCTATTTTATGTTACTAGTAGACGACTATACTCGATTTACATGGGTCTACACTCTAAAAAGCAAGAGCGATGCATTAGACACCTTCAAAGTGTTCAAACAGGAAGTTGAATTACAAACTTCATTGAAGATTAAAGTCCTTGGAAGTGATCGAGGTGGTGAGTTTTTGAACCGCTTATTCACCGAATTTTGTGATGGAGCAGGCATTAAAAGGCTCTTTACTGCTCCATACTCACCACAGCAGAATGGAATCGTCAAAGGAGAAATAGAACCGTGTTAAATAGTGCTAGAAGTATGATGAAAGCAATGGAGGTTCCCCAGAATATGTGGGGAGAAGCGGTGCGCCATTCGGTCTATGTTATGAATCGAGTTTCAACCAAAGCCTTAAAGACGGTAACCCCATATGAGGCTTTGACTTGATACAAGCCTAATATCACTCACCTACGCGTGTTCGGATGTTCGAGTTACATGAAGATACCTACAGTAAATTTGAGAAAACTAGATGATCGAAGTAAGGAAGTTGTCTACCTCGGATCGGAACCAGGAACAAAAACCTATAGGCTGTTTGACCCGATCCTCAGCAGGGATGTACAGTTTCATGAGAACACAAAATATAATTGGGCTCAAGTCTTGCAACAGCTAGAAATTGGTATTGGACCTGAATGGGACCAATTTGTGATACAGCTGGGTGAAGACCAAGCGGGAGATACAAGCCCATTAAACGGATCAAATGGATCCATACCAGACGAAGCCCAGACACTGAATCAATCAGGGAGTAATTCGACCCAAAATGAAACCCATAGTGAGGAGACCAGAGAAGAGCCATTAAATAGTAAAAGAGAATCAGATGAAAACCCTGAGCCAAGAAGGTCAACAAGACAAACAACTCTGCCAGAAAGGTTTAATGATTTTGTAATGCTCAACACTGAAGAATGCTATCTTATAAACGATGAACCAACAAACTATGAAGAAGCAAAACATAGCCCAGATTGGAGAAAATCCATGCATTCAGAGTTGGTTTCGATCGAGCAGAATGGCACTTGGAGATTGTCTGAGTTACCACCGGGTCAGAAAGCGATTGGGTTAAAATGGGTGTTTAAAATAAAGCGAGATGCCAATGGTGAAATAACCAAGTATAAAGCAAGGTTGGTCGCAAAGGGATATGTCCAACAACCGGGGGTGGACTTTGAAGAAGTTTTCGCTCCGGTAGCAAGACTTGGAACCATTCGTTTAATATTATCACTAGCAGCAAAAGAAAAATGGTTGGTGTTCCATTTAGACGTCAAGTCAGCATTCTTAAACGGGGAACTAAAGGAAACTGTATTTGTTAAGTAACCAGATGGATTCGTCGCATCAGGTAAGGAACATTTGGTATACCGACTGCATAAAGCCTTGTACGGGCTTAGACAAGCACCCCGTGCTTGGAACGAATGATTAGATGCAAAATTAGAGCAACTCAGTTTTCTAAAATGCCCAAGAGAACAAGCCATGTACAAGAAAACAGTGGGAAAGGATCTTTTGATAGCCGGAGTGTACGTAGACGATTTAATTTTGACGGGTCAAATGAGGAAGAAATCAGGAGATTAAACAACAAATGCAATCCGAGTTCGATATGCAAGACCATGGATTGTTATCATACTATTTGGGGATTGAAGTATCACAAGTAAAAGGTAAAATTACTTTGAAACAAAGTGCTTATGCCAAAAAGATCCTAACAAGTGCAGGTATGAACGAGTGCAACTCGACCGGTTATCCAATGGTGGCACGATTACAAGTCACAAAAGACGATGAAGGAGAAAAGACAAACCCCAAGGTTGATCGGGAGCCCCCGGTACTTAACTCACACCAGGCCGGATATAAGCTTTTCGGTGGGGGTGTTGAGCAGGTTCATGCAAGAACCTAAAAGGAGTCATATGCAGCTACTCAAAATTATATTGAGGTACATTCAGGGAACAAGTGATTATGGCCTCTTATATACATCAGACCATGATTACAAGATGATAGGATATTGCGACAGTAGTCATGCCACTGACCAATCAGATGGCAGAAGTACCACAGGTATGATATTTTATTTTGGTACATCACCGATTTCATGAAACTCGCAAAAACAACAAACAGTGGCTCTCTCGTCTTGTGAGTCTGAATTTATGGCAGCAGCTACTGCAGCTTGCCAAGCACTTTGGTTAAGAGGACTCCTTAGTGAATTGATGAGTTGATAACGTATCCGCGAAAGCCCTCATGAAGAATCCGGTTTTTCACGGGTGTAGCAAACATATTAATACAAGATTTCATTTCATACGTGAATGCATTGAAAGAGGCGAAGTGTGTGTGGGATATGTCAGAGGAGAAGAACAAAAGGCAGACATACTAAGGCATTACCTCTCAAGTTTGAGGAGACGAGAAAGTTGCTCGAGATGGCAAATCTGGGAGGAACGATTAAGGATCAGGGGGTGAATGATAGAGATAATCCTTAATTCAGTTAGCAAAAGATAAGTACAATCTGTTTCCGTCGGTCATAGGAATTTGAATTAGTTTATATTTACAGTTCAGTTTTTTCCTCTTAATAAATAATAAAAGAGTCGTGGGCGTCCTCCCCAAAATCTCCGTGTTTGTTCGTGTGTTGATATCAATTGTACTCCAACAGTTATAGTACATAACAAATTTGAAATTAATCTATACTTTCAACTATTTTAATCCTTCAAAAAATGAATGCCAATCAAAACCTACACACAATCAATATAACAAAGCCAGATGCCATGCATGGTTGACTTTATTGAAAGTCCACGTAAAAAGTAGTCACCAACATCATTTTGGCGACTAGAGTATAGTTGTTGGATTCCCAAAGAATGAGATCCGGATTCTGAGTGCTCCCAATCCCAACTAGTAATGGTTTGTGATAAAAAACGGCTTGAACGTCAGTAGAACTCCAAGTCCCTCGATTACATTCAAGATGAAAAATGTCATTTGGGCGCCTGAAATTGAATAAACGGTTAAATCTAACTATTTTTTTAAAGAATTTAATTGTCTTTTCAAATTTTGTTCGATCAAATATGTGATGAAAGGAGTAAAAAGCCTCTACCAGGAAGAAATGCTGTATTTTGTCTCTTCAGGGACCATGACAAACTACAAATTTAGAGATAAGTGAGATGTAATTTGAGGAGATTATGGGTCTTATTTACTTAATTTTAGAAATAATTAGCTTAAAAAGGAAACTTGTCAAATGGATCGTGAGTGGTGTAAAATACTAAAATGTATTTAGAGTAAATTACACAGATTGTCCTTTATTAATACTATAAATTACACTCTGTGTCTTTTGACTTCAATAAGTAATCCACAGGTCGTTTTCTTACATACTTTTATACACCCTATGTCCTTTACACTAACTGGTGTTAAGTTTTTCTGTTAAGTCTTGGCATGCGCCTCTCACATGATGGGTAAAATTGTCATTTCAGCTGCATATTTAAATTCTTAATTTAATATTAAATCTTAAGTCTTATCACTCCTACTCTTTCTCTCTCTAAACCAAACCAAGAACACCACCACCAAGCTTTTTTGGCAGCCACCACCACCAGATCCGTTCACAACCACCCAACAACCACCATCTTCTCCACCCTCACGACAACAACACCACCAACAGCCACCATCTTCTCCACCCTTATCCTCCTTTATCTCCCATCCTCCATCTTCCACCAACCAAAAACCCTAATTCATTGCTAGAGAGAGACGAAGGGGCGGCGGTCCGGTCACAACCGACGACCACGACCTTCTGGTGGCTGGGCTCGACGGGGTCCGACGACAGTGGCACACTCGCGTCTCCAGCGGCGGCTAGGGCTCAGCCCTAGCAGTGGCGGCGGTTGGTCGATGGGTTCAGCAGAGGAAACGGGTCAGAAGTGATAAATTCAAGCGTTTCAGGTGGCGGTGTCGAGATTCCGGCGAATCACGGCTTCCCAGTGTTTTGTCTCACGACGAATCACGACTTCCCAATGTTTTGTCTCACGGCGAATCACGGCTTCCCAATGTTTTGTCTCATTCCGGCGAATCACGGCCTCCTACTACGGAATCGAATCGCAGCTCAAATATGTTATGCTTCCTAATCCATAGCACTAAATATTGATGTTATGGTCCCAAATTGCATAAAAATGGGTATAATTTGAGATTTACAACAGGAGCTTGGGTGGTTGTGAGGTTCTCCGACGAGTTCTGGTGGAGATGGTGATGGTGGGTTTAATTTGAGATGGTGATGGCAATGGTTGAATCAACTGAGTTGGTGCATATCAAGGGGATGAAAGATAAGAGATGAGAGAGAGGGGGTTTGATTTTTAATAAATTACATAAGTTGTCCTTTTTGGGTAAAATGACCATTATACCCATCATGTGAGAGGCACATGCCAAAACTTAATAGAAAAACTTAACACTAGTTAGTGTAAAGGACATAGGGTTTATAAAAGTATGTAAGAAAAGGACCTATGGTGTACTTATTGAAGTCAAAGGACACATAGTGTAATTTATAGTATAAATAAAGGACAATATGTGTAATTTACTCATGTATTTAAACGTTTACAATTTTTTTTTATTATTTTTAATATTATAGTTTCTCCAAATCATATTTAACGCATTTACTACTTTTTATGAGTCAAACCGACTCGTTTTTTGCCTGCAGTTACAAATGACCTATTTTGACCACAACCTGTTTTGACCCGCACTTAAATTTGAGATTATTGAACAAATGAGGACTCACAATGCTCCTCCACATGCCGGACCGATTGCTTTGCAAATTGACTGTAAAGTCATGGAAATACCATTGGCCGCGCCTCTTTGGTGTTGATCCTGTTATCCATGAACATTTGTATAGAATATAATGGTTAATTTATGTACCTAACACTGTAAAAATAAAGCAAAACTACAGAATGGAGAAGCGAATAGTATTACCACAGCTTTATTTTGCAGCATGAATGTCCCAGTTATGATGGACACCTGGTTAAAAATGAGAAACTAAATTGTGGTGATAGAGATAAACAATTGAATGTTAAGATTTTAATTTTTGTAAAATTAACGCGGTCGATATACTTTTTTGGTAACAAAATGGTTGTTTATGTGACTCAAGCCTATGACGTTTGTATACATGCTAAACATAAAAGTAAATTTTTTTACAACTATTGATAATGAAAATTACATAAAGTAGACAAGATTTAGTCACTTCAAAACTTACTGATAAAACATTCTTCACCATCGATGCAGCATTTAATGTAAAGGCGAGCATGAAGCCAGACAACAACGCTATGTATGGATAAGCTGTGAGTAAAGGTATAGACAAAACCTACACAAGAGATAGTTGGGTTAACCCGTAAAGCAACCGAATTATCTTAATACTTAATTTCATCTATAAGTTAGGTACCTTTGACTCTGAAAGTCAAACAAACCACTTCTGATTTGAAATTAATATAAATAGATTTATTCATTCCTAAAAGCTATAATTACATCAGAAGTACAACATTTATTCTATGCTAAGAAGAATTTATGAATATGAAGATGAAGAAGAAGAATAAATGGTAACTAGATTTTGCTATATAATAGTTTGACTTTCAGAGTCAAAGGGAAGACAATTAGTAGAGAAATAATGAGTCTAGAGGAAGATTGCTTACTCCTGAGATTCGAGCTACCACGATGGGCCCAAATATCCTCTCTGCAACTGGATATAATGCGGTTTGGAAAAGGAGAAGGCCCACCCCTAAAACAATCATCTAATCATTTTTGTGAAAAATATAAAACAGAAAACTTCATTTTGGCAAGATCAATGGTCTGTTTGCAGTGAACCATCCATATATAATTAATAACGAGTAACGACAATAATCTCACCTGTGATAGATAGGACGGTACCAACATCATCAGTAGAATAGTTGAGTCCTCCCAAACTCTTTGGGCTCTCAGCCCATAACGAGAATATCTGTGAATGATAAAAATAAACACCATTTTAGAAGTTATAATGAGTGAGCTTATGTGAATAAATAGTAGAGTTACAGTTCTCAAAGCATGGTAAAATGTATGAATCGTAGTATTCAAACATTTGCAATGTTTTCTTAGTTTGTAGAGTGATCAACTTTCTAAACCATAGTACTTGATGTACTATTCAACACTAAACCGGCGTAGGGTTTAGGGTTTAGATTTACAGTAATGACCCTATACTTTGTATGAATGGTAGAAATTGCTCATTTGTGTTGAGGATTTGAATGAAACAGTGAATTTAGTGAACTTGTAACTAATGATCAGATTTTAAAATCTACCTCGGTGTAAGCCATGTCATGAAGAGAGAAAACACAATAGACAATGATAGAAGACATTAACGGCCAGTTCTTGAAGAGGCTCATCAAACTAGAATCTTTTTCTCATCTCTTTCTTCCTCGGCGGACTCCAATTCATTTTTTTTATGAAAGTGTAATGTTTCCTGCATTTATTAACAATTATTAAATAAGATTCATGTTAAGAACATGAAATCAAACAAAATGTTAATTGCATAAGACTGTACCGGAAGCCAAAATGAAGCAATAGTCGCAATAAGTGCGAAAAAGGAGATGCAAAGACAAGGCAACAAGTATGGAAACCTGCATCACAAGCCATGGTTTCAATTTCTTGGCACTCAAAATTGAATTTGCATAACTAAACCAAAATAATATTTGCAAATAATATCATCACTATTAAGAACTAAAGAAGTTAAACACTACCTCCCGAATAGAGAATCTGAAGATACCAAACTTGGAAATTTCTCTGCAGGCTTAATTTCAAAACAAGCACAAAAATTAAAAGGAAATAGTAAAAGAGAGTAGAATGTTCATCAGAATTTCGATAAATAAAGTGGATATAGAAACCTGTGCAAGGAAACCTCCCAAAGCTGGACCAATGATTAGTCCAATCCCCCATGATGTACTGATCTGAATTAGATCACTCAATGTATAAATTTCCAGACAAGAAAACTATGTGAAAATATGAATGAATTGTAATAAACAACTTGAACTTCCATGATAGCATAGGAAATGAAAGAAAAGATTACAGATGACATTGCTAAAGCTTGATACTCCTCAGGGAAAATTTCACATGCATATGCCTTTGCAGTTCCAAGTAGCCCATTTAAAAAGCCAAGAAAAAACCTTGCACTGATAGCCATCCAATAGTTGACACTAAAACCGAAAAGTGTGTTGAAAATAACCCTGAAGAAGATGAAAATAACAAGCTTTATGAGAAAAATATGTATAAATATTTTATTAAAAATAAGGCCAAAATAATAACTGTTAAAGTAGTTACGAACACTGTTGAAGTGCCCAAAAGAATAACTGGTTTTCGACCATAACGATCAGCTACTACTCCCAAGAACACAGATGTCAGTGCCCGCCCAATCATATATGAAGACCCTTCATAAGATTTAGAAATGCATGAGACATTTTAATGTAAAGGTAGCTAGGAAATGATGAATCAACAAACAAATTCCACTAATGTGGCAATTTTGATCCATTTACTCATAGTGAGTCAATTCTGGTTACATTTTATCTCAAACACAAAACTAGCTACAAAGGAAACGGTTCAAGTGGGATGAATGGGTTAAGCGGTTCAAAAGTCCCCGAAGTGTATTGCTTACGCATAAAATCTCATAAAACATTTCATTGAGATAATATGGTTCTTGTTATAAGATATGACACATTAATTATTTATGAAGAATTAAATATATTGGATGAATAGTGTTTGGGGTCAACCCGGACCCATCCTGTTCAAATACTACTCATTTCGACCGAAACATGTTTGATCATACCCAAGTGTCCCACCTTTAATGAAACACAATGCGTAAAAACTGCTTACCAACAAAGCCTGCATAGTAACTAATGTCCTCTTCTTTCTCCGCAATGTTAAAATCCCTCACCTACAATAGAAATCAAGATAAAGAATTCCAAAAATATTAAAATTTGGAAAATGGGAAACAAAGCAAAGACATAAGTGAACCCACGTACCATGAAATAAAGAAACGGAAAGAGAAATGATATTGGGAGTGCTGGGATGGAAAAATGGAAATAGAATGAACATCAAAACATCTAATATCAAGAAACCAAAATAGAAATCATAAAACATACTTTTTAACCTGATACAACTATTTCATACATCATTTGAGTGAATAGGACAAAGTTACTAAGACACAGAACAACGATTCTGTTACTAACTATGTTCTAGATATACGGTTTGATGTTGATTGAATAGGTAAGTTCAGGTCGTTGCCATGATGGTGTGAGTTCAAATCCTGTAACCGTAAATTATGAGTATTCAGGAGTAAAAAAGAAATTGTTCTTAAAAGAAATTAAAAACATTAAATTTAAATCATAATAATAAAAAGCAATATACATGTCATCTCCTTTATAAAATAAACTCAAAACATTAATGCTAAATTAAATCAAGCAATCTATTATTTTTACTAAATTATGTAAGAGTATGTGTAATACCCCACTGTCGGTGCGGTGAGGGTAACGTCGTCGCACCTCACCATAGCATGGGGGCGGTGTTGATGCACTCACCACAGTGCCATATCACCCCACACCACCACACATTCTTGATTTCTTCACAAAATAGCACAAAGTGCGGTAATCATCCATCGCACCTTGCTGATGATGTTCACACTCACTGCAACTGAGTTGGGAGGGGGGGGTTGCTATGATGTCAATATATTATGCTATAATAAAATTAAGAAAATATATCAAATATATAACATATGCAGACTTTCGATCGGTTGTTTACTTGTTTCCAGAGAATTAACAACTTAAGATAAAGTTCATGTTCCAAAATCACCTTTAAAATAAATAAAGTATCTAAAGTTGCCATAAAAACACATGTCATCGATATCACGTATATAAGTTATAACCTTCATTTTTTTGTATTATTTACTAGCTTAGAACCCGTATTTACATACGGGGTGAAAAATATCAGTACATATAATTGTTAAATCTTTATATATATATAAACTTTTGGGGAGGTAATCAGAGAATTTTTTTTTTTTTAAAAAAAAAAAAAAATATATTTTTCAAACATTTAAAATAAGATAAAGATGGTACGTGCCGTTGTTTCACTCAGGGTTGCCTAGACTTTTGGTCCGAATCACGAATGATTTCATAGCAAGTTAGAGGCTTCCAGGCTATATACCAAAATTTTTTTTTTTTTTTTTTTTTTATATTAAAGCAACCAACATGAAAGATACTTACAGTATGATTGCAGAAGATTGCAGCGGAAATGTAGAAATATTTGCAGAAGTATGAACCACACACTCTTTTTTTTTTTTTGCTCATGAATGAACTAGATTGCATTCAATGATAATATTTCGGTGTGTTTTTACAAATGAACTCGTCTGCCCTTATATAGGCAGAGAAAGAGAAACAGACAAAGAAAAAGTAACGGACCTAATTTAAAGAGACTAAAAACAAAATAGCTCCTTTACACTATTTATCTATAGTAAAAGCAAACAATTACAACAATAATGACAACTTTTGTCGGCCAGAACGTCTGTAATGTGTAGTGACGTAAGTGCTTACGCTTCTTCAAATTATTGAGACAGAAACGTCATTGCTTACGTATGTTTCTGTTTAGAAGTCTCTGTGTGTATCTGGTAGTGATGGTGGCGTTCCTGTGTCGTCTGAGTCTCCTATGTCATGATCCCATTCTGTATTGATTATATGCTGTAACTCTAAGGTGTCTCCTTCTCCGGTGAAGGGGATAAGTATGTTCCAATTTTTGTGTGTCCATATTTGTATGTAGTGTCCTTCTGCTATGAGATGGAAATCTTCCCAATGAAAGCCTGAAGGTAGAACTGGGGTTTGTTGGTTTTGGGTAATAAAGTGTTTAGTGTCTTTCAGGTTTGTGGTTTTGGTTTGTAGGCTGGCTAAATTGTCGACCCAGTACAAGTCTGAGAAGATAATTTCTTGTTTTACTGCTAACTTTTTAAGGTAGTCTTTTCTGGGGGGTTTATGGCTGATGAACACCCTTTTTCTAGCGGGTCTGTAGGTGTGATCATTAGCATAAGGAAAAGAAGAAAAGAACTTACATCCAATGTATGGAGGGAATATGTGTGTACTGATGTTTCCTGTGGAAATGATGAATTTTTCACCAAAAAGGTTTATAATGCTTTCTGTTTTAGGATCTAAACCCATTTCGATGTAGTCTATCATTCCGTTGTGGTAAAACTGTAAGATTAGATCTTGTGGCATGTCTGTGGTTTTTAGATCTATTTGTAGGAGAAGAAGGCAGGTTCCGTTTCCTTCATCATCTTTTCTTTCTACCACTGTAACTCCTTTGTATTTTTCTTCATTTAGAGCAATAATCATTACTCTAAGCTGTAACTCGTATATTACGAGGGGGAATTCTGAGCAGATCTTTTGCGATATTATGTTGTCAAATTCTGGAAACTGGTCTATCACGGTTTGAAGGCAAGTCTTCCAGGGAGTATCCATCATTCGGGCTTTGAAGGCGTCATAGCTTCTGGGGCTACTAGAACTTCCTTCTTTTCTTTCTAGTTTCTGTAAAAGCTGTGTATTGTTGGCTTCAAGGATGCCAACTTTCTGTTTAAGAATGTTAATTTCGACAAGGCTCTGTATAGACTGTTTATTTTTTCCTTGTTCTAGAAGCTGTTCTTGCAATTTTGCAATTGTTTCTTCTTGTGCCTTTATAATTTGTGTTTGGCTAGTCTGTGTAATTTGTGAGAACGTCTGAACTTCTTCAGGTTCTATGTAAAAACTGTCTATACCAAAATGTTCCCTGGCCGTTTTTAAGGCTTCAGAGAAGCTTTGATAGCCTTTATAAATAGGTCCTGGACACTGTATGTGTTTTATACCTGTTTCCCATTTATTGAAGATACCAATCTTGGTTCCTCTGAAAATGATGTAATGTGTAAACTTTGGCTTTTTAATCTGTGTTTCAGGGCTTTTAGCCTGCTGTTCATGAAAATAAATGCTCAGAGCATTTAGGATTTGTACTTTAAAAGCAGAGGCATGAGGCATGGTCTGCACATGCCAAAGGTTGTCTAACAGACACTGCTGTTTTTCTGTTGGTTTTATGCCATTGATAGGGCGAAATTTTGTATATTGATCTGTGCAAACTTGTAAGGCATAAGAGCCAAAAGGTATAGTTGATGGTTTGGGTACTGTTGTAGGTTTTTGGGGTGTAGGTTTTTTTGGGTGTTTTGGGGTAGATTGTGGGACTTTGTGATGGTTGAGGCTGTGTTATTTGTGTTTGTGTGAGGAAGTAAGAGGGTGGTATAGGGTTTTGTGGAGGTTGGGTGTAGAAAAAATGTGGTGGTATTTGTCTAGTACTTTGTGTTTGTCCGGCTATTATGGCTTGGCTTAAAAGCTTTTCTATTTTTTCTTCTTCATTGGATGAAGTGCTCATCGGAGATGGGCTCTGTCTAGACTTTGGTCGAACGACCACTTTTTCTTTTCCTCTATTTCTATCCATCTGCAAAAAGAAGTTTGTTTATGTTTCGAGATAATAAGTCTGCTATCCCGTTATCTTTTCCCTTTATATGTTCAAATTGTATAGTATAACCACATCCTTGGATTATATTTTGAAGGTTTACCCATCTTGTCCTGTTCATTTTCTTACTTTGATTATTTTTTATAAATTTAACTATTGCTTCACAGTCTGTCCTGACTGTGAAATCTTTGTGCAGAAATAATTTAAACTTTTCTAAAGCGTTAATCAGTGCTTGTATTTCAAAATCAAGGCTGGTCCAATTTGTCCCAGTTTTAAAACTTCCACTTGAGTATGAGCATATTTTTTCTTCCCTTTTATAACTGTGTATGTTTGGTTTGCAAAGGAGGACGGCTCCCCATCCTTTCTTACATCCATCAACCTCTACGATTATGTAATCTGTAACAAGTGGCAATTCTAATGGTTTTATCTTTTTCACTTGTTCTTTTATTTTTTTAATCAAAATGCTATCTTCTTGATTAAACTTTCTCTGTCCATTTTTAGTGGTCTTGCTATAAAGAGGACCAACTAGTTTAGACAGGTTTGGTATAAATTTTCTAGCATAGTTGACCAAACCCAGAAAGGCTTGAATCTGTTTTAAAGTTGTAAGTTTTTCTGGGAAGTCCAGAATTTTTGTAGAAATATGTGGCTGTAACTCGATTTTTCCATTTCCAATCTCGAGTCCTAAAAATGAAATTTTTCGTTTAAAAAGCTCCATTTTTTTTTTCTTGGATACTACTATCCCATTCTTTTTTATTTCTTCAAATACCTATTGTAAGTGTTGTTCATGTTCTGAAATTGTTTTACTGGCTACAAGTATATCATCAATGTATACAAGACAAAATTTGTATTTAAGAAATAAACTGTCCATATATCTTTGAAAAATCGATGGAGCGTTCTTTAGTCCAAAACTAAGAACATTCCATTCATATAATCCTTCTGAGCATGTGAAGGCTGTCCATTTTTTGAAATCTTCTTCTAAATGGAGTTGATTATATCCTGATTTTAAATCAAACTTTGAAAATATTTTGTTGTCTTGAATAAGTTGTATAAGACTATCTTTATTAGGAATATTATACCCATCATCTTCTGTATTATCATTTAACCTTTTGTAATTATAGACTATTCTAGGTTTTCCTCTTTTTATTTCACTATGGTTCTTTACTATGAATGCTGAGGACCTATGTGGACTTTCTGATTTTCTAATTAGTCCTTGTGTAGTCATTTCTGTGATTTGTTTTCTAAATTCCTCTCTATCAAGGGGACTATAGTCTATGTTTACATTTCTTATTGTTATGTCTGGATTTTTGATCTTAAATTTACAGACATAGTTGACTTTAGAATGTGTAATGTCTTCTCCTATAAGACCTATTTTCTCAAGGTGGAGAATGGTAGGATGGTTTATACTTCTAGTAACATCCTGTCCTTTTTCTAATTCTTTGTAAATGAAGCTTGTAAGTAACTGTATGGCTTCGTTTTCTATTTGGTTTTTCTTTCTATTTTTGTTTAAGAATTCTAGGTTTCCTTTTTCTCCTCTTTTATTAGCAATTTTAGCCATATTATTGTACCTGAGGGTAGGAAAACTATAAATTTGTTTACTAATTGTTATGAAGTTTTTAGTAATGGTGATAGCACCATTTAATCCTAATATGAAATTCAATCCTAAAACAAAATCTCTAGATTTAATGTGTTTAGGATTTATATTAATCTGTGGTATGTCATATTTAATACTATAATTTCCTGCAAAATCAAGAAATTGTATACTTGTAGGTTCTAAATAATGTGTTATATTTATCAGTCTGTCTTCTACTGTTCTTGTCATTAATTTATATGTAAGTGGTTTGTGAAATCTTTCATCTGTTAAACTATGTGATATCACACTCTTTGTGGCTCCTGTATCAACTAGAGCTGTTAAGTCTATAGGTGTATTGTTGTCAAGCCATAACCTACACTGTATGTTTATCATATTTATTGATCCACTGGTCTGTATTAGGGTTTGTTCAGGTTGTTCAGGTTCTGTGGCCATGTTACTTATTTCAGGAATTTCAATTCCTTTTTTCTTTTCTATGACTTCTTCTAACCTGTTGACTTTGTTGTTTAGCAATTCTATTTTTAGTTTGTTAACTTCTATAGCTAGTTCTATTTTTTCGAACTTATCTTCATATTCACTACTGCTTTTATTTTTGCTAGTGCTGGCTTCTGGTTCTATGCAGAACACATGTTTTAGACATATATGGCATATCTCTTTGAAGCAAATATTGCACTGTGATCTTTTTTCTATACTAGGATAATATTCACATATGTAACATTTTATATAATTATTACCCTTCCTGTGGTTCCACTCGTGTTTACAATCTTCTGTGTTTGTGTAAGTGTAAGCTATTTTTGCTATAGGCTCATCTTCTTCGCTATAGATGCTGTATATTGACTCATTGTCAGTATTATCTGTGTTTATAGCTTCGATTTCATAATCATCTACTTCTACCATTTTATCTACTACTCTAAGGCTTTCTTCTCTACTACTTTGTATAAGTGTTGTGTTTACATTAAGCCTTCTTGTCTGGTATAAAGTTCTAGGGTTTAATATGTCTAATTGGTGTTGGTTGTATAAAGTGATGTTTCTGTCTACGTCTATTTCTTCTTCTAATTGTATAGTTCGGGGTTCTAATTGTATATTTCTTCTTCTAAGTACACCCCGAACTATACAATTAGAAGAAGAAATAGACGTAGACAGAAACATCACTTTATACAACCAACACCAATTAGACATATTAAACCCTAGAACTTTATACCAGACAGGAAGGCTTAATGTAAACACAACACTTATACAAAGTAGTAGAGAAGAAAGCCTTAGAGTAGTAGATAAAATGGTAGAAGTAGATGATTATGAAATCGAAGCTATAAACACAGATAATACTGACAATGAGTCAATATACAGCATCTATAGCGAAGAAGATGAGCCTATAGCAAAAATAGCTTACACTTACACAAACACAGAAGATTGTAAACACGAGTGGAACCACAGGAAGGGTAATAATTATATAAAATGTTACATATGTGAATATTATCCTAGTATAGAAAAAAGATCACAGTGCAATGTTTGCTTCAAAGAGATATGCCATATATGTCTAAAACATGTGTTCTGCATAGAACCAGAAGCCAGCACTAGCAAAAATAAAAGCAGTAGTGAATATGAAGATAAGTTCGAAAAAATAGAACTAGCCATAGAAGTTAACAAACTAAAAATAGAATTGCTAAACAACAAAGTCAACAGGTTAGAAGAAGTCATAGAAAAGAAAAAAGGAATTGAAATTCCTGAAATAAGTAACATGGCCACAGAACCTGAACAACCTGAACAAACCCTAATACAGACCAGTGGATCAATAAATATGATAAACATACAGTGTAGGTTATGGCTTGACAACAATACACCTATAGACTTAACAGCTCTAGTTGATACAGGAGCCACAAAGAGTGTGATATCACATAGTTTAACAGATGAAAGATTTCACAAACCGCTTACATATAAATTAATGACAAGAACAGTAGAAGACAGACTGATAAATATAACACATTATTTAGAACCTACAAGTATGCAATTTCTTGATTTTGCAGGAAATTATAGTATTAAATATGACATACCACAGATTAATATAAATCCTAAACACATTAAATCTAGAGATTTTATTTTAGGATTGAATTTCATATTAGGATTAAATGGTGCTATCACCATTACTAAAAACTTCATAACAATTAGTAAACAAATTTATAGTTTTCCTACCCTCAGGTACAATAATATGGCTAAAATTGCTAATAAAAGAGGAGAAAAAGGAAACCTAGAATTCTTAAACAAAAATAGAAAGAAAAACCAAATAGAAAACGAAGCCATACAGTTACTTACAAGCTTCATTTACAAAGAATTAGAAAAAGGACAGGATGTTACTAGAAGTATAAACCATCCTACCATTCTCCACCTTGAGAAAATAGGTCTTATAGGAGAAGACATTACACATTCTAAAGTCAACTATGTCTGTAAATTTAAGATCAAAAATCCAGACATAACAATAAGAAATGTAAACATAGACTATAGTCCCCTTGATAGAGAGGAATTTAGAAAACAAATCACAGAAATGACTACACAAGGACTAATTAGAAAATCAGAAAGTCCACATAGGTCCTCAGCATTCATAGTAAAGAACCATAGTGAAATAAAAAGAGGAAAACCTAGAATAGTCTATAATTACAAAAGGTTAAATGATAATACAGAAGATGATGGGTATAATATTCCTAATAAAGATAGTCTTATACAACTTATTCAAGACAACAAAATATTTTCAAAGTTTGATTTAAAATCAGGATATAATCAACTCCATTTAGAAGAAGATTTCAAAAAATGGACAGCCTTCACATGCTCAGAAGGATTATATGAATGGAATGTTCTTAGTTTTGGACTAAAGAACGCTCCATCGATTTTTCAAAGATATATGGACAGTTTATTTCTTAAATACAAATTTTGTCTTGTATACATTGATGATATACTTGTAGCCAGTAAAACAATTTCAGAACATGAACAACACTTACAACAGGTATTTGAAGAAATAAAAAAGAATGGGATAGTAGTATCCAAGAAAAAAATGGAGCTTTTTAAACGAAAAATTTCATTTTTAGGACTCGAGATTGGAAATGGAAAAATCGAGTTACCGCCACATATTTCTACAAAAATTCTGGACTTCCCAGAAAAACTTACAACTTTAAAACAGATTCAAGCCTTTCTGGGTTTGGTCAACTATGCTAGAAAATTTATACCAAACCTGTCTAAACTAGTTGGTCCTCTTTATAGCAAGACCACTAAAAATGGACAGAGAAAGTTTAATCAAGAAGATAACATTTTGATTAAAAAAATAAAAGAACAAGTGAAAAAGATAAAACCATTAGAATTGCCACTTGTTACAGATTACATAATCGTAGAGGTTGATGGATGTAAGGAAGGATGGGGAGCCGTCCTCCTTTGCAAACCAAACATACACAGTTATAAAAAGGAAGAAAAAATATGCTCATACTCAAGTGGAAGTTTTAAAACTGGGACAAATTGGACCAGCCTTGATTTTGAAATACAAGCACTGATTAACGCTTTAGAAAAGTTTAAATTATTTCTGCACAAAGATTTCACAGTCAGGACAGACTGTGAAGCAATAGTTAAATTTATAAAAAATAATCAAAGTAAGAAAATGAACAGGACAAGATGGGTAAACCTTCAAAATATAATTCAAGGATATGGTTATACTATACAATTTGAACATATAAAGGGAAAAGATAACGGGATAGCAGACTTATTATCTCGAAACATAAACAAACTTCTTTTTGCAGATGGATAGAAATAGAGGAAAAGAAAAAGTGGTCGTTCGACCAAAGTCTAGACAGAGCCCATCTCCGATGAGCACTTCATCCAATAAAGAAGAAAAAACAGAAAAGCTTTTAAGCCAAGCCATAATAGCCGGACAAACACAAAGTACTAGACAAATACCACCACATTTTTTCTACACCCAACCTCCACAAAACCCTATACCACCCTCTTACTTCCTCACACAAACACAAATAACACAGCCTCAACCATCACAAAGTCCCACAATCTACCCCAAAACACCCAAAAAACCTACACCCCAAAAACCTACAACAGTACCCAAACCATCAACTATACCTTTTGGCTCTTATGCCTTACAAGTTTGCACAGATCAATATACAAAATTTCGCCCTATCAATGGCATAAAACCAACAGAAAAACAGCAGTGTCTGTTAGACAACCTTTGGCATGTGCAGACCATGCCTCATGCCTCTGCTTTTAAAGTACAAATCCTAAATGCTCTGAGCATTTATTTTCATGAACAGCAGGCTAAAAGCCCTGAAACACAGATTAAAAAGCCAAAGTTTACACATTACATCATTTTCAGAGGAACCAAGATTGGTATCTTCAATAAATGGGAAACAGGTATAAAACACATACAGTGTCCAGGACCTATTTATAAAGGCTATCAAAGCTTCTCTGAAGCCTTAAAAACGGCCAGGGAACATTTTGGTATAGACAGTTTTTACATAGAACCTGAAGAAGTTCAGACGTTCTCACAAATTACACAGACTAGCCAAACACAAATTATAAAGGCACAAGAAGAAACAATTGCAAAATTGCAAGAACAGCTTCTAGAACAAGGAAAAAATAAACAGTCTATACAGAGCCTTGTCGAAATTAACATTCTTAAACAGAAAGTTGGCATCCTTGAAGCCAACAATACACAGCTTTTACAGAAACTAGAAAGAAAAGAAGGAAGTTCTAGTAGCCCCAGAAGCTATGACGCCTTCAAAGCCCGAATGATGGATACTCCCTGGAAGACTTGCCTTCAAACTGTGATAGACCAGTTTCCAGAATTTGACAACATAATATCGCAAAAGATCTGCTCAGAATTCCCCCTCGTAATATACGAGTTACAGCTTAGAGTAATGATTATTGCTCTAAATGAAGAAAAATACAAAGGAGTTACAGTGGTAGAAAGAACAGATGATGAAGGAAACGGAACCTGCCTTCTTCTCCTACAAATAGATCTAAAAACCACAGACATGCCACAAGATCTAATCTTACAGTTTTACCACAACGGAATGATAGACTACATTGAAATGGGTTTAGATCCTAAAACAGAAAGCATTATAAACCTTTTTGGTGAAAAATTCATCATTTCCACAGGAAACATCAGTACACACATATTCCCTCCATACATTGGATGTAAGTTCTTTTCTTCTTTTCCTTATGCTAATGATCACACCTATAGACCCGCTAGAAAAAGGGTGTTCATCAGCCATAAACCCCCCAGAAAAGACTACCTTAAAAAGTTAGCAGTAAAACAAGAAATTATCTTCTCAGACTTGTACTGGGTCGACAATTTAGCCAGCCTACAAACCAAAACCACAAACCTGAAAGACACTAAACACTTTATTACTCAAAACCAACAAACCCCAGTTCTACCTTTATGCTTTCATTGGGAAGATTTCCATCTCATAGCAGAAGGACACTACATACAAATATGGACACACAAAAACTGGAACATACTTATCCCCTTCACCGGAGAAGGAGACACCTTAGAGTTACAGCATATAATCAATACAGAATAGGATCATGACATAGGAGACTCAGACGACACAGGAACGCCACCATCACTACCAGATACACACAGAGACTTCTAAACAGAAACATACGTAAGCAATGACGTTTTTGTCTCAATAATTTGAAGAAGCGTAAGCACTTACGTCACTACACATTACAGACGCTTCTGGCCGACAAAAGTTGTCATTATTGTTGTAATTATTTGCTTTTACTATAGATAAATAGTGTAAAGGAGCTATTTTGTTTTTAGTCTCTTTAAATTAGGTCCGTTACTTTTTCTTTGTCTGTTTCTCTTTCTCTGCCTATATAAGGGCAGACGAGTTCATTTGTAAAAACACACCGAAATATTATCATTGAATGCAATCTAGTTCATTCATGAGCAACTAATCTTTCTCTTTCTGGTTTCTTAAGAGTTAGCCCTTATCTTCATAGTTCTTCAAGCCTTTCATACTATATCCCAGAAATTAAAAAAAAAAAAAAAGTGTTTGGTTCATACTTTTGCAAATATTTCTACATTTCCGCTGCAATCTTCTGCAATCATACTGTAAGTATTTTTCATGTTGGTTGCTTTAATATAAAAAAATAAAATAAAAAAAAATAAAAAAATTTTTGGTATATAGCCTGGAAGCCTCTAACTTGCTATGAAATCATTCGTGATTCGGACAAAAAGTCTAGGCAACCCTGAGTGAAACAACGGCACGTACCATCTTTATCTTATTTTAAATGTTTGAAAAATATATATATATATATATATATTTTTTTTTTTTAAAAAAAAAAATTCTTTAATTACCTCCCCAAAAGTTTACAGAAAGAAACTTTTAGCCAGTATAAATAGTGTAAAGGAGCTATTTTGTTTTTAGTCTCTTTAAATTAGGTCCGTTACTTTTTCTTTGTCTGTTTCTCTTTCTCTGCCTATATAAGGGCAGACGAGTTCATTTGTAAAAACACACCGAAATATTATCATTGAATGCAATCTAGTTCATTCATGAGCAACTAATCTTTCTCTTTCTGGTTTCTTAAGAGTTAGCCCTTATCTTCATAGTTTTTCAAGCCCTTCATACTATATCCCAGAAAAAAAAAAAAAAAAAAAAAAAAAAAAGTGTTTGGTTCATACTTCTACAAATATTTCTACATTTCCGCTGCAATCTTCTGCAATCATACTGTAAGTATCTTTCATGTTGGTTGCTTTAATATAAAAAAAAAAAAAATTTGGTATATAGCCTGGAAGCCTCTAACTTGCTATGAAATCATTCGTGATTCGGACCAAAAGTCTAGGCAACCCTGAGTGAAACAACGGCACGTACCATCTTTATCTTATTTTAAATGTTTGAAAAATATATATATTTTTTTAAAAAAAAAAAAAAAAAAAAAATTCTCTGATTACCTCCCCAAAAGTTGGTATCAGAGCAAAGGCTTTCCTAATATCTAAAAGACTAATACATGCCCATTCAAGGCAGCGGTAGAGCCTAAGTCCTTTTTATATGGAAACCCGATTAGGTGAAGATTAGGGAGAAATTTTGCTTTGATTGCTAAATTTTGTCAAGATATCATAAGAATTTTACTATGAATCATTTTGTTTATGTATGTTTGTTGATTATGTTTATACTTTGATTAACTGGGATATAGAAATATACTTATGGAAGAACTTTAGGAGATAAGTGGAAAACTCTGAGAAACCAGATTTCTCTAAAAATATTGATCCGTCAAAAATCTTTAAGAAGCTTGATTTTTTAAATCTCGAATTTTCTGATAAAAGCGATAATAAGGAAGTTAATAGTAATTATTATAAACACACCTGTAGATTTAAGGAGCTACACACACATAGTTTGCATACAGAAAACACACATTTAAATAGTATTACAGATCTTATTATAAACCTTGGCTTTAGTTTACAGAAAGAAACCACCTACAGTAAACAGTTATTAGATAAAGTTATACAACATATAAATAAAAACACAGAAGAAATTAAAAAACTAGCTGAAAACTTAGATTATATACGAGAACAAAATCACCAGATTATCTTAGAAATAAAAAATCTTAAAAGGGATAAAAACATTATTAATACAGAGGATAGCTCTGTTGGAATAGATAATATTATACACAAGTTAAAAACAATACACTTAAGTGATAATAGTCCCAAACCTTATAAACATTGGCAGCCTATTAACAATGAATAAACAAACAACTAGGCAAGAAGCTAGAAACTCTACTAGCAATACTAGACACATAATTACATCAGACAGTTTTATAAACAAAATCCTTAGAAGAGGATCTTCATCTAGAAGTACACCCCGAACTATACAATTAGAAGAAGAAATAGACTTAGACAGAAACATCACTTTATACAACCAACACCAATTAGACATATTAAACCCTAGAACTTTATACCAGACAGGAAGACTTAATGTAAACACAACACTTATACAAAGTAGTAGAGAAGAAAGCCTTAGAGTAGTAGATAAAATGGTAGAAGTAGATTTATTTTTACCTGAAACCATAGAGAAGATTAAACAATCAGGAAAGCAGTTTATACATACAGGTCTTATAGTCATAGGAATTAAAGCCCTAGGAAGAAAAGACTTAGGAACCAAACTTTTAACTTTGATATTAGATAAAAGTTGGAAAACAGAAATGAAGAAAGCCATAATCTCAGGTATGGAAATAGACTTGAGTAGTAATTCAGCCCTGTTTTATTGCACACCTGGAATATTAAAAGATATAAAAGATTTACAAAAATTAAAAATTGCCCTACAGATCAAAGGATATGAGAACTATGAAGGAAACAACTTAGTAATCAGTATAGGAGTCCTTGGAAAGGCCAGTAATAGGTCAGGGATGAAGTACAAAGTTAACATAGAAGGAATAGTTAACACCATAGCTTCAAAATCCATACAAATGATAGAGCCAATAAAAATAGATCCTGAAGAATTAGCAGGATTAGAATGGCAGATAACAGATTTAAAAGAAAAAGAAAGTTCAAACTTAGTCCCAAAAAGAAGTCATATATATGAAGGAATAGATGGGATACAAAGCCTTAGATTCACAGATTTCAAACAAGAAGATAGGTATGAGGAAAGTACCTTGCCAGACGACCAAACAAATTATCAAGATGATATAACAACCGAACACCATAGAAATGAAAGAGAATATAATTTCATGAACATCGAATCAGATGATGAGTCTGAATATAGGTTACCCATATACGATACAGAGAATGAAGAAGACAGTGAAGATGAGTTAAACTTCGAATTCTTAAAATTCGAACAGGAAGATATAGATTACAGTTCATACGACCTTCAAAGTTGTGAAGAAACTAATACTTTTAAGGTAGAAGAAACCAATAAATCCTTTGAACAAATAATAAATAGAAAATTTACTGAAACAAATATTCAGGATGAAGTAGATGATATGATAGTAGAATGCATGCTAAATTTAACTATGACATATGAAGAAAGCTATAATAAATTACAATAAATCTTCAACTTACCTTTAGTCAAAAGCATAGCAAAGGGAGACACGATGATCTCTGATTTCTACAAACAAGAAAGTATATTCGTAGACCAAGAGTACGATATAAAACTAAAAAGGCCATACGTAGATTCAAATATAGGAAATAGAACAAAAGAGTCCATGGGAAGAGAACCTTGGACCAAACCAAATACAAGTTATCAACAGGAATCCAGTTATAAAGGAAAAGGTAGCAGATTACCTATAGGACATATTTACAGTGGAAGTATGTTATTATTAGAACAACAGAAACCACAGTTATGGGCAGACGAAGTCCTGACATGGGAACAAACAGTTGTTAGAATGTGGGAAACCAATAAAAAAGATAGTATGGATATGTTTTCATACTTAGAAACCACATTAGGCCCAACAGCCTTAGGAATATGGCAGAGCAAAAAAGCCCATAATCCAGACCAAATAAATAGGCTTAAAGCCATAGGAGATAATCCATATAATTTCACTTCTCAAATAAGAGTCCTTATTTTAGGAGTTGATCCAGCAAAAAACAACAGTTTAATCCAAGATACAGCTATCAGAAACCTAGAACAACTTAGTATAGCAGATATGAAATATGTGAATGAATTCACATTAGATTTCACTAGATTAATAGCACAGACAGGACAAGCTATGGATGATAATCTATGCGATAAATATTTTATAAAGTTACCAGGAGATCTAGGTAAAAATATACATGAAGAATGGAAGAAACAGTATGGAAACTTAGAACACCTAGGTATAGGACCCAGAATTACCTTCACCTTTAGCATACTAGAAGAAAAATGCAAAGAGGTGGCATTACAAGAACAGCTAAAGAGAAACGCGTTTGCCTTCTGCAAAACCGCGATTTACAAACCACAGGCCTATGGATATTACGATAAAAAGAAGAAAATTAGGAAAAGTACTTCTTACAGGAAAGAGTACAAACCATACAAAAAATACAAAGACAAATATGTCAAAAAACCCCACACTAGAACATGTAAATGCTTCATATGTGGAGATCCGGAGCATTTAGCCAATAAGTGTCCTAATAGAAGTAACAATATAGAAAGAAGTAATCTTATAGAACAGCTAAATGATTATGAAATCGAAGCTATAAACACAGATAATACTGACAATGAGTCAATATACAGCATCTATAGCGAAGAAGATGAGCCTATAGCAAAAATAGCTTACACTTACACAAACACAGAAGATTGTAAACACGAGTGGAACCACAGGAAGGGTAATAATTATATAAAATGTTACATATGTGAATATTATCCTAGTATAGAAAAAAGATCACAGTGCAATGTTTGCTTCAAAGAGATATGCCATATATGTCTAAAACATGTGTTCTGCATAGAACCAGAAGCCAGCACTAGCAAAAATAAAAGCAGTAGTGAATATGAAGATAAGTTCGAAAAAATAGAACTAGCCATAGAAGTTAACAAACTAAAAATAGAATTGCTAAACAACAAAGTCAACAGGTTAGAAGAAGTCATAGAAAAGAAAAAAGGAATTGAAATTCCTGAAATAAGTAACATGGCCACAGAACCTGAACAACCTGAACAAACCCTAATACAGACCAGTGGATCAATAAATATGATAAACATACAGTGTAGGTTATGGCTTGACAACAATACACCTATAGACTTAACAGCTCTAGTTGATACAGGAGCCACAAAGAGTGTGATATCACATAGTTTAACAGATGAAAGATTTCACAAACCGCTTACATATAAATTAATGACAAGAACAGTAGAAGACAGACTGATAAATATAACACATTATTTAGAACCTACAAGTATGCAATTTCTTGATTTTGCAGGAAATTATAGTATTAAATATGACATACCACAGATTAATATAAATCCTAAACACATTAAATCTAGAGATTTTATTTTAGGATTGAATTTCATATTAGGATTAAATGGTGCTATCACCATTACTAAAAACTTCATAACAATTAGTAAACAAATTTATAGTTTTCCTACCCTCAGGTACAATAATATGGCTAAAATTGCTAATAAAAGAGGAGAAAAAGGAAACCTAGAATTCTTAAACAAAAATAGAAAGAAAAACCAAATAGAAAACGAAGCCATACAGTTACTTACAAGCTTCATTTACAAAGAATTAGAAAAAGGACAGGATGTTACTAGAAGTATAAACCATCCTACCATTCTCCACCTTGAGAAAATAGGTCTTATAGGAGAAGACATTACACATTCTAAAGTCAACTATGTCTGTAAATTTAAGATCAAAAATCCAGACATAACAATAAGAAATGTAAACATAGACTATAGTCCCCTTGATAGAGAGGAATTTAGAAAACAAATCACAGAAATGACTACACAAGGACTAATTAGAAAATCAGAAAGTCCACATAGGTCCTCAGCATTCATAGTAAAGAACCATAGTGAAATAAAAAGAGGAAAACCTAGAATAGTCTATAATTACAAAAGGTTAAATGATAATACAGAAGATGATGGGTATAATATTCCTAATAAAGATAGTCTTATACAACTTATTCAAGACAACAAAATATTTTCAAAGTTTGATTTAAAATCAGGATATAATCAACTCCATTTAGAAGAAGATTTCAAAAAATGGACAGCCTTCACATGCTCAGAAGGATTATATGAATGGAATGTTCTTAGTTTTGGACTAAAGAACGCTCCATCGATTTTTCAAAGATATATGGACAGTTTATTTCTTAAATACAAATTTTGTCTTGTATACATTGATGATATACTTGTAGCCAGTAAAACAATTTCAGAACATGAACAACACTTACAACAGGTATTTGAAGAAATAAAAAAGAATGGGATAGTAGTATCCAAGAAAAAAATGGAGCTTTTTAAACGAAAAATTTCATTTTTAGGACTCGAGATTGGAAATGGAAAAATCGAGTTACCGCCACATATTTCTACAAAAATTCTGGACTTCCCAGAAAAACTTACAACTTTAAAACAGATTCAAGCCTTTCTGGGTTTGGTCAACTATGCTAGAAAATTTATACCAAACCTGTCTAAACTAGTTGGTCCTCTTTATAGCAAGACCACTAAAAATGGACAGAGAAAGTTTAATCAAGAAGATAACATTTTGATTAAAAAAATAAAAGAACAAGTGAAAAAGATAAAACCATTAGAATTGCCACTTGTTACAGATTACATAATCGTAGAGGTTGATGGATGTAAGGAAGGATGGGGAGCCGTCCTCCTTTGCAAACCAAACATACACAGTTATAAAAAGGAAGAAAAAATATGCTCATACTCAAGTGGAAGTTTTAAAACTGGGACAAATTGGACCAGCCTTGATTTTGAAATACAAGCACTGATTAACGCTTTAGAAAAGTTTAAATTATTTCTGCACAAAGATTTCACAGTCAGGACAGACTGTGAAGCAATAGTTAAATTTATAAAAAATAATCAAAGTAAGAAAATGAACAGGACAAGATGGGTAAACCTTCAAAATATAATTCAAGGATATGGTTATACTATACAATTTGAACATATAAAGGGAAAAGATAACGGGATAGCAGACTTATTATCTCGAAACATAAACAAACTTCTTTTTGCAGATGGATAGAAATAGAGGAAAAGAAAAAGTGGTCGTTCGACCAAAGTCTAGACAGAGCCCATCTCCGATGAGCACTTCATCCAATAAAGAAGAAAAAACAGAAAAGCTTTTAAGCCAAGCCATAATAGCCGGACAAACACAAAGTACTAGACAAATACCACCACATTTTTTCTACACCCAACCTCCACAAAACCCTATACCACCCTCTTACTTCCTCACACAAACACAAATAACACAGCCTCAACCATCACAAAGTCCCACAATCTACCCCAAAACACCCAAAAAACCTACACCCCAAAAACCTACAACAGTACCCAAACCATCAACTATACCTTTTGGCTCTTATGCCTTACAAGTTTGCACAGATCAATATACAAAATTTCGCCCTATCAATGGCATAAAACCAACAGAAAAACAGCAGTGTCTGTTAGACAACCTTTGGCATGTGCAGACCATGCCTCATGCCTCTGCTTTTAAAGTACAAATCCTAAATGCTCTGAGCATTTATTTTCATGAACAGCAGGCTAAAAGCCCTGAAACACAGATTAAAAAGCCAAAGTTTACACATTACATCATTTTCAGAGGAACCAAGATTGGTATCTTCAATAAATGGGAAACAGGTATAAAACACATACAGTGTCCAGGACCTATTTATAAAGGCTATCAAAGCTTCTCTGAAGCCTTAAAAACGGCCAGGGAACATTTTGGTATAGACAGTTTTTACATAGAACCTGAAGAAGTTCAGACGTTCTCACAAATTACACAGACTAGCCAAACACAAATTATAAAGGCACAAGAAGAAACAATTGCAAAATTGCAAGAACAGCTTCTAGAACAAGGAAAAAATAAACAGTCTATACAGAGCCTTGTCGAAATTAACATTCTTAAACAGAAAGTTGGCATCCTTGAAGCCAACAATACACAGCTTTTACAGAAACTAGAAAGAAAAGAAGGAAGTTCTAGTAGCCCCAGAAGCTATGACGCCTTCAAAGCCCGAATGATGGATACTCCCTGGAAGACTTGCCTTCAAACTGTGATAGACCAGTTTCCAGAATTTGACAACATAATATCGCAAAAGATCTGCTCAGAATTCCCCCTCGTAATATACGAGTTACAGCTTAGAGTAATGATTATTGCTCTAAATGAAGAAAAATACAAAGGAGTTACAGTGGTAGAAAGAACAGATGATGAAGGAAACGGAACCTGCCTTCTTCTCCTACAAATAGATCTAAAAACCACAGACATGCCACAAGATCTAATCTTACAGTTTTACCACAACGGAATGATAGACTACATTGAAATGGGTTTAGATCCTAAAACAGAAAGCATTATAAACCTTTTTGGTGAAAAATTCATCATTTCCACAGGAAACATCAGTACACACATATTCCCTCCATACATTGGATGTAAGTTCTTTTCTTCTTTTCCTTATGCTAATGATCACACCTATAGACCCGCTAGAAAAAGGGTGTTCATCAGCCATAAACCCCCCAGAAAAGACTACCTTAAAAAGTTAGCAGTAAAACAAGAAATTATCTTCTCAGACTTGTACTGGGTCGACAATTTAGCCAGCCTACAAACCAAAACCACAAACCTGAAAGACACTAAACACTTTATTACTCAAAACCAACAAACCCCAGTTCTACCTTTATGCTTTCATTGGGAAGATTTCCATCTCATAGCAGAAGGACACTACATACAAATATGGACACACAAAAACTGGAACATACTTATCCCCTTCACCGGAGAAGGAGACACCTTAGAGTTACAGCATATAATCAATACAGAATAGGATCATGACATAGGAGACTCAGACGACACAGGAACGCCACCATCACTACCAGATACACACAGAGACTTCTAAACAGAAACATACGTAAGCAATGACGTTTTTGTCTCAATAATTTGAAGAAGCGTAAGCACTTACGTCACTACACATTACAGACGCTTCTGGCCGACAAAAGTTGTCATTATTGTTGTAATTATTTGCTTTTACTATAGATAAATAGTGTAAAGGAGCTATTTTGTTTTTAGTCTCTTTAAATTAGGTCCGTTACTTTTTCTTTGTCTGTTTCTCTTTCTCTGCCTATATAAGGGCAGACGAGTTCATTTGTAAAAACACACCGAAATATTATCATTGAATGCAATCTAGTTCATTCATGAGCAACTAATCTTTCTCTTTCTGGTTTCTTAAGAGTTAGCCCTTATCTTCATAGTTCTTCAAGCCTTTCATACTATATCCCAGAAATTAAAAAAAAAAAAAAAGTGTTTGGTTCATACTTTTGCAAATATTTCTACATTTCCGCTGCAATCTTCTGCAATCATACTGTAAGTATTTTTCATGTTGGTTGCTTTAATATAAAAAAATAAAATAAAAAAAAATAAAAAAATTTTTGGTATATAGCCTGGAAGCCTCTAACTTGCTATGAAATCATTCGTGATTCGGACAAAAAGTCTAGGCAACCCTGAGTGAAACAACGGCACGTACCATCTTTATCTTATTTTAAATGTTTGAAAAATATATATATATATATATATTTTTTTTTTTTAAAAAAAAAAATTCTTTAATTACCTCCCCAAAAGTTTACAGAAAGAAACTTTTAGCCAGTATAAATAGTGTAAAGGAGCTATTTTGTTTTTAGTCTCTTTAAATTAGGTCCGTTACTTTTTCTTTGTCTGTTTCTCTTTCTCTGCCTATATAAGGGCAGACGAGTTCATTTGTAAAAACACACCGAAATATTATCATTGAATGCAATCTAGTTCATTCATGAGCAACTAATCTTTCTCTTTCTGGTTTCTTAAGAGTTAGCCCTTATCTTCATAGTTTTTCAAGCCCTTCATACTATATCCCAGAAAAAAAAAAAAAAAAAAAAAAAAAAAGTGTTTGGTTCATACTTCTACAAATATTTCTACATTTCCGCTGCAATCTTCTGCAATCATACTGTAAGTATCTTTCATGTTGGTTGCTTTAATATAAAAAAAAAAAAAATTTGGTATATAGCCTGGAAGCCTCTAACTTGCTATGAAATCATTCGTGATTCGGACCAAAAGTCTAGGCAACCCTGAGTGAAACAACGGCACGTACCATCTTTATCTTATTTTAAATGTTTGAAAAATATATATATTTTTTTAAAAAAAAAAAAAAAAAAAAAATTCTCTGATTACCTCCCCAAAAGTTGGTATCAGAGCAAAGGCTTTCCTAATATCTAAAAGACTAATACATGCCCATTCAAGGCAGCGGTAGAGCCTAAGTCCTTTTTATATGGAAACCCGATTAGGTGAAGATTAGGGAGAAATTTTGCTTTGATTGCTAAATTTTGTCAAGATATCATAAGAATTTTACTATGAATCATTTTGTTTATGTATGTTTGTTGATTATGTTTATACTTTGATTAACTGGGATATAGAAATATACTTATGGAAGAACTTTAGGAGATAAGTGGAAAACTCTGAGAAACCAGATTTCTCTAAAAATATTGATCCGTCAAAAATCTTTAAGAAGCTTGATTTTTTAAATCTCGAATTTTCTGATAAAAGCGATAATAAGGAAGTTAATAGTAATTATTATAAACACACCTGTAGATTTAAGGAGCTACACACACATAGTTTGCATACAGAAAACACACATTTAAATAGTATTACAGATCTTATTATAAACCTTGGCTTTAGTTTACAGAAAGAAACCACCTACAGTAAACAGTTATTAGATAAAGTTATACAACATATAAATAAAAACACAGAAGAAATTAAAAAACTAGCTGAAAACTTAGATTATATACGAGAACAAAATCACCAGATTATCTTAGAAATAAAAAATCTTAAAAGGGATAAAAACATTATTAATACAGAGGATAGCTCTGTTGGAATAGATAATATTATACACAAGTTAAAAACAATACACTTAAGTGATAATAGTCCCAAACCTTATAAACATTGGCAGCCTATTAACAATGAATAAACAAACAACTAGGCAAGAAGCTAGAAACTCTACTAGCAATACTAGACACATAATTACATCAGACAGTTTTATAAACAAAATCCTTAGAAGAGGATCTTCATCTAGAAGTACACCCCGAACTATACAATTAGAAGAAGAAATAGACTTAGACAGAAACATCACTTTATACAACCAACACCAATTAGACATATTAAACCCTAGAACTTTATACCAGACAGGAAGACTTAATGTAAACACAACACTTATACAAAGTAGTAGAGAAGAAAGCCTTAGAGTAGTAGATAAAATGGTAGAAGTAGATTTATTTTTACCTGAAACCATAGAGAAGATTAAACAATCAGGAAAGCAGTTTATACATACAGGTCTTATAGTCATAGGAATTAAAGCCCTAGGAAGAAAAGACTTAGGAACCAAACTTTTAACTTTGATATTAGATAAAAGTTGGAAAACAGAAATGAAGAAAGCCATAATCTCAGGTATGGAAATAGACTTGAGTAGTAATTCAGCCCTGTTTTATTGCACACCTGGAATATTAAAAGATATAAAAGATTTACAAAAATTAAAAATTGCCCTACAGATCAAAGGATATGAGAACTATGAAGGAAACAACTTAGTAATCAGTATAGGAGTCCTTGGAAAGGCCAGTAATAGGTCAGGGATGAAGTACAAAGTTAACATAGAAGGAATAGTTAACACCATAGCTTCAAAATCCATACAAATGATAGAGCCAATAAAAATAGATCCTGAAGAATTAGCAGGATTAGAATGGCAGATAACAGATTTAAAAGAAAAAGAAAGTTCAAACTTAGTCCCAAAAAGAAGTCATATATATGAAGGAATAGATGGGATACAAAGCCTTAGATTCACAGATTTCAAACAAGAAGATAGGTATGAGGAAAGTACCTTGCCAGACGACCAAACAAATTATCAAGATGATATAACAACCGAACACCATAGAAATGAAAGAGAATATAATTTCATGAACATCGAATCAGATGATGAGTCTGAATATAGGTTACCCATATACGATACAGAGAATGAAGAAGACAGTGAAGATGAGTTAAACTTCGAATTCTTAAAATTCGAACAGGAAGATATAGATTACAGTTCATACGACCTTCAAAGTTGTGAAGAAACTAATACTTTTAAGGTAGAAGAAACCAATAAATCCTTTGAACAAATAATAAATAGAAAATTTACTGAAACAAATATTCAGGATGAAGTAGATGATATGATAGTAGAATGCATGCTAAATTTAACTATGACATATGAAGAAAGCTATAATAAATTACAATAAATCTTCAACTTACCTTTAGTCAAAAGCATAGCAAAGGGAGACACGATGATCTCTGATTTCTACAAACAAGAAAGTATATTCGTAGACCAAGAGTACGATATAAAACTAAAAAGGCCATACGTAGATTCAAATATAGGAAATAGAACAAAAGAGTCCATGGGAAGAGAACCTTGGACCAAACCAAATACAAGTTATCAACAGGAATCCAGTTATAAAGGAAAAGGTAGCAGATTACCTATAGGACATATTTACAGTGGAAGTATGTTATTATTAGAACAACAGAAACCACAGTTATGGGCAGACGAAGTCCTGACATGGGAACAAACAGTTGTTAGAATGTGGGAAACCAATAAAAAAGATAGTATGGATATGTTTTCATACTTAGAAACCACATTAGGCCCAACAGCCTTAGGAATATGGCAGAGCAAAAAAGCCCATAATCCAGACCAAATAAATAGGCTTAAAGCCATAGGAGATAATCCATATAATTTCACTTCTCAAATAAGAGTCCTTATTTTAGGAGTTGATCCAGCAAAAAACAACAGTTTAATCCAAGATACAGCTATCAGAAACCTAGAACAACTTAGTATAGCAGATATGAAATATGTGAATGAATTCACATTAGATTTCACTAGATTAATAGCACAGACAGGACAAGCTATGGATGATAATCTATGCGATAAATATTTTATAAAGTTACCAGGAGATCTAGGTAAAAATATACATGAAGAATGGAAGAAACAGTATGGAAACTTAGAACACCTAGGTATAGGACCCAGAATTACCTTCACCTTTAGCATACTAGAAGAAAAATGCAAAGAGGTGGCATTACAAGAACAGCTAAAGAGAAACGCGTTTGCCTTCTGCAAAACCGCGATTTACAAACCACAGGCCTATGGATATTACGATAAAAAGAAGAAAATTAGGAAAAGTACTTCTTACAGGAAAGAGTACAAACCATACAAAAAATACAAAGACAAATATGTCAAAAAACCCCACACTAGAACATGTAAATGCTTCATATGTGGAGATCCGGAGCATTTAGCCAATAAGTGTCCTAATAGAAGTAACAATATAGAAAGAAGTAATCTTATAGAACAGCTAAATGATTATGAAATCGAAGCTATAAACACAGATAATACTGACAATGAGTCAATATACAGCATCTATAGCGAAGAAGATGAGCCTATAGCAAAAATAGCTTACACTTACACAAACACAGAAGATTGTAAACACGAGTGGAACCACAGGAAGGGTAATAATTATATAAAATGTTACATATGTGAATATTATCCTAGTATAGAAAAAAGATCACAGTGCAATGTTTGCTTCAAAGAGATATGCCATATATGTCTAAAACATGTGTTCTGCATAGAACCAGAAGCCAGCACTAGCAAAAATAAAAGCAGTAGTGAATATGAAGATAAGTTCGAAAAAATAGAACTAGCCATAGAAGTTAACAAACTAAAAATAGAATTGCTAAACAACAAAGTCAACAGGTTAGAAGAAGTCATAGAAAAGAAAAAAGGAATTGAAATTCCTGAAATAAGTAACATGGCCACAGAACCTGAACAACCTGAACAAACCCTAATACAGACCAGTGGATCAATAAATATGATAAACATACAGTGTAGGTTATGGCTTGACAACAATACACCTATAGACTTAACAGCTCTAGTTGATACAGGAGCCACAAAGAGTGTGATATCACATAGTTTAACAGATGAAAGATTTCACAAACCGCTTACATATAAATTAATGACAAGAACAGTAGAAGACAGACTGATAAATATAACACATTATTTAGAACCTACAAGTATGCAATTTCTTGATTTTGCAGGAAATTATAGTATTAAATATGACATACCACAGATTAATATAAATCCTAAACACATTAAATCTAGAGATTTTATTTTAGGATTGAATTTCATATTAGGATTAAATGGTGCTATCACCATTACTAAAAACTTCATAACAATTAGTAAACAAATTTATAGTTTTCCTACCCTCAGGTACAATAATATGGCTAAAATTGCTAATAAAAGAGGAGAAAAAGGAAACCTAGAATTCTTAAACAAAAATAGAAAGAAAAACCAAATAGAAAACGAAGCCATACAGTTACTTACAAGCTTCATTTACAAAGAATTAGAAAAAGGACAGGATGTTACTAGAAGTATAAACCATCCTACCATTCTCCACCTTGAGAAAATAGGTCTTATAGGAGAAGACATTACACATTCTAAAGTCAACTATGTCTGTAAATTTAAGATCAAAAATCCAGACATAACAATAAGAAATGTAAACATAGACTATAGTCCCCTTGATAGAGAGGAATTTAGAAAACAAATCACAGAAATGACTACACAAGGACTAATTAGAAAATCAGAAAGTCCACATAGGTCCTCAGCATTCATAGTAAAGAACCATAGTGAAATAAAAAGAGGAAAACCTAGAATAGTCTATAATTACAAAAGGTTAAATGATAATACAGAAGATGATGGGTATAATATTCCTAATAAAGATAGTCTTATACAACTTATTCAAGACAACAAAATATTTTCAAAGTTTGATTTAAAATCAGGATATAATCAACTCCATTTAGAAGAAGATTTCAAAAAATGGACAGCCTTCACATGCTCAGAAGGATTATATGAATGGAATGTTCTTAGTTTTGGACTAAAGAACGCTCCATCGATTTTTCAAAGATATATGGACAGTTTATTTCTTAAATACAAATTTTGTCTTGTATACATTGATGATATACTTGTAGCCAGTAAAACAATTTCAGAACATGAACAACACTTACAACAGGTATTTGAAGAAATAAAAAAGAATGGGATAGTAGTATCCAAGAAAAAAATGGAGCTTTTTAAACGAAAAATTTCATTTTTAGGACTCGAGATTGGAAATGGAAAAATCGAGTTACCGCCACATATTTCTACAAAAATTCTGGACTTCCCAGAAAAACTTACAACTTTAAAACAGATTCAAGCCTTTCTGGGTTTGGTCAACTATGCTAGAAAATTTATACCAAACCTGTCTAAACTAGTTGGTCCTCTTTATAGCAAGACCACTAAAAATGGACAGAGAAAGTTTAATCAAGAAGATAACATTTTGATTAAAAAAATAAAAGAACAAGTGAAAAAGATAAAACCATTAGAATTGCCACTTGTTACAGATTACATAATCGTAGAGGTTGATGGATGTAAGGAAGGATGGGGAGCCGTCCTCCTTTGCAAACCAAACATACACAGTTATAAAAAGGAAGAAAAAATATGCTCATACTCAAGTGGAAGTTTTAAAACTGGGACAAATTGGACCAGCCTTGATTTTGAAATACAAGCACTGATTAACGCTTTAGAAAAGTTTAAATTATTTCTGCACAAAGATTTCACAGTCAGGACAGACTGTGAAGCAATAGTTAAATTTATAAAAAATAATCAAAGTAAGAAAATGAACAGGACAAGATGGGTAAACCTTCAAAATATAATTCAAGGATATGGTTATACTATACAATTTGAACATATAAAGGGAAAAGATAACGGGATAGCAGACTTATTATCTCGAAACATAAACAAACTTCTTTTTGCAGATGGATAGAAATAGAGGAAAAGAAAAAGTGGTCGTTCGACCAAAGTCTAGACAGAGCCCATCTCCGATGAGCACTTCATCCAATAAAGAAGAAAAAACAGAAAAGCTTTTAAGCCAAGCCATAATAGCCGGACAAACACAAAGTACTAGACAAATACCACCACATTTTTTCTACACCCAACCTCCACAAAACCCTATACCACCCTCTTACTTCCTCACACAAACACAAATAACACAGCCTCAACCATCACAAAGTCCCACAATCTACCCCAAAACACCCAAAAAACCTACACCCCAAAAACCTACAACAGTACCCAAACCATCAACTATACCTTTTGGCTCTTATGCCTTACAAGTTTGCACAGATCAATATACAAAATTTCGCCCTATCAATGGCATAAAACCAACAGAAAAACAGCAGTGTCTGTTAGACAACCTTTGGCATGTGCAGACCATGCCTCATGCCTCTGCTTTTAAAGTACAAATCCTAAATGCTCTGAGCATTTATTTTCATGAACAGCAGGCTAAAAGCCCTGAAACACAGATTAAAAAGCCAAAGTTTACACATTACATCATTTTCAGAGGAACCAAGATTGGTATCTTCAATAAATGGGAAACAGGTATAAAACACATACAGTGTCCAGGACCTATTTATAAAGGCTATCAAAGCTTCTCTGAAGCCTTAAAAACGGCCAGGGAACATTTTGGTATAGACAGTTTTTACATAGAACCTGAAGAAGTTCAGACGTTCTCACAAATTACACAGACTAGCCAAACACAAATTATAAAGGCACAAGAAGAAACAATTGCAAAATTGCAAGAACAGCTTCTAGAACAAGGAAAAAATAAACAGTCTATACAGAGCCTTGTCGAAATTAACATTCTTAAACAGAAAGTTGGCATCCTTGAAGCCAACAATACACAGCTTTTACAGAAACTAGAAAGAAAAGAAGGAAGTTCTAGTAGCCCCAGAAGCTATGACGCCTTCAAAGCCCGAATGATGGATACTCCCTGGAAGACTTGCCTTCAAACTGTGATAGACCAGTTTCCAGAATTTGACAACATAATATCGCAAAAGATCTGCTCAGAATTCCCCCTCGTAATATACGAGTTACAGCTTAGAGTAATGATTATTGCTCTAAATGAAGAAAAATACAAAGGAGTTACAGTGGTAGAAAGAACAGATGATGAAGGAAACGGAACCTGCCTTCTTCTCCTACAAATAGATCTAAAAACCACAGACATGCCACAAGATCTAATCTTACAGTTTTACCACAACGGAATGATAGACTACATTGAAATGGGTTTAGATCCTAAAACAGAAAGCATTATAAACCTTTTTGGTGAAAAATTCATCATTTCCACAGGAAACATCAGTACACACATATTCCCTCCATACATTGGATGTAAGTTCTTTTCTTCTTTTCCTTATGCTAATGATCACACCTATAGACCCGCTAGAAAAAGGGTGTTCATCAGCCATAAACCCCCCAGAAAAGACTACCTTAAAAAGTTAGCAGTAAAACAAGAAATTATCTTCTCAGACTTGTACTGGGTCGACAATTTAGCCAGCCTACAAACCAAAACCACAAACCTGAAAGACACTAAACACTTTATTACTCAAAACCAACAAACCCCAGTTCTACCTTTATGCTTTCATTGGGAAGATTTCCATCTCATAGCAGAAGGACACTACATACAAATATGGACACACAAAAACTGGAACATACTTATCCCCTTCACCGGAGAAGGAGACACCTTAGAGTTACAGCATATAATCAATACAGAATAGGATCATGACATAGGAGACTCAGACGACACAGGAACGCCACCATCACTACCAGATACACACAGAGACTTCTAAACAGAAACATACGTAAGCAATGACGTTTTTGTCTCAATAATTTGAAGAAGCGTAAGCACTTACGTCACTACACATTACAGACGCTTCTGGCCGACAAAAGTTGTCATTATTGTTGTAATTATTTGCTTTTACTATAGATAAATAGTGTAAAGGAGCTATTTTGTTTTTAGTCTCTTTAAATTAGGTCCGTTACTTTTTCTTTGTCTGTTTCTCTTTCTCTGCCTATATAAGGGCAGACGAGTTCATTTGTAAAAACACACCGAAATATTATCATTGAATGCAATCTAGTTCATTCATGAGCAACTAATCTTTCTCTTTCTGGTTTCTTAAGAGTTAGCCCTTATCTTCATAGTTCTTCAAGCCTTTCATACTATATCCCAGAAATTAAAAAAAAAAAAAAAGTGTTTGGTTCATACTTTTGCAAATATTTCTACATTTCCGCTGCAATCTTCTGCAATCATACTGTAAGTATTTTTCATGTTGGTTGCTTTAATATAAAAAAATAAAATAAAAAAAAATAAAAATTTTTTTGGTATATAGCCTGGAAGCCTCTAACTTGCTATGAAATCATTCGTGATTCGGACCAAAAGTCTAGGCAACCCTGAGTGAAACAACGGCACGTACCATCTTTATCTTATTTTAAATGTTTGAAAAATATATATATATATATATATATTTTTTTTTTTAAAAAAAAAATTCTTTAATTACCTCCCCAAAAGTTTACAGAAAGAAACTTTTAGCCAGTATAAATAGTGTAAAGGAGCTATTTTGTTTTTAGTCTCTTTAAATTAGGTCCGTTACTTTTTCTTTGTCTGTTTCTCTTTCTCTGCCTATATAAGGGCAGACGAGTTCATTTGTAAAAACACACCGAAATATTATCATTGAATGCAATCTAGTTCATTCATGAGCAACTAATCTTTCTCTTTCTGGTTTCTTAAGAGTTAGCCCTTATCTTCATAGTTTTTCAAGCCCTTCATACTATATCCCAGAAAAAAAAAAAAAAAAAAAAAAAAAAAAAAGTGTTTGGTTCATACTTCTACAAATATTTCTACATTTCCGCTGCAATCTTCTGCAATCATACTGTAAGTATCTTTCATGTTGGTTGCTTTAATATAAAAAAAAAAAAAATTTGGTATATAGCCTGGAAGCCTCTAACTTGCTATGAAATCATTCGTGATTCGGACCAAAAGTCTAGGCAACCCTGAGTGAAACAACGGCACGTACCATCTTTATCTTATTTTAAATGTTTGAAAAATATATATATTTTTTTTAAAAAAAAAAAAAAAAAAAAATTCTCTGATTACCTCCCCAAAAGTTGGTATCAGAGCAAAGGCTTTCCTAATATCTAAAAGACTAATACATGCCCATTCAAGGCTGCGGTAGAGCCTAAGTCCTTTTTATATGGAAACCCGATTAGGTGAATATTAGGGAGAAATTTTGCTTTGATTGCTAAATTTTGTCAAGATATCATAAGAATTTTACTATGAATCATTTTGTTTATGTATGTTTGTTGATTATGTTTATACTTTGATTAACTGGGATATAGAAATATACTTATGGAAGAACTTTAGGAGATAAGTGGAAAACTCTGAGAAACCAGATTTCTCTAAAAATATTGATCCGTCAAAAATCTTTAAGAAGCTTGATTTTTTAAATCTCGAATTTTCTGATAAAAGCGATAATAAGGAAGTTAATAGTAATTATTATAAACACACCTGTAGATTTAAGGAGCTACACACACATAGTTTGCATACAGAAAACACACATTTAAATAGTATTACAGATCTTATTATAAACCTTGGCTTTAGTTTACAGAAAGAAACCACCTACAGTAAACAGTTATTAGATAAAGTTATACAACATATAAATAAAAACACAGAAGAAATTAAAAAACTAGCTGAAAACTTAGATTATATACGAGAACAAAATCACCAGATTATCTTAGAAATAAAAAATCTTAAAAGGGATAAAAACATTATTAATACAGAGGATAGCTCTGTTGGAATAGATAATATTATACACAAGTTAAAAACAATACACTTAAGTGATAATAGTCCCAAACCTTATAAACATTGGCAGCCTATTAACAATGAATAAACAAACAACTAGGCAAGAAGCTAGAAACTCTACTAGCAATACTAGACACATAATTACATCAGACAGTTTTATAAACAAAATCCTTAGAAGAGGATCTTCATCTAGAAGTACACCCCGAACTATACAATTAGAAGAAGAAATAGACTTAGACAGAAACATCACTTTATACAACCAACACCAATTAGACATATTAAACCCTAGAACTTTATACCAGACAGGAAGACTTAATGTAAACACAACACTTATACAAAGTAGTAGAGAAGAAAGCCTTAGAGTAGTAGATAAAATGGTAGAAGTAGATTTATTTTTACCTGAAACCATAGAGAAGATTAAACAATCAGGAAAGCAGTTTATACATACAGGTCTTATAGTCATAGGAATTAAAGCCCTAGGAAGAAAAGACTTAGGAACCAAACTTTTAACTTTGATATTAGATAAAAGTTGGAAAACAGAAATGAAGAAAGCCATAATCTCAGGTATGGAAATAGACTTGAGTAGTAATTCAGCCCTGTTTTATTGCACACCTGGAATATTAAAAGATATAAAAGATTTACAAAAATTAAAAATTGCCCTACAGATCAAAGGATATGAGAACTATGAAGGAAACAACTTAGTAATCAGTATAGGAGTCCTTGGAAAGGCCAGTAATAGGTCAGGGATGAAGTACAAAGTTAACATAGAAGGAATAGTTAACACCATAGCTTCAAAATCCATACAAATGATAGAGCCAATAAAAATAGATCCTGAAGAATTAGCAGGATTAGAATGGCAGATAACAGATTTAAAAGAAAAAGAAAGTTCAAACTTAGTCCCAAAAAGAAGTCATATATATGAAGGAATAGATGGGATACAAAGCCTTAGATTCACAGATTTCAAACAAGAAGATAGGTATGAGGAAAGTACCTTGCCAGACGACCAAACAAATTATCAAGATGATATAACAACCGAACACCATAGAAATGAAAGAGAATATAATTTCATGAACATCGAATCAGATGATGAGTCTGAATATAGGTTACCCATATACGATACAGAGAATGAAGAAGACAGTGAAGATGAGTTAAACTTCGAATTCTTAAAATTCGAACAGGAAGATATAGATTACAGTTCATACGACCTTCAAAGTTGTGAAGAAACTAATACTTTTAAGGTAGAAGAAACCAATAAATCCTTTGAACAAATAATAAATAGAAAATTTACTGAAACAAATATTCAGGATGAAGTAGATGATATGATAGTAGAATGCATGCTAAATTTAACTATGACATATGAAGAAAGCTATAATAAATTACAATAAATCTTCAACTTACCTTTAGTCAAAAGCATAGCAAAGGGAGACACGATGATCTCTGATTTCTACAAACAAGAAAGTATATTCGTAGACCAAGAGTACGATATAAAACTAAAAAGGCCATACGTAGATTCAAATATAGGAAATAGAACAAAAGAGTCCATGGGAAGAGAACCTTGGACCAAACCAAATACAAGTTATCAACAGGAATCCAGTTATAAAGGAAAAGGTAGCAGATTACCTATAGGACATATTTACAGTGGAAGTATGTTATTATTAGAACAACAGAAACCACAGTTATGGGCAGACGAAGTCCTGACATGGGAACAAACAGTTGTTAGAATGTGGGAAACCAATAAAAAAGATAGTATGGATATGTTTTCATACTTAGAAACCACATTAGGCCCAACAGCCTTAGGAATATGGCAGAGCAAAAAAGCCCATAATCCAGACCAAATAAATAGGCTTAAAGCCATAGGAGATAATCCATATAATTTCACTTCTCAAATAAGAGTCCTTATTTTAGGAGTTGATCCAGCAAAAAACAACAGTTTAATCCAAGATACAGCTATCAGAAACCTAGAACAACTTAGTATAGCAGATATGAAATATGTGAATGAATTCACATTAGATTTCACTAGATTAATAGCACAGACAGGACAAGCTATGGATGATAATCTATGCGATAAATATTTTATAAAGTTACCAGGAGATCTAGGTAAAAATATACATGAAGAATGGAAGAAACAGTATGGAAACTTAGAACACCTAGGTATAGGACCCAGAATTACCTTCACCTTTAGCATACTAGAAGAAAAATGCAAAGAGGTGGCATTACAAGAACAGCTAAAGAGAAACGCGTTTGCCTTCTGCAAAACCGCGATTTACAAACCACAGGCCTATGGATATTACGATAAAAAGAAGAAAATTAGGAAAAGTACTTCTTACAGGAAAGAGTACAAACCATACAAAAAATACAAAGACAAATATGTCAAAAAACCCCACACTAGAACATGTAAATGCTTCATATGTGGAGATCCGGAGCATTTAGCCAATAAGTGTCCTAATAGAAGTAACAATATAGAAAGAAGTAATCTTATAGAACAGCTAAATGATTATGAAATCGAAGCTATAAACACAGATAATACTGACAATGAGTCAATATACAGCATCTATAGCGAAGAAGATGAGCCTATAGCAAAAATAGCTTACACTTACACAAACACAGAAGATTGTAAACACGAGTGGAACCACAGGAAGGGTAATAATTATATAAAATGTTACATATGTGAATATTATCCTAGTATAGAAAAAAGATCACAGTGCAATGTTTGCTTCAAAGAGATATGCCATATATGTCTAAAACATGTGTTCTGCATAGAACCAGAAGCCAGCACTAGCAAAAATAAAAGCAGTAGTGAATATGAAGATAAGTTCGAAAAAATAGAACTAGCCATAGAAGTTAACAAACTAAAAATAGAATTGCTAAACAACAAAGTCAACAGGTTAGAAGAAGTCATAGAAAAGAAAAAAGGAATTGAAATTCCTGAAATAAGTAACATGGCCACAGAACCTGAACAACCTGAACAAACCCTAATACAGACCAGTGGATCAATAAATATGATAAACATACAGTGTAGGTTATGGCTTGACAACAATACACCTATAGACTTAACAGCTCTAGTTGATACAGGAGCCACAAAGAGTGTGATATCACATAGTTTAACAGATGAAAGATTTCACAAACCGCTTACATATAAATTAATGACAAGAACAGTAGAAGACAGACTGATAAATATAACACATTATTTAGAACCTACAAGTATGCAATTTCTTGATTTTGCAGGAAATTATAGTATTAAATATGACATACCACAGATTAATATAAATCCTAAACACATTAAATCTAGAGATTTTATTTTAGGATTGAATTTCATATTAGGATTAAATGGTGCTATCACCATTACTAAAAACTTCATAACAATTAGTAAACAAATTTATAGTTTTCCTACCCTCAGGTACAATAATATGGCTAAAATTGCTAATAAAAGAGGAGAAAAAGGAAACCTAGAATTCTTAAACAAAAATAGAAAGAAAAACCAAATAGAAAACGAAGCCATACAGTTACTTACAAGCTTCATTTACAAAGAATTAGAAAAAGGACAGGATGTTACTAGAAGTATAAACCATCCTACCATTCTCCACCTTGAGAAAATAGGTCTTATAGGAGAAGACATTACACATTCTAAAGTCAACTATGTCTGTAAATTTAAGATCAAAAATCCAGACATAACAATAAGAAATGTAAACATAGACTATAGTCCCCTTGATAGAGAGGAATTTAGAAAACAAATCACAGAAATGACTACACAAGGACTAATTAGAAAATCAGAAAGTCCACATAGGTCCTCAGCATTCATAGTAAAGAACCATAGTGAAATAAAAAGAGGAAAACCTAGAATAGTCTATAATTACAAAAGGTTAAATGATAATACAGAAGATGATGGGTATAATATTCCTAATAAAGATAGTCTTATACAACTTATTCAAGACAACAAAATATTTTCAAAGTTTGATTTAAAATCAGGATATAATCAACTCCATTTAGAAGAAGATTTCAAAAAATGGACAGCCTTCACATGCTCAGAAGGATTATATGAATGGAATGTTCTTAGTTTTGGACTAAAGAACGCTCCATCGATTTTTCAAAGATATATGGACAGTTTATTTCTTAAATACAAATTTTGTCTTGTATACATTGATGATATACTTGTAGCCAGTAAAACAATTTCAGAACATGAACAACACTTACAACAGGTATTTGAAGAAATAAAAAAGAATGGGATAGTAGTATCCAAGAAAAAAATGGAGCTTTTTAAACGAAAAATTTCATTTTTAGGACTCGAGATTGGAAATGGAAAAATCGAGTTACCGCCACATATTTCTACAAAAATTCTGGACTTCCCAGAAAAACTTACAACTTTAAAACAGATTCAAGCCTTTCTGGGTTTGGTCAACTATGCTAGAAAATTTATACCAAACCTGTCTAAACTAGTTGGTCCTCTTTATAGCAAGACCACTAAAAATGGACAGAGAAAGTTTAATCAAGAAGATAACATTTTGATTAAAAAAATAAAAGAACAAGTGAAAAAGATAAAACCATTAGAATTGCCACTTGTTACAGATTACATAATCGTAGAGGTTGATGGATGTAAGGAAGGATGGGGAGCCGTCCTCCTTTGCAAACCAAACATACACAGTTATAAAAAGGAAGAAAAAATATGCTCATACTCAAGTGGAAGTTTTAAAACTGGGACAAATTGGACCAGCCTTGATTTTGAAATACAAGCACTGATTAACGCTTTAGAAAAGTTTAAATTATTTCTGCACAAAGATTTCACAGTCAGGACAGACTGTGAAGCAATAGTTAAATTTATAAAAAATAATCAAAGTAAGAAAATGAACAGGACAAGATGGGTAAACCTTCAAAATATAATTCAAGGATATGGTTATACTATACAATTTGAACATATAAAGGGAAAAGATAACGGGATAGCAGACTTATTATCTCGAAACATAAACAAACTTCTTTTTGCAGATGGATAGAAATAGAGGAAAAGAAAAAGTGGTCGTTCGACCAAAGTCTAGACAGAGCCCATCTCCGATGAGCACTTCATCCAATAAAGAAGAAAAAACAGAAAAGCTTTTAAGCCAAGCCATAATAGCCGGACAAACACAAAGTACTAGACAAATACCACCACATTTTTTCTACACCCAACCTCCACAAAACCCTATACCACCCTCTTACTTCCTCACACAAACACAAATAACACAGCCTCAACCATCACAAAGTCCCACAATCTACCCCAAAACACCCAAAAAACCTACACCCCAAAAACCTACAACAGTACCCAAACCATCAACTATACCTTTTGGCTCTTATGCCTTACAAGTTTGCACAGATCAATATACAAAATTTCGCCCTATCAATGGCATAAAACCAACAGAAAAACAGCAGTGTCTGTTAGACAACCTTTGGCATGTGCAGACCATGCCTCATGCCTCTGCTTTTAAAGTACAAATCCTAAATGCTCTGAGCATTTATTTTCATGAACAGCAGGCTAAAAGCCCTGAAACACAGATTAAAAAGCCAAAGTTTACACATTACATCATTTTCAGAGGAACCAAGATTGGTATCTTCAATAAATGGGAAACAGGTATAAAACACATACAGTGTCCAGGACCTATTTATAAAGGCTATCAAAGCTTCTCTGAAGCCTTAAAAACGGCCAGGGAACATTTTGGTATAGACAGTTTTTACATAGAACCTGAAGAAGTTCAGACGTTCTCACAAATTACACAGACTAGCCAAACACAAATTATAAAGGCACAAGAAGAAACAATTGCAAAATTGCAAGAACAGCTTCTAGAACAAGGAAAAAATAAACAGTCTATACAGAGCCTTGTCGAAATTAACATTCTTAAACAGAAAGTTGGCATCCTTGAAGCCAACAATACACAGCTTTTACAGAAACTAGAAAGAAAAGAAGGAAGTTCTAGTAGCCCCAGAAGCTATGACGCCTTCAAAGCCCGAATGATGGATACTCCCTGGAAGACTTGCCTTCAAACTGTGATAGACCAGTTTCCAGAATTTGACAACATAATATCGCAAAAGATCTGCTCAGAATTCCCCCTCGTAATATACGAGTTACAGCTTAGAGTAATGATTATTGCTCTAAATGAAGAAAAATACAAAGGAGTTACAGTGGTAGAAAGAACAGATGATGAAGGAAACGGAACCTGCCTTCTTCTCCTACAAATAGATCTAAAAACCACAGACATGCCACAAGATCTAATCTTACAGTTTTACCACAACGGAATGATAGACTACATTGAAATGGGTTTAGATCCTAAAACAGAAAGCATTATAAACCTTTTTGGTGAAAAATTCATCATTTCCACAGGAAACATCAGTACACACATATTCCCTCCATACATTGGATGTAAGTTCTTTTCTTCTTTTCCTTATGCTAATGATCACACCTATAGACCCGCTAGAAAAAGGGTGTTCATCAGCCATAAACCCCCCAGAAAAGACTACCTTAAAAAGTTAGCAGTAAAACAAGAAATTATCTTCTCAGACTTGTACTGGGTCGACAATTTAGCCAGCCTACAAACCAAAACCACAAACCTGAAAGACACTAAACACTTTATTACTCAAAACCAACAAACCCCAGTTCTACCTTTAGGCTTTCATTGGGAAGATTTCCATCTCATAGCAGAAGGACACTACATACAAATATGGACACACAAAAACTGGAACATACTTATCCCCTTCACCGGAGAAGGAGACACCTTAGAGTTACAGCATATAATCAATACAGAATAGGATCATGACATAGGAGACTCAGACGACACAGGAACGCCACCATCACTACCAGATACACACAGAGACTTCTAAACAGAAACATACGTAAGCAATGACGTTTTTGTCTCAATAATTTGAAGAAGCGTAAGCACTTACGTCACTACACATTACAGACGCTTCTGGCCGACAAAAGTTGTCATTATTGTTGTAATTATTTGCTTTTACTATAGATAAATAGTGTAAAGGAGCTATTTTGTTTTTAGTCTCTTTAAATTAGGTCCGTTACTTTTTCTTTGTCTGTTTCTCTTTCTCTGCCTATATAAGGGCAGACGAGTTCATTTGTAAAAACACACCGAAATATTATCATTGAATGCAATCTAGTTCATTCATGAGCAACTAATCTTTCTCTTTCTGGTTTCTTAAGAGTTAGCCCTTATCTTCATAGTTCTTCAAGCCCTTCATACTATATCCCAGAAATTAAAAAAAAAAAAAAGTGTTTGGTTCATACTTTTGCAAATATTTCTACATTTCCGCTGCAATCTTCTGCAATCATACTGTAAGTATTTTTCATGTTGGTTGCTTTAATATAAAAAAATAAAATAAAAAAAAATAAAAAATTTTTTGGTATATAGCCTGGAAGCCTCTAACTTGCTATGAAATCATTCGTGATTCGGACCAAAAGTCTAGGCAACCCTGAGTGAAACAACGGCACGTACCATCTTTATCTTATTTTAAATGTTTGAAAAATATATATATTTTTAAAAAAAAAAAAAAAAAAAAAAAAATTCTCTGATTACCTCCCCAAAAGTTGGTATCAGAGCAAAGGCTTTCCTAATATCTAAAAGACTAATACATGCCCATTCAAGGCAGCGGTAGAGCCTAAGTCCTTTTTATATGGAAACCCGATTAGGTGAAGATTAGGGAGAAATTTTGCTTTGATTGCTAAATTTTGTCAAGATATCATAAGAATTTTACTATGAATCATTTTGTTTATGTATGTTTGGTGATTATGTTTATACTTTGATTAACTGGGATATAGAAATATACTTATGGAAGAACTTTAGGAGATAAGTGGAAAACTCTGAGAAACCAGATTTCTCTAAAAATATTGATCCGTCAAAAATCTTTAAGAAGCTTGATTTTTTAAATCTCGAATTTTCTGATAAAAGCGATAATAAGGAAGTTAATAGTAATTATTATAAACACACCTGTAGATTTAAGGAGCTACACACACATAGTTTGCATACAGAAAACACACATTTAAATAGTATTACAGATCTTATTATAAACCTTGGCTTTAGTTTACAGAAAGAAACCACCTACAGTAAACAGTTATTAGATAAAGTTATACAACATATAAATAAAAACACAGAAGAAATTAAAAAACTAGCTGAAAACTTAGATTATATACGAGAACAAAATCACCAGATTATCTTAGAAATAAAAAATCTTAAAAGGGATAAAAACATTATTAATACAGAGGATAGCTCTGTTGGAATAGATAATATTATACACAAGTTAAAAACAATACACTTAAGTGATAATAGTCCCAAACCTTATAAACATTGGCAGCCTATTAACAATGAATAAACAAACAACTAGGCAAGAAGCTAGAAACTCTACTAGCAATACTAGACACATAATTACATCAGACAGTTTTATAAACAAAATCCTTAGAAGAGGATCTTCATCTAGAAGTACACCCCGAACTATACAATTAGAAGAAGAAATAGACTTAGACAGAAACATCACTTTATACAACCAACACCAATTAGACATATTAAACCCTAGAACTTTATACCAGACAGGAAGACTTAATGTAAACACAACACTTATACAAAGTAGTAGAGAAGAAAGCCTTAGAGTAGTAGATAAAATGGTAGAAGTAGATTTATTTTTACCTGAAACCATAGAGAAGATTAAACAATCAGGAAAGCAGTTTATACATACAGGTCTTATAGTCATAGGAATTAAAGCCCTAGGAAGAAAAGACTTAGGAACCAAACTTTTAACTTTGATATTAGATAAAAGTTGGAAAACAGAAATGAAGAAAGCCATAATCTCAGGTATGGAAATAGACTTGAGTAGTAATTCAGCCCTGTTTTATTGCACACCTGGAATATTAAAAGATATAAAAGATTTACAAAAATTAAAAATTGCCCTACAGATCAAAGGATATGAGAACTATGAAGGAAACAACTTAGTAATCAGTATAGGAGTCCTTGGAAAGGCCAGTAATAGGTCAGGGATGAAGTACAAAGTTAACATAGAAGGAATAGTTAACACCATAGCTTCAAAATCCATACAAATGATAGAGCCAATAAAAATAGATCCTGAAGAATTAGCAGGATTAGAATGGCAGATAACAGATTTAAAAGAAAAAGAAAGTTCAAACTTAGTCCCAAAAAGAAGTCATATATATGAAGGAATAGATGGGATACAAAGCCTTAGATTCACAGATTTCAAACAAGAAGATAGGTATGAGGAAAGTACCTTGCCAGACAACCAAACAAATTATCAAGATGATATAACAACCGAACACCATAGAAATGAAAGAGAATATAATTTCATGAACATCGAATCAGATGATGAGTCTGAATATAGGTTACCCATATACGATACAGAGAATGAAGAAGACAGTGAAGATGAGTTAAACTTCGAATTCTTAAAATTCGAACAGGAAGATATAGATTACAGTTCATACGACCTTCAAAGTTGTGAAGAAACTAATACTTTTAAGGTCGAAGAAACCAATAAATCCTTTGAACAAATAATAAATAGAAAATTTACTGAAACAAATATTCAGGATGAAGTAGATGATATGATAGTAGAATGCATGCTAAATTTAACTATGACATATGAAGAAAGCTATAATAAATTACAATAAATCTTCAACTTACCTTTAGTCAAAAGCATAGCAAAGGGAGACACGATGATCTCTGATTTCTACAAACAAGAAAGTATATTCGTAGACCAAGAGTACGATATAAAACTAAAAAGGCCATACGTAGATTCAAATATAGGAAATAGAACAAAAGAGTCCATGGGAAGAGAACCTTGGACCAAACCAAATACAAGTTATCAACAGGAATCCAGTTATAAAGGAAAAGGTAGCAGATTACCTATAGGACATATTTACAGTGGAAGTATGTTATTATTAGAACAACAGAAACCACAGTTATGGGCAGACGAAGTCCTGACATGAGAACAAACAGTTGTTAGAATGTGGGAAACCAATAAAAAAGATAGTATGGATATGTTTTCATACTTAGAAACCACATTAGGCCCAACAGCCTTAGGAATATGGCAGAGCAAAAAAGCCCATAATCCAGACCAAATAAATAGGCTTAAAGCCATAGGAGATAATCCATATAATTTCACTTCTCAAATAAGAGTCCTTATTTTAGGAGTTGATCCAGCAAAAAACAACAGTTTAATCCAAGATACAGCTATCAGAAACCTAGAACAACTTAGTATAGCAGATATGAAATATGTGAATGAATTCACATTAGATTTCACTAGATTAATAGCACAGACAGGACAAGCTATGGATGATAATCTATGCGATAAATATTTTATAAAGTTACCAGGAGATCTAGGTAAAAATATACATGAAGAATGGAAGAAACAGTATGGAAACTTAGAACACCTAGGTATAGGACCCAGAATTACCTTCACCTTTAGCATACTAGAAGAAAAATGCAAAGAGGTGGCATTACAAGAACAGCTAAAGAGAAACGCGTTTGCCTTCTGCAAAACCGCGATTTACAAACCACAGGCCTATGGATATTACGATAAAAAGAAGAAAATTAGGAAAAGTACTTCTTACAGGAAAGAGTACAAACCATACAAAAAATACAAAGACAAATATGTCAAAAAACCCCACACTAGAACATGTAAATGCTTCATATGTGGAGATCCGGAGCATTTAGCCAATAAGTGTCCTAATAGAAGTAACAATATAGAAAGAAGTAATCTTATAGAACAGCTAAATGATTATGAAATCGAAGCTATAAACACAGATAATACTGACAATGAGTCAATATACAGCATCTATAGCGAAGAAGATGAGCCTATAGCAAAAATAGCTTACACTTACACAAACACAGAAGATTGTAAACACGAGTGGAACCACAGGAAGGGTAATAATTATATAAAATGTTACATATGTGAATATTATCCTAGTATAGAAAAAAGATCACAGTGCAATGTTTGCTTCAAAGAGATATGCCATATATGTCTAAAACATGTGTTCTGCATAGAACCAGAAGCCAGCACTAGCAAAAATAAAAGCAGTAGTGAATATGAAGATAAGTTCGAAAAAATAGAACTAGCCATAGAAGTTAACAAACTAAAAATAGAATTGCTAAACAACAAAGTCAACAGGTTAGAAGAAGTCATAGAAAAGAAAAAAGGAATTGAAATTCCTGAAATAAGTAACATGGCCACAGAACCTGAACAACCTGAACAAACCCTAATACAGACCAGTGGATCAATAAATATGATAAACATACAGTGTAGGTTATGGCTTGACAACAATACACCTATAGACTTAACAGCTCTAGTTGATACAGGAGCCACAAAGAGTGTGATATCACATAGTTTAACAGATGAAAGATTTCACAAACCACTTACATATAAATTAATGACAAGAACAGTAGAAGACAGACTGATAAATATAACACATTATTTAGAACCTACAAGTATACAATTTCTTGATTTTGCAGGAAATTATAGTATTAAATATGACATACCACAGATTAATATAAATCCTAAACACATTAAATCTAGAGATTTTGTTTTAGGATTGAATTTCATATTAGGATTAAATGGTGCTATCACCATTACTAAAAACTTCATAACAATTAGTAAACAAATTTATAGTTTTCCTACCCTCAGGTACAATAATATGGCTAAAATTGCTAATAAAAGAGGAGAAAAAGGAAACCTAGAATTCTTAAACAAAAATAGAAAGAAAAACCAAATAGAAAACGAAGCCATACAGTTACTTACAAGCTTCATTTACAAAGAATTAGAAAAAGGACAGGATGTTACTAGAAGTATAAACCATCCTACCATTCTCCACCTTGAGAAAATAGGTCTTATAGGAGAAGACATTACACATTCTAAAGTCAACTATGTCTGTAAATTTAAGATCAAAAATCCAGACATAACAATAAGAAATGTAAACATAGACTATAGTCCCCTTGATAGAGAGGAATTTAGAAAACAAATCACAGAAATGACTACACAAGGACTAATTAGAAAATCAGAAAGTCCACATAGGTCCTCAGCATTCATAGTAAAGAACCATAGTGAAATAAAAAGAGGAAAACCTAGAATAGTCTATAATTACAAAAGGTTAAATGATAATACAGAAGATGATGGGTATAATATTCCTAATAAAGATAGTCTTATACAACTTATTCAAGACAACAAAATATTTTCAAAGTTTGATTTAAAATCAGGATATAATCAACTCCATTTAGAAGAAGATTTCAAAAAATGGACAGCCTTCACATGCTCAGAAGGATTATATGAATGGAATGTTCTTAGTTTTGGACTAAAGAACGCTCCATCGATTTTTCAAAGATATATGGGCAGTTTATTTCTTAAATACAAATTTTGTCTTGTATACATTGATGATATACTTGTAGCCAGTAAAACAATTTCAGAACATGAACAACACTTACAACATGTATTTGACGAAATAAAAAAGAATGGGATAGTAGTATCCAAGAAAAAAATGGAGCTTTTTAAACGAAAAATTTCATTTTTAGGACTCGAGATTGGAAATGGAAAAATCGAGTTATAGCCACATATTTCTACAAAAATTCTGGACTTCCAAGAAAAACTTACAACTTTAAAACAGATTCAAGCCTTTCTGGGTTTGGTCAACTATGCTAGAAAATTTATACCAAACCTGTCTAAACTAGTTGGTCCTCTTTATAGCAAGACCACTAAAAATGGACAGAGAAAGTTTAATCAAGAAGATAGCATTTTGATTAAAAAAATAAAAGAACAAGTGAAAAAGATAAAACCATTAGAATTGCCACTTGTTACAGATTACGAAATCGTAGAGGTTGATGGATGTTAGGAAGGATGGGGAGCCGTCCTCCTTTGCAAACCAAACATACACAGTTATAAAAAGGAAGAAAAAATATGCTCATACTCAAGTGGAAGTTTTAAAACTGAGACAAATTGGACCAGCCTTGATTTTGAAATACAAGCACTGATTAACGCTTTAGAAAAGTTTAAATTATTTCTGCACAAAGATTTCACAGTCAGGACAGACTGTGAAGCAATAGTTAAATTTATAAAAAATAATCAAAGTAAGAAAATGAACAGGACAAGATGGGTAAACCTTCAAAATATAATCCAAGGATGTGGTTATACTATACAATTTGAACATATAAAGGGAAAAGATAACGGGATAGCAGACTTATTATCTCGAAACATAAACAAACTTCTTTTTGCAGATGGATAGAAATAGAGGAAAAGAAAAAGTGGTCGTTCGACCAAAGTCTAGACAGAGCCCATCTCCGATGAGCACTTCATCCAATAAAGAAGAAAAAACCCTGAAACACAAATCCTAAAGTACAAATCCTAAATCCTAAAGAAAAAACCCTGAAACATAAACAAACTTCTTTTTGTGCAGACCATGCCTCATGCCTCTGCTTTTAAAGTACAAATCCTAAATGCTCTGAGCATTTATTTTCATGAACAGCAGGCTAAAAGCCATGAAACACAGATTAAAAAGCCAAAGTTTACACACTACATAATTTTCAGAGGAACCAAGATTGGTATCTTCAATAAATGGGAAACAGTTATAAAACACATACAGTGTCCAGGACCTATTTATAAAGGCTATCAAAGCTTCTCTGAAGCCTTAAAAACGGCCAGGGAACATTTTGGTATAGACAGTTTTTACATAGAACCTGAAGAAGTTCAGACGTTCTCACAAATTACACAGACTAGCCAAACACAAATTATAAAGGCACAAGAAGAAACAATTGCAAAATTGCAAGAACAGCTTCTAGAACAAGGAAAAAATAAACAGTCTATACAGAGCCTTGTCGAAATTAACATTCTTAAACAGAAAGTTGGCATCCTTGAAGCCAACAATACACAGCTTTTACAGAAACTAGAAAGAAAAGAAGGAAGTTCTAGTAGCCCCAGAAGCTATGACGCCTTCAAAGCCCGAATGATGGATACTCCCTGGAAGACTTGCCTTCAAACCGTGATAGACCAGTTTCCAGAATTTGACAACATAATATCGCAAAAGATCTGCTCAGAATTCCCCCTCGTAATATACGAGTTACAGCTTAGAGTAATGATTATTGCTCTAAATGAAGAAAAATACAAAGGAGTTACAGTGGTAGAAAGAACAGATGATGAAGGAAACGGAACCTGCCTTCTTCTCCTACAAATAGATCTAAAAACCACAGACATGCCACAAGATCTAATCTTACAGTTTTACCACAACGGAATGATAGACTACATCGAAATGGGTTTAGATCCTAAAACAGAAAGCATTATAAACCTTTTTGGTGAAAAATTCATCATTTCCACAGGAAACATCAGTACACACATATTCCCTCCATACATTGGATGTAAGTTCTTTTCTTCTTTTCCTTATGCTAATGATCACACCTATAGACCCGCTAGAAAAAGGGTGTTCATCAGCCATAAACACCCCAGAAAAGACTACCTTAAAAAGTTAGCAGTAAAACAAGAAATTATCTTCTCAGACTTGTACTGGGTCGACAATTTAGCCAGCCTACAAACCAAAACCACAAACCTGAAAGACACTAAACACTTTATTACCCAAAACCAACAAACCCCAGTTCTACCTTCAGGCTTTCATTGGGAAGATTTCCATCTCATAGCAGAAGGACACTACATACAAATATGGACACACAAAAACTGGAACATACTTATCCCCTTCACCGGAGAAGGAGACACCTAAGAGTTACAGCATATAATCAATACAGAATGGGATCATGACATAGGAGACTCAGACGACACAGGAACGCCACCATCACTACCAGATACACACAGAGACTTCTAAACAGAAACATACGTAAGCAATGACGTTTCTGTCTCAATAATTTGAAGAAGCGTAAGCACTTACGTCACTACACATTACAGACGCTTCTGGCCGACAAAAGTTGTCATTATTGTTGTAATTATTTGCTTTTACTATAGATAAATAGTGTAAAGGAGCTATTTTGTTTTTAGTCTCTTTAAATTAGGTCCGTTACTTTTTCTTTGTCTGTTTCTCTTTCTCTGCCTATATAAGGGTAGACGAGTTCATTTGTAAAAACACACCGAAATATTATCATTGAATGCAATCTAGTTCATTCATGAGCAACTAATCTTTCTCTTTCTGGTTTCTTAAGAGTTAGCCCTTATCTTCATAGTTCTTCAAGCCCTTCATACTATATCCCAGAAATTAAAAAAAAAAAAAAAGTGTTTGGTTCATACTTCTGCAAATATTTCTACATTTCCGCTGCAATCTTCTGCAATCATACTGTAAGTATCTTTCATGTTGGTTGCTTTAATATAAAAAAATAAAATAAAAAAAAATAAATATTTTTTTGGTATATAGCCTGGAAGCCTCTAACTTGCTATGAAATCATTCGTGATTCGGACCAAAAGTCTAGGCAACCCTGAGTGAAACAACGGCACGTACCATCTTTATCTTATTTTAAATGTTTGAAAAATATATATTTTTTAAAAAAAAAAAAAAAAAAAAAAAAAATATTTTGATTACCTCCCCAAAAGTTTACAGAAAGAAACTTTTAGCCAGTATAAATAGTGTAAAGGAGCTATTTTGTTTTTAGTCTCTTTAAATTAGGTCCGTTACTTTTTCTTTGTCTGTTTCTCTTTCTCTGCCTATATAAGGGCAGACGAGTTCATTTGTAAAAACACACCGAAATATTATCATTGAATGCAATCTAGTTCATTCATGAGCAACTAATCTTTCTCTTTCTGGTTTCTTAAGAGTTAGCCCTTATCTTCATAGTTTTTCAAGCCCTTCATACTATATCCCAGAAATTAAAAAAAAAAAAAAAAGTGTTTGGTTCATACTTCTGCAAATATTTCTACATTTCCGCTGCAATCTTTTGCAATCATACTGTAAGTATCTTTCATGTTGGTTGCTTTAATATAAAAAAAAAAAATAATAAAAAATTTTGGTATATAGACTGGAAGCCTCTAACTTGCTATGAAATCATTCGTGATTCGGACCAAAATATATATATTTTCCATTGTATAAAAATGTATTTCTTGGGCCGGCCCAGAGGGAGGGCAAGGAGGGCGACGGTCACGGGCCCGGTCTCCCCTAGGGTCAGAAATTTTTTTATATTATATATATATAAGCCCAATTTAAAAAAAATCTATATATATAAGCCCGTATTATGTTTCTTTATATATGATTATTGAGTGTATATTATAGGGCCCGTTTTTTTTTACATGTCCCGGGCCCAAAACGCTTCGAGGATTCTCGGGACCGGCTCTGTGTATTACATATACTAATATAGAAAACAAAATTCAAAATATGTAAAAATTAATATATAATTGAGTTTCGAAAATATGTTAATTACTATTTAATATAATTTGACTTTCATTTACTATTTGATTTCAAAATTTCTTATAATAAAGAGTAATTTAAAAAAATGTGTTTTGTTAGTATAATTAGTATTTTCTTTAAATATATATTTTTATTAAAAGATAAAGGTGTATTTAATAAAATAGAGAGGCGGAGAAAAAATGATGAGAATGAATATGAAGGCGACACGTGGCATGAAAAACCTTTATTTATTATATAGTATAGATTTATTCACGTATCTAACACTTACGTATCCAACACTTAAGCAATATTGATTAATTGAATATCTTCGTAAAATGATATTAGTATTAGTTTTTTTTTAAGACAACACCTAGATATTCTAGGATAATTGGGTTTCCCCGAGGCAACACTTAGAACATACAGGGCAGCCCACCCCAGGAAGAACCCCCAACTAGGTAAATCCACTGACCTGACCACAAACTCTTTTTTTACTGTGGCAAGGATTCGAACCCAAGACCTCCACTATGGGAAGTCTTGGGGCTATCATTGCACAAAATGGCCAACGGTATCAGTATTAGTATAAAACCAGGTGTAGTGGTTTAACTAAAAAGTACAAAAGTTCCTGCCATGTAGGCATTGGGGCTTTAACTAAACTACACATTCATAAAAGTGTAGTGGTTTAACTAAAAATTAAATAAAAGAAAAAAAAATATAGCAATTGGTTGATCAAAAGTGGGCCACATCTCTCTTCTCTCTCACCCCCATTGGGCTTGGCGGAGGTGCCCTTGGCACCATACTTTAGCAAACCCGTTTCGATGTTTCGCACCGAAAGTGGTGAGGTGGCGAGGGGCTCCACTCTACTAGGGTTGGTCTAAAACGTAAATAAAGACGAATAAATAATAAAATAAACAATATAGTTACCAACACATAGCCCACAACCCATATATAAATGAGCTCTTTGATGGGTAATCCGGTTTGGATCCGTTTATGACGATCCAGTTTACATCCCGGGCAGTTGTCATGGTATACTGGCTCCAACAGCTCGTCTTTTACTTCATCGTTGGTCGCCATTCTTCCAAAGCTTTGGGAACTTGCAGGAAGGTAAGAGATCCCGTTCAATAGTATATATACCAAGAGCAAATTACAACAATGGTCCCTGAACTATTGTTAGATTTTCATTTTGGTCTCCAAACTATTACAAGTTTGGTCCTTGTGTAGAGAACTAAGGACAAACTGGTCCCTCTCTGAGATCGTGTGCGAGTGTGAGATTGAATTGTCAACTGTCAGACTAGCTAGCACGTGATTTTCAATGCATGTATGTAGTGCCATAATTTTGTATATATTAAATAAAACAAAAGCTACTACAACAATAAATATCATTTATTTTTTAGACGTAATTCGGTCCAATTATATGATGTTGATGGTGTTCTAGAAATATAGAATAACGAGTGAGAAAATTTTAATTGTAAAAAACTAGGTGATAGAGTTCACGTGTTACGATGATGATATTGGCATGGCTAAATATATATAAAAAAACTCATTGGGGCTGGTGGTTCAATAGTATAGGAAAATTCTCTAGAAACAACAAGATTTAGTATTGGCAGGGTCTCGTAAGTTTTCTTGTTAGTTCCCATGGTTAAGTATAAAATACATATTCTTAACAAAGAATTCCGGTTTATAATTGTATCAATTTAAAAACAAACATATATTGTTAACAAATAATTTCGGGTCATGATTGTATCAATGTTATATTACAATTCGAGTTAGTTACTATGGTACGTTAGTATTACAAGTTTAGTCCCTAACTTTGAAAAACTACACTCATTGTCCAACAATTTGTCTAAACGTAACACGGATGGTCCCTGAAGTGGATGAACGTTAAGTTTTATGTTAACTTTTTCAAAAATGACAAAAATACCATTTTAATAAACAAACAAAAAAAAGTATATTTAAACGTCGGGGCCCACCATCCACACACTTCATCGTTCACAACCTAAGGTAGCGTTTGGTATTCATGAATATGAGGTGGAATGGAATGGACGATTACGAGGGAATGAAAAAAATGGTGTTTGGTTGGACGATGCAATGGAATCACCCATTCCACAAGGAATATCATTCACTCTAAATCCCTCAAATTCATTCCATCCACCCCCTTGTTTTTTTTCATTCCATCCCCTATTTCACCCTTCATCACCACCACACCCTCCTACCACCACCACCTCCCACCACCTCCACCTCCACCACCCACCGTCGCCGCCTCCTCCTCCACCATCCACCGCCATCTCTCGCCGCCGCCAACACCGCCACCCACAACCACACCATCGCCACCACCCACCCCCACCTCCCACCGACGCCAACACCGCCGTCGCCACCCACCACCACCTCCCACCACCACCGCCACCGTCACCACCGCCCACCGCCACCTCCCACCACCACCACCATTGTCGCCTCCTCCACCACCCACCACCCACCACCATTGTCGCCTCCTCCACCACCCACCACCACCACCTCCTACCACCACCACCTCCACCCCCACCCCCACCCACAACCACCCACCACCGCCGCCATCACCCACCACCACCCAATACCGCCACCCACCACCACCACCGCCACTCACCATCGATTTTATTCCTTCATTTTTTCTAGCCTAGCAAACAACATAAAGTAATGATTTATTCCATTCCCTCATGGTAACCAAACAAAACAATTGAATGAAATGGTCAATTTCATTCCTTTGTCAATTCCATTACCTCGTTCATTACATTCTCTCGTCCATTCCATTACCCCATACCAAACAGACCCTAAAAGACCCCCCCTCCCCGCGGCCGGTCTCCTCACACCATTGTCAATGTCGCCATCTTCAATTCCACGTTTTAAATGGCACCTGCAACAAGAAGCCCCATCATTATCGATTGTTGGCTAATTGTAGGTGAAAAAAAAACCCCTTCTCTCCCATGATACAGTTTTTGGTTAACCTTGAAACTAACTTCTGGTTTACTCTCGATCAGTGACTTTCCCATAATAAATAGCAGACCTTAAACGAGAAGGGTGGTGGCATGGGTTAGCGATTGTTGGAGAGTAAGAGGGAGGGTAGATGATGATGATGTCAGTGTTTGTATCTGCAACGATGGTGGCATGGGTGAATCGAGATGGGTGGCGGGAATGTCGTCGGAAAAACGAGAATGGTGATGGTGAGGCGGTGGTGATGAGTTTCAAATAAATAAACCCAACCCAACCTTTCTTTTTCCCCTCATCGTCTTCCCTGACCTAGCCCCACTTTGGCTTAGGTACCACCACAACCATTGTCGATATTGGCGGCGATGATAGGCAAGCACCAGACCTATCGACCCATCCCTAAACCCATCTTCCATCTGTGAATCGATCAAACACCACATAATCAACGGTGGTGTTGACGGGGGGTGGGGCGCTGCCTAGTGGCGAATCTTGAAGAAAAACGAAGGGGCCCGGGATTTTTCTTTTCTTATCAGGGGGGCCGGAACTATAAAATTTTTGCCGAATACGTATAAATTAACACTATTGAGCGAAAAATCGGCTGAATACGTATAAATTAACACTCCTGAGTGAAAAATCAGGGGGGCCCCCGGGTCCTAAGAAAGCTTCGCCCATGGCGCTGCCAGACTTCAAAAGACAGGTCCGTTTTTCCAGCGAGTCCACCAACGCCGGCGCCCCAGCTCCATCTCTTCGATTTTCCGGTCGAAGATCCATATCGTTGGTTTCTCCTTTATATTCTTTGAATTCTTAGTTTCATTCTTTGTTTTCTCAAGATGAAATGAGCAACAGATCGATAGGTATGTGATCTTGATTCAATGGTGAAGATGAAATAGTGGACTTTGGTGGGTGTCGCCATTTTTAGTTAGTATATTTTAATGTATTATATTAGAATGTGGCTCTCATCTTTTTAATATTTTACTTTCACATGTTATTATTTTTTTTAAATCAAAGGGTATTTTAATCATTTTATACTCATTTAACAAGAAAAGTTAACGACCATTCATTTCAGGGACCACTCGTGTTACGTTTAGACAAACTGCTGAACTATCAGTATGGTTTTTTAAAGTTAAAAACTAAACTTACAAAATAAACATACCATAAGGACCATTCTAGTAATTAACTTGCAATCCATTTACACGAGAAACATACCTAGTTTGGTTACATCAACTTGCATTGAAATCATCATACACTCGTTTATTGACATTAAAAAAATACATAAATGGATTGTCACAATCAGGATCCTATTAAATTAATTGAAATGTTCAAAGTTAATTAAATTAATATCAACTAGTTTTTTTACCCACACTATGCATCAGGAGTCTGATTTTTACCCAGTTTAGCTAGTTTGTAGGGATAAACTTACGTCGAAACGCATACTTGCTATAGCATACGATAGAAAAAAAAAGTACTCGATTTTGAATACATCTCCGTTTTAATAAAATTTATACCGGTACGTTGAAAAAAAAACTAAAAAAAGCCGCGCATTCCGTTTTTTAATATCAACTAATGAACGGAAGTAATTACGGAAAAACGAAATTATTAGAAAAATAAACGGGTTAAAAGCGTATAATATATCTAGTATGAGGGGTGAAATAGAAAATAAAAAAAAATTTAAATTGACACTTGTCACCCCCTTATTGGTGGGATACTATTCCCCCAATACTATTTAAATAATTATATAATTTCTAATTGTGTCTATTAAATCGCGTGAGAAATTAACGTAATTGAAAACTTATAAAATAAAGTAATAGAAAAACGGAATCGTGAAAAAAAGTTATCGTTTACAAACTAAATAATAATAATTATTATAAGTAAATAATAATTATTATTATAATAGTAAAAACAAATATATATTTTTTTTATTGCATTGAAAACTTGTACATAGTGCATTGAAAACTTGTACATTGATGAATAGTAGGATTTTTGAGTAATTATTGGTGGGATACTATTCCACCAATACTATTTAAATAATTATATAATTTCTAATTGTGTCTACTAAATCGCGTGAGAAATTCACGTAATTGAAAACTTATAAAATAAAGTAATAGAAAAACGGAATCGTGAAAAAAAGTTATTGTTTACAAACTAAATAATAATTATTATTATAAGTAAATAATAATTGTTATTATAATAGTAAAAACAAATATTTTTTTTTATTGCATTGAAAACTTGTACATTGATGAATAGTAGGATTTTGTGAGTAAGACACTTTTGGTAATTAATACGTAGTGAATATATTTGAGTGCATATTAAGTAGGTAATCTAAAAAAACCATCACAACATATAATATAGCACATCTTTTGTATAATGATATCGACATAAATGATCTCACTAATCCATAATGCTATTGCTAACAAATCAGTGTATTTTATACTAAGGAAATTAACTTGTTTTACAAATTATAGTGTATGATATTTCAAGAGGATATTATATATATATGGGAACTATAAATTAAAATCCCATCTTAGTTAAGAAAACTCAACATTTGGCTCACATTGTGTCACCTCTCATTTTTCCATATTTAATAAAATAAGCAGGAATGTTATTTTTATCATTTAACTTTATTGGACCCTATTTTTCATAAAGTTTCATGTCACATTCACATTACAATCTCTCTCTCACACACATATCTCTTTTTGAAAACACAACTCCATGCTTCTTCTTCCTACTCAAGAACACTTGAGTCGACTCCCACCGGAGGATCTACCCCAATTCATGTAGAGATTCCCTGTACTGGAGTGGGCAAGACTCGGAAATCATCAAGATCCAAGGAATAAGGGGGCTAAGAAGGGAGAAGAAGCATTCTCGTTACTCTCATATCCTCTCTAACCTCCGAGTTAACGAGTTCATCCCAGAGACAGCCTCAATAGGTGCTCATGAGAAGTGGCTAACGATGAGGGGTTTTTCAGAGTGCAATTCTAACATGGGCCGGTTGAACGGATGATTTAATGGACGATAAATATATCGCTGCCATGAGTGGGGAGCAGAAGCATCGTCCCGGTCAACTCTCAATTTGACATCCTCTTTATCTCCCAAAGGTATTATTAAATTTCCGTAACATTTATTTTCTGCTCAATTTGTTCTGAAAAATATGTTTTGTTGTAAATATGTTGTAATTATCTCAAACAAATGAAATTAATATTTTTTTTTGTTTACGCTTCAACCATTTACAGTCAAAAAAATATTTTTAGCTACTAAAGTTAAACAATCAAATATGATATCATTATCATGCTTAATTATGTGTTTTTTTGTTATGAAAGTGTAAATGCACAGGTCATTTAAATCCTCTCCATCTTTGTTTTTGGCCTTGATCTGGGAGTATAATCATCATCTTGATTTTTTTTTTTATTTATTTATTTATTTATTAATAATTGACTTTGTTTTTTTAATTTTTATGGACATATGATATTATAGATGCACTACTTGTTTGACCCGAAAACAAGTGGAGCGAAATAAATCCGACCCGGATATGTTCATCGTCACCTACACCGGTGAGCACAACAACCTAGTTTCGACTCACCGGAATTCTTTAGCTGTAAGCAATTGTGTCTTTTTTTTATGGTTTAATGTGATGTTACATATACGTAACACGATGTCATATTGATGTAATGACATATGTAAGAACGATTTTGAATAACAAGTTTGATTGATTCCAAGAAAAGAGTAAAAGAGCCCTCCTTCATCTACCTTTCATTCAAAAAGTCTTGCAACAAACCATTCACCTACTATGATGTTTTACCTTATGAAGAAGAAACTCCCCAAAAATGGATTGTACCTTTATTTACAGTGTTGTTTTTTTTTACCAAAATATAGTGTGAGTTATTTATTGTACTATGATTTATGAAGGATTTTGATTATGTAACGCGATGTTACATATATTAATAGGAATGTTACACAAGCAACTAGCGAAATGTTACATATATACATAACAATATTACATATATAGATAATAAAGTTAGATACATGTAACACGATGTAATATTTTATGTAATGACATATGTAAGAATAACAAGACTTTGAATAACAAGTTTGATTCGTACAAAAACTTTTTTTGGAAGAATGATTTGAATTGTGGAAAAGGTGTAGGTGGCAAACTAAGGATATGTTACACAAGCAAGTAGCGAAATGTTAGATATGTAGATAACAATGTTCCATATATAGCTATAAAGTTACATATATGTAACTACCAAATTTTACATATGTAACTACTTTATAAAAGACCCTCGTTTTCAATAAAAAAAACTCTTGTTTTTATTATTTACTTTTATATATTTAACATTGGTAGTTAAATATTTATATAAAAGTAATCTTTTTAAGTCTTGTATTGATTAATGATTAATTCTTTTTCCATATATTTCCTGTGATATACTACAAAATACAAACACTAGGTCGTGTATACAATCGTTTGATTTGGATTTTGTATTACAATGTATTTTGTATTACAATGTTATATATGTAACATTTTTACAGTTACATGTAACATTATTAGCTTACTTTTATGATCTGTAAATACGTAACATTACAATGTTACATATGTAACTTTTTTTGCTGTTACATGTATATATTATGTTACATATGTAACATTATTAACTTGATTTCCATGTTCATGAGGTCTGTAACTGTCTTGCAGTTGTTTTTTTGTCAAAGTGGCCTGATCTATAAAATAAAAAATTACACATATATAAATACATGTCACAACTCTTTCTAGTGATCCAAGAATTTAAAAAATAAAAATCTCAAGCCATGTTTGTGAATTAACTACCAACGCATATGAAATATTTATTTTATATTAAGTTACATATGCGTAACAAGCTAGTTACATATGTGTAACATTGTAAGGTTACATATGTAACTATAAAAAATACACCAAAAAACATATATAGTTAAAGTCGGACATCCTATAAAATATCAAATTACCCAATACCATGTCACAAACTAGTTCCACTGATCCAAGGAATAAAAAAGAAAAAAGAAAAATCTCAACGCTTTTGTTTGTGAATTAATTATCAACACATGTGGAATATTTATTTTTATATTAAGTTACATATACATAACAATATAGTTACATATGTGTAACATGGTATTTACACGTGTACTGAAGATGACAACAAGTCATGTACATTTGAAAATAAAAAGAAAAACACGGATAATTAAGAATTAACCAAAAGATAGGACATCACCATACTTTTATTAAGTTACCAACGCAGGTGGAATATTTAATTTTTATTAAGTTACATATGTGTAACATTATAATGTTACGTATGTAATTATAAAAAAAATAGGATATCACCAAGATGTATTTATATGTACTGCCAAACATGTTTTTAGAGTGAAATTATCACTAAGATACAACTAGTAATTATGCCCCACGCGTTGTAACACGTTTATAGCAAACAGTAATGTTTACTTTACCCTTGCCGGCACAGAACCATCAAGTTTCTCGGTCCTCCGATGGTGGGGACCGGTTAAGATCCGGGACATTAGCCATCATGAACCCATTTCCAGAATTTGCTTCAAAGTAGTAAAACAAAATCCAATTTAGTTTTGAGTCTTTATTTCATCCTTTCTTTATTTGTTTAACATCTAATAATCCAACAAACGAAAATTTCAAATACCATTAAAAGTTTAGTGCAAATTGAAAACAATGATAGCAGAAATATTTGAACCAACAAATTTAGAAATTATGAGTTTTACCAAACATTCATATCTCAACCTCCATCATCTTCCTCACAATAAACCTTTTCATTGAAGATATTGAAAAACCTTTTCATCACAATATACTTTTTCATCATCTTCCTCACAATAAACCTCCATCATCTTTCTCACAAAAACGTTGCGACGATTAGGAGTACTTGAATGACGTGTGACGGTTACGATTCCAAGGAAGGAAAACATTGCGGAGATGATGGCGAAAAACGTACCAGATACGATGATGACACCGCCGGCGGTGGATGGAGGTCAACGATCTTCTTCCATAGGCCGAGAAAATAGAAATGAGGTTTCTTTGCTCTTCAACGATTGTGCCACACACACACTTTCTCTCCATTTTTGCTTTTTGAAATTTGCTAAGGTTTTTGATCATTGTTTTTGAATTTGATTTGATGGTGAATAGAGGATTGCACTGTCCAAGGCAAAAAGTACCAAATGTCAAATTACATTCTTACCCTTATTGTACTATTAAAGCTTTATCAAATCCATTAAATCAAGATTTCATCATAGCCTTCCATTTATTTAAATCAATGGCTATAAATGAGTTTCTAGGGTTTACACAACTCAATTGAGTTTTCATTTTATCCTAACTCTCTCTCTCTCTCTCTATATATATATATATGGTCCGGTTATTGTACAAAGGGGTTTTAGCGTATGAAGCGTACGAAGGCACCGGCATGCGACACGTGTTCAGTGTGTGAGGGGTAAATGCGTCCACATTATAATAACATATGTTTTATAATAACGCATTATCATAATCACGTATGTTCATAATAACGCATGACCATAATCACATATGTTTTATAGTAACACATGACCATATTCACGCAATCACATGTGCTTTATAATAACGTTTGACCGTAATCACGCATAATTACATATTACATATTTATGACATATTTCAAAGTTATTTAATACAAATTTTAGAAACGTTATATAGTTATTTTTTAAAAATGTTTTATAAAAAAATGAACAAAATATTCAATTTTTAAAAATGTTTTATGACCAAACCTACTTTTTAAATAAAAAATATTTTATAAAAAGAATTATATAAATCATTATTATTTAATAGGAGAGAGAAGCGGGAAACAAAAAATTATAAAAAAACAATTAAAGAAAAAAGTGTATAATTAATATGAGAGAGATGCGAGAAAAAAGGATGAGGATGCATAGAAATCATCTCAAAACCATTATTTATTATGTAGAATAGATATATATATCGGGAGTATCAAATAAAAAATAGTTTTTCGTTAATAAATCTAAGAAATGACAAAAACATTAAGAAACGATATCAAACGAACTCCAATTAAGCTAATTTCAGCGGCGTTGGAATCGTCTCGTCGAACTCTACAATATTAGATTTTAGGGTTTAGTTTTTAAGGTTTATATTTTACGTTTGAATTTTAGGGTTTTAGCCTTATGGTTTAACCATTTTTAGGGCTTAGATTTTATGGTTTATGTTTTTTTTGGGGTGGGTGTAGGGGGTTTAGGTTTTTGGGGATGAGTGGGGGTGGGTTTAGGTCTTGGGGGGGTGTTTAGGTTTTTGGGGGCTGGGGGTGGTGGTTTTAGGCTTTTCGGGGTAGGGTTGGAGGGGGGTTTAGGTTTTTAGGGGTGCAGGTGGAGGGGGGTTTAGGTTTTTGGGTACGGGTTAGGGTTCGATGAGACGGTTCCAACGCCGCTGGAATGAGCTCAATCGGAGTTCGTTTGACCCACTTCTTAGAACTTCTTAACGAAAAACCACTTCTTATTTGAATCTCCCTCTATATATATATATATATATATATATATATATGGGGAGGTTCAAATAAGAAGTGATATTTAGCTAATAAGCCTAAGAAATGACAAAAACCTTAAGAAACGATATCAAACGAACTCCGATTGAGCTCATTGCAGCGGCGTTGGAACCGTCTCTTCGAACTCTACCATATTAGGTTTTAAGGTTTAGATTTTAGGGTTGAACTTTAGGGTTTTAGCCTTAGGGCTTAGCTTTTAGGGTTTAGATTTTAGGGTTTATGTAACATCCAGGTTTTTATAGAACTAACGAGATTAATGTATATATATGTATATATGTTGTAATACGATGTACAGGATGTTACAGGATCATAACGAAACCCAATCTTAGGTGTAATAACGGGTATTCTTCGATATAAATATACCTAGAGGGGTTGGCATGTTATTAACGTATTTAGAGGGGTTTTATTAAATGCAAGACGGGCCGAGCCCGGGGACTAACCGGTCACGCGAAAGGGCCGAGCCCGGTTAGGGAGACACCCTATTAGGGTGTTACGTAGGGAGGAAACCCCATTCTTGTTTCCTGCGGCTGTCGATAGCAAAGAGAGAAGAAGAGACGAGTGTTTCTCGATTTGTGGAGATTTCCAGGTAAGAAACTCGCAATCCTTAACCCTTCATTCGATGTTTTCGGTTGTGGATCCGTTGATTAACACGTTGTGACGTTAGGGTTTGCGCAAGAAGCTAGTTCGTGGAAGGCAAGTTGGATCGGAGGTTCGATAGGCACGAATCATCCGGTTAGAAGGTATAAACTCGTAACCCAAACTCATTTTGTTATTTTTTTCGTAAAGAGAGGTGTTACGAGCAGGGAGGAGTCGACCGAACCCTTTTGGGGTGCCTAGCGTATGTACGAGATCTGAGAAGAAGCCAGCAAAGGCCGGGATGGTAAACTATGAAGCCGACGAAGGGCTGTGACGGCGCGATAGCGTGACGGGAAGGCTCACGGGCCTGGTTGGACGGCTGTGGTGACTCGAGGGAAACACGGCAGCCGCATGGGAGCCGGATAACGGCTGTACGGGATTGGCCGAAGCCGTAGGCGAGCCGTAGTGGTGGCGGATGGCCATGACAGCCATGCGTGGGCTGTTCACGGCGGCGTAGGGCGACGGGGACTACTCAAAGCCAACGGGAATCCGGGGAAGGGTTAGTTTAGGCTCGTTTGTGCTTGGTAAAGGCCGGGAATGAGAATCGAGGTGCCAGATATAATAATCCGTGTGTACAATGACTAGAGGAGATGCATGAGAAGCGTTGGGACATCGGGAACATGAACATGAGATTCACGTAATGCATGAAGACCATGTATGGTGCCATGCATGTCACACCCTCAAAATCCACATGCGGGGTTTTACCGAGAGGCGCATGACACACTAGGATCTCAGTCATTAGTTATACGGAACGACTCTATATGAATTTAAATAAAATACCGTTGCTGCTCATAGTCACGAGACAACAATCTTTAAGTTTGAAAATGTTGCGGAAGCGTAAATAAAATCCAATGCAAGTAAAATTCAAATTCGCAAAACAAGGAGCCCAAACCATGCAGTTTAAATAAATAATATAAGTTCAGTGTTTGAAAATGATGGGACTCCATGCATGTTCTATGCTCGTGCTCAATACCTTAGCGACCTGAGAAAAATATGCTAAAAGTGTCAACACAATGGTTGGTGAGTTCACTAAGTTGTAAGTAAATAACAGTTTGATGTTTGCCAGATAGTGTAAATAATGTATACCGATAGGTAGCTAGTCTGTGTCATGCTACTACAAGTGTTTCGAAACCGAAGCTGACTGTTTGTGTTTGTTTGCCTTCCACCATGTCTACCGAACAATGTCAAATGTTTAGGTCAATATTATACCCGTTCGACCTCCGGTCGAGTTAGCGCGACTAACGTGGGTGGGGATTGTCAAAACCCAGTAGTACTACTCAAGATTACCTCGCTATGTTCCAATACTAACGGTTCGAGAATGTAAGGACTTATGTGGTATGTTTGCACTTTAGTAAGCAAGCGATAATACAATAATACAAGATCCAAAATGTTTGCGAGCATGCTTTCTCCCCCAAAAGGGAAAGTAAGTTAAAGAGTGGGGTAGTGAAACTCACCTTAGTATGCGTGCAGATGAAAGCTAAGTAAAAACAGTTGGACCTCTAACTGCCACCTAAAACCATAGGTCTATAAGTGTGTGTTCGTGCAGGTTGACATGAACCCTTAGTATTCAAACAATACCATTGTTTAAGTGTTTAGAAAAGATTTACAAGTTTGACCCAAGTTTGACCCGACGAACCGTTGGTGACCCGTTAGTGATTTAATGTTTGAATTGAATACTAAAACATAGTACACAAGTAATTCAAGTTTCATGCTACATAACTCATAACTATCTTAGCATGAAAAGTTATGTCTACACAATGCACGATCAACAAGTTTCTACTTTTATATAATGTATGAACACAAAGTTTGGTTTCCATTTGTTAATCATTTACAACATGTTTGCATGATCCATATGTTCATAACATAAATCTTACTTACCCTAGATAATCATAGCACATAACAATTGCCTTGAACTTAACATGCAAATCATACTTCAATTAAAGTTTTCAAGTATAGTAAGTCATGAATATCATGCGTGTTTTGAACTATCTAGAACGTTACAACATGTTATTATATCCTAAGTAACATGTAGCTATCATTAAACCATATCATATATGTCTAATTAGCAAGCTATGAACACTTTAGACAATTAAAGTTTCCTCTTTTAGAAAGTTTGCAAAACCGAGCTAGGTATTCGAAATCTAATTTCACAAATCATTTATACATGAATCAAGTAGCATATAAACATCATCATATCATCCAAATCATGTCTAGTATGTAAGATAGAATTCTTAAAAAGTTTTCATTATAAGTAAGTTATGATTTCTAGCTTGTTTAATGAGATTCAAAGTACCAATCCAATTGCATACAACCTATCTAATATGATTATAACCATAACAAGCATAAGACATCTCTAACATGCAATCCTACAACATCACATAATCAAAAAGTTTCATCTTTTAACAAGTTATGAATCATATGAAGCTAGGGTTTTCCAAATAACCATATAAACATCAAATAAATGCAAAACAATAATAAAGTCACCATCTTTATTGTAAAAATTCATGTTTGGATGAACTAGGGTTTCAATGTAAAATCTTGGAATAAAAAAGTAACAAAATCTGATGAAACGACTTACGTAGTAGTGTTAGGAATGCGTAGGGGAGTCCAGATACGTGTTCAATTGCAAGATTGAAGCTTGGAGAGGGGATGTTTGGGTGCTATCTTGGTCTCGGCGCAAAGAGGGAGGGAGAGAGGGTTGGGGCAACGATTAGAGAGAAAAAAAAGAGATTAGGGTTTTTAATTTTTATAAAATTCTTTATATCCTAATTTGCATGGGTTTTAAATTATGTTTAGATAATCCATGGGCTAATTTAAATGGGTTTTTATTTCATTTAATTAATCCACTAGCTAAAATTATTTTTAATAATTATTTTTATAAAACTTATTTATAAAAAATCACTAAAGCAGTAAAAGTCATCTTGTTCCGCTTAAACGTATGCGATTTCATGAAAGTTCACATAATTCACAAAAAAATCACTAAACACATAAATTCACATAATTTATATTAAAATAATTGTTCGCAATTATTTTTGTTAGTTAACCAACGTTCCGGGTTAGACTCGTGTGCGATTCGGTAATTCTACGTGTTTGTGAAAACTGACACATCTAACTAATCCTAATTAAATGTAATGTATGTGTGAACGTTCGAGATAACCGAGTTTGAGTAAATAAATGTTTGAGATAACGATGTTTGTGTTAACGGAGTTAACCTGAAAATGACGGATGTCACAATGCACATGCATGTAGTCGTGCGCGACATAGGGTTAGTCGAGTAGGCGCAGGTTTAACGTCGGGTCGTGTTATTGACTCGTGATTTGTGTGCATTATAGGTGCGAGGTTGAAAGGTGAGCACGAGGAGTTAGTGAGTCCTAGAGATTAAAGCGTGACGAGCAAAGGTGAGTTTCTATTGCCCACTTTTAAACGTTTCATTATTTTGGGCATGAATACATGTGAAACGTGTTTTTAATGAGTGCATGCATAGACGACGCTTTTGGTGATAAAACATATATTTAAATTATCATTATGCTTGCATGCGTGTATGAGTTTTGTGTCACGTACTTAAACATCGTGGCGGGAGATCAAGCGTAAGCTTGATATTGTGTTGACGTTAGTCAACGGGATATTGAGTGTGGCATTAGCTAGGCGGGAGATCGAGCGTAAGCTTGATATTGTGTTGACGTTAGTCAACGGGTTATTGTGTCTGACGGCAGTCGGGCGGGAGATCGTGTTTGCTTGTGTTTTCGGACCAGACAACATGGTATACTTGTATGTCAATAAATATAACTATTTGAATTCTTGGGAAATTATTATGAGTAAACCTTTGAGATGAAAAACCATTTTTATAACGGTTTGGAATTCTATATTCCCTAATGAACTACTATAGAACTCACTCTGCGTAGCTGACTTTTAAGCATGTATTTCAAGTAAAAAGAAGGTGTGAGCTGGCGGCTTCCGGATGGAATTTGGTTACCGTGGATGTTCGTGATGACATTAATTACTAATTGTTTCGTTGAGATATTTAAACATTAGTACTTTGTTTGAATTATGTTTGGGTTGGGTCATTGACCTTTGTTGACTATTTGATTTCCGCTGCAATGAATTGAGTTTAGTTTGATGTCGATGACTACTTAGCTTGCGTTTGAGCTAAAAAGTAGGGTTCCTGGGTTTGGGGCCTTAAAGTTTAGGTTTTTTTTAAGGTGGGAGTGGGGGGTTTAGGTTTTGGGTGGGGGTGGGTTTAGGTTTTTTTTGGGGGGGTGGATGTGGGGTTAGGGGTGTTTAGGGTTTTTTTTTTGGGGGTGGGGGTTTTATGCTTTTCAGGGTGGGGTTGGTGGGGGAGGGGTTTAGGTTTTGGGGGCGGGTTAGGGTTTGATGAGACAGTTTCAACGGCGCTGAAATGAGCTCAATCGGAGTTCGTTTGTCCCATTTTTTAAAGTTTTTTAGTGAAAGCCATTTATTAGTGGAACCTTCCCCTATGAGAGGGTTCAATGGGAACCCCAATAAAAGAGGGATCTAAGGAACTACTCTCAACCACACATTTCAAATAAAGGGAAAAACAAGTTAAAAGCTAAATACTAAACCGTAAAAGTTAAATGTTAAATGCTTAAAACTAAACCGTAAAACCTAAAACCAAAAGCTAAAATCTAAACGCTAAAAGCTAAAAGCTAAACCGTAAAACCTAAATGCTAAAAGCTAAACTCTAAAAACTAAACCCCAATGCTAAATGCTAAAAGTTAAAAGCTAAACCGTAAAAGCTAATTGCTAAAAGCTAAACCCTAAAAATAAACCCCAAAGCTAAATGCTAAATGCTAAAAACTAAACCGTAAAAGGTAAATGCTAAAAGCTAAACTCTAAAACCAAAACGATAAAAGTTAAACCGTAAAAGCTAAATGCTAAAATCTAAAAGCTAAACCCTAAAACTAAATGCTAAATACTAAAAACTAAATCATAAAAGTAAACGCTAAAGCTAAATGCTAAACGTAAAAAACTAAAAACTAACCCTAAACCTAAATGATAAAAACTAAAGATAAACTTAAAACAACTTAAATATGAAAAGAGTAAAAGATTTTCTTTCAAAACGTTTTCTTCCATTCAAACATTCTAATCCCAAAAGAGGGAATCCATTCGTTCTTCAATTCGTTTAGAAACATTGGTGCTAGTTTCTTTTCAAAGTATTTACATTCAATTAACATCCATGCTAGCCTTTTCATTCATTCTTTCTTATCACTGAGTGAACAAGCACTCGAATGATATCATAGCGTCTTTACCGTCCCAAGCCCCAGAGGCTTGATACGTTGTGCTTGCACAAATGCAACACTCCTCCGTTGCTTGTGTACAAGACTCCTCTATTGCTTATCACAAAGACAAGACTCCTCTGTTTTTCTTGTCCGAAGACAAGTCTCCACTGTTTCTTACACAAGACTTTTCTTTCTTTCCATGGCCCCGGTTAACATGCACAATTAATCACACACATATACATGCGACCACACGATGAAATACATTAACACATTTACAAACAATTGCATATATTATAACCTAAGTTAATAACACATAATTGTCATAAACGTTTGGCAAAAACATCGTTCTTTCTTTTCATTCAAAAAGCAAGCACTTCAGGAAATCAACAATTGGTTCCTTAAAGGAAAATGGGCAGTAGAAACTCACCAGTTCTATTCTGACTATATGGTTCCTTAACTGACCGAGCTAGACGAAGTTCTAAGGGATCTGTAGGAAATCAACGATTAAAATCTATTAAATAGCTAGTGTCGCCTAGACAGTGTCGTCAGTGCAGTGTCGCCTAGTAGTGTCTCCAGACACATGATTAGTGTCTCCTAGCAGTGTCACCAAACGCACGATTAGTGTCGCCAGAAGTTGCATTCCGAGCTTAGTGTCATTCATTAGTATCGTTCTTATAGTGTCGCTAGATAACATTGGTGACACACCTTAGTGTCGTCGGGGAATGACACATGTCCCAATCATTGAAAATCTTAGGGACGATGCTACATCCCTGTCTTCTTCCCCGACTAGTGTCGCCATATGAAGGTGGTGACACTATTAGTGTCGTGTGATGAAGATCATCTCCAAACATGCCTGTTTCACCCCAAGTTTGCAACTTTTTACGTCCAAATCATTTGTTTAACTTCCATGAAGCTAAAACTGGGCTTTATACCCCATATTACACGTAAAAATCCATGCTTTGAGTTCAAAACCCTAGTTTTACCTCAAACCCCATTTAAACCGAAAATCAGAGGTTTTAGGTTCGATTATTAACTCAAAATGTTGGTTTCTTCGTGGATTCTTGCTTTCTATCAGTGGAGAAGGAGATTGAAGCAACTTGGGAGCAAAATAGTGAGATTCCTTGAGCTTTCTCTCTCTAGAACTCTTCTTTCTCTCTCTATGAGTTGTGTGTGTGTGTGTTTTACAAGATGGATGCTATAATAAGAGCCTAGAGCTGATGCTCTAGGGTTATGGAACCCATTATAGGCCAAGCCCATAACTCGTAGCCCATTTCCTCATGTTGTTTCTTCATTTGGTCCATTAAGGATTGTTGGGTTTTGCTGGCGTTACAAGTCTATCCCTCTTATAAAAGGTTTCGTCCTCGAAACTTGTCACATGCCAAATAGATGAGGGTATGACTCTTTCATTTTTGTCAAGGCTTCCCAAGTGGCTTCCGATCCTTTTCGGTGTTTCCATTGGACTTTTGCTAAATAAACCACCTTGTTTCGCAGGCGTCTCTCTTTCATGTCCAAGATGGCCACAGGATCTTCAATGTAGTTTAAACTGTTATTTACCTCGATTTCATCGAGTGGTACGTGTGCTGATTCCTCATCTAAGCACTTTGGCAAGTGAGACACATGGAAGGTAGGATGGATTCCACTCAACTCATCAGGCAGTTCAGTCGGTATGCAACTTCCCCAACCCATGCCACAATCCTAAATGGTCCAAAAAATCTCAGACTCAACTTCCCCCTCTTTTTGAACCGGATGATCCCTTTCAAGGGAGATACTTTCAACGTTACCTTATTGCCGACATTGAACTCGATTGGCCTTCGTCTCTTATCTGTGTAAGATTTCTGTTGGTCTTGTGCGGCTTTCATACAGGCTTTTATTTGATCAAATTTCTCAGACGTTTCCTTGACCATTTCTAAACTCCCCAATTCCTTTTGACCTATTTCCCCTTAGTAGACAAGAGTTCTGCATCTTCTACCATAAAACATTTAGAAAGGTGGCATGCCTATTGTAGCGTGATAACTGTTGTTATAGAAGAATTATGCCAGAGATAGGTGGCTGTCCCAACTACCACAGAAGTCAATGATGCAAGCACGTATCATATCCTCCAACGTCTGAATGGTCCTTTCGGATTGACCATCCGTCTGCGGGTGGTACGTCGTGCTAAAGTTTAACCTGGTATAACCAACAAATAAAATTTCCATGGAAGCTGGAAAAATAAAATCTTTTTGGTTTTGCAAACATAAGAAACACAAATTTTTTTTTCGATTTTTCAATAAGAAATAAAGCAGAAAAGTAAAAAATTTAAATCAAACTATTTTTGGGTTTTCTCTATACATACTGAATCACATATTTTTGGTCAAACACTGCGAGTAAGAAGATCATATCAGTATCTATGATGAATCACACACACATTCAGGATATAAAATCCCTAGCAGATCTAAGGGTGACCTATGGCATTCTGTGTATATACAATCTCAGTTCAGCAAACAAGCATGCAACTTTGTGCAACATAACCTAATATCTCAACAATGAAACGCTTAGAACTAATACTACAAACTTTCATAACTATCAATTCTTATGAATTTTCTAATCAGATAATGTCTCAATGATATCATAATTCCTTCACTATTTAATATTTCACAACAATAAGAAATTCATGAAATGATACGCGATAAACTTCAAAGTAAACATGATCAGATCATGACATGCTAACTTATTCGTACCGAATTTGCAATACACTACATGTCAATTCAAGTTGTCAGCATTATAAGATTTGAAACTATAAGCGTTTTTATCCCACGTTCTTCTGAGTTAGTACCACTTATATGAAAATAATGCGTACCCCACAAATATGCCAACAGAAAGTAAATGTGCACTATCTTCAAGACATATGAGACTTTGTGAAAAAGAATATGTATATCAATCTCCCGGATGAAATTACATCAATTAACACAGGAAAAGAAGCGGATCCCAAAGGATATAAAGAATCATAAAGATTCAGAATCAAGTGATTCATATAGATTGATTTGGTTTGATGATTCTCAATAATATCATGTGACCAATGAAAGATTGAATAAAGAATCAATTGATTCAATAATTCAGGGTAATGTGGTCCAACTGTTATCTGGATCTCTTCAGTGAATCAGGATAATCAAGTGATTTTGATTCAAGGGCTAGTATATGCTTGACATATGTTATCAAGACATATCTTAGTTCAACAACACATTGCATGTTTTTCGGGGCATGGGCAGTGAAGTGAAGTGAAAAATTGTGCTAATGACATAATCCGATACTGGTGTCATGAAATTCTTAAAGTCTCATATTCTTTGTCTGATAGTGATCTTTTAACACACACACACCCGGCATATTATGGGTTCAAATCACAGTTGTGACATAGGTCATTATGTTTTCACACTACTGATGGTCTAAAAACGCTTCTAGCCTACTGACAATTCATATTACATGCAAATATCCAAATTAATAAATTATAGAGTCAATGTCAAGCAGTCATGAAGCTATCATTTCCTGTTTATGCAGACTAAGAAGTTTAGATCAAATCATATAAACAAAAACTACAAACCTACATACCGAAACCAGATAGTCATTCTATGGTCAAGTGTGTATGATCATTTACTGATGTACTATCATTTCTTTTAAAACTTCAAGCAGTGTCGATTTTTATCTTTTTCAATTTGTTTGAATTTTTCAAAATATTTTTGAAAGAAAACAAAACAAAAGAAAGTAAAACTTTCATGAAAACATTTTAAGAAAAACATTTTACTTGGTTACTTGGGATTAAGCATTTCAATCAATCAAAAAATTCATCAGTGTAATCAAATGCCTTTGTCCTTGTCACCAACACAATACTGTACTCCCCTGTCGTGTAGACTCCCATTCAACTAGTGAAATGGTTGCATCAATGACTTTATGCTCACCATCGTCACCATACATTTCAGGTTGTCTTTTGGACTTGGTCAAACTCTTTCCAAAACAAACATTGTGTGGGACATTATCTCCCCCTAAGCATCAAGTCATTAAATCAAATAGATTTATTAGTTATCAAACAACTCTTTACTCCTGCAGATGTCATTCCCTGTCATATACTATGAACAACCACTATTAACAAACCAAATGGTATTAATTGTCCATCTTGGTTAATCTTACACATTAAACAAGAAGCATTAATTTGAAAGGGAGACCCAAGCCATGGTGGTCCTGGTTCGTACATCTGTATCAAAATAAATGACTTCATGCAATTCACAGTGTAATCTATCCTCAATTTTTGGAGATTGCTCTGACGAATCAGAAACATAAACTTTAGATTTTCAAACACTCTTCTGTTCATTAAGTTCTTTCTGCTTAAAATATGAAGTGTTTGAACATTCTGGTTTAGATTGTAAAACCTCTTGTTGTTCTAAAAGTTTTCTCAATCTTCCGTTTCTCCTCCGTCGCTGAGGTCTAGAGAGCCTAACCTCAGATTGTGAATTAAGATATTGTGTACCAACTGATCTTGTCACAAATTGTCTAGTCTTTGGTGTCACATAAGACTTTGTACCCACAGCCTTTGAAGGAAAATTCTCACAAATGTGTCCCAATACACCACAATGAAAACAAGCTCTCCTCTCAACAAACTTCCTTATGTAAGGAGCTTTAGGAGTTATACCTCTAGAACTATACGCTTCACTTTTATTCACAGCTTTTGGTGGCTTAACTTGTGACGCTGGTTTAACCATTGGTTTTGTCTTTGGTTCAACAAACGGTCGAGCCAACATTAGATCTACCAATCTCTTTCCAGCATTCTTATTTGGGCAATTCTTCACAATATGACCAACTAAACCACAGTGAAAACACGTACGCTTTTCCCTGTATACCCGAGCAAAACGTTCCTTTTGAACACCACTTGAACTTGATGATTCACACTGAGGAACAACGTTAGATGATTGAACAACCTTGAGTTTACCAATTTTAACTTTATCTTTAATAAAATCAAGATTTGATGTTTTCTCAATTGTATTAATTTCTTCAAAAACCAACCCACCACTCACAAAAGGTTTTAAAGTTTTAGTCTTTGATTGTTCACTATCATCATCAGGTTCTATCAAGATGCACCGATCTCTGGTGACTTTCTTGACAACAGCAGCCTCATCAACCTTACAGTCTTTCACTTTACCTTCATCCTGTTTCGGATCAAAAGATTCATCGTCACTAGAATCATCATAAACCATATCCTCACGGGTTACAGGATTAACCTTGAGGATGGTTTTAGGCTCTAATTCTTCTTCAATCACTGTCTCAATACTATGAGATATGTAATTCCCATTAAATGGAGGACAAAAACCAACTCCCCCGACAACGTTTTTATCAACTGGTGGACAGTAACCAATTCCTCCAACTACTTTATCACCCACAGCTTTCTCATTATAATATTCCAAAAGAAAACTCGAATTTTTATAGCCCTCAAGCTTTCTCATCAATTTAGTAACTTCACTTTGTGACTGGGCAAGTTCATTTATCTTTTTCTCATATTCAGAATATGCCACATCAATATGAAAAGCTTGTTCATTTACTTTTGATTGTAAAACTTTGATATCATCTTTCAATGATTCAATTCTTGCATTTAAAAGCTTCTCATTATCTTTTAAAGTTTGATTTGTTAAGTAGCTTGTCTTCAAGTCACAAATGAGGTTAGTGTTATCATCACACAATCTCATGATTTTAAAATCAGAATCAACACATTTAGAACATGGAAGAGAAACAACCTCATTCACCTGTTTAGAATCAGCCATGAATCCACTGGCTTCAACAAACATTTCATCTACTTCCTCTCTCACTTTTTCATCAGTTGCTTTATCATAAGTCAACACATCCTCATGCACTCTAGCCTCTGCATTCTGACTTGTAGATTCTTCACTTTTAGTCACGCTCCCAGAATCACTTGAACTATCACTTGATTCTATAGAAATGTCACTTTCAGAATCACTCTGCCTCTCTAATTCTTCTTTAATCAAGGCCACGAACGCTTGAATAGTAACTTCTTCATTGAATACAACCTTGACACTCTCTTCTTTAATCACATCACCTTCTTCATAAGAATGAACTGTACCAATCAAGTCCGCTAAAGACATATCGGTTAACTTCTCATTTTTCTTGATGAGCACTTAGTACTTCTCAAACTTAGGTGGAAGAGCATCCAACAGCTTCTCATTCACCTCGGTGTTAGTGTAAGAAACATCACATTTTACCAACTCTCACAAAAGATGGTAGTATCTGGTACTGATATCATCAACAGTTTCATTCTCCAAATACTTGAAAAACATGAATTGTTTCTTCAGCAAATCTCTCCTACTCTTCGAAAAATTCGCCATCTCGAGAATTTTGTGAAAGTGTCCAAGAATAATTTTTCCTCCAAAAATATATGGATTTTAATGAAGTAAAAATCCAAAATCACAATCTCCCCAAAAACAGCTCGAAACACTCAAATAAAGGTTCCCTCGAAAAAAAATTTCAAGATTTTTTTCCCGCCAAATAACTTTTTTTAATCAACACTAGCAAACTTGGATAAGGTCCCCTGAAAGAAACCTCTAAGCGAACTTGGTAAGTTCCCCTGAATTGCACTGAGCGAACTAGATAAGTTCGCCTGTTCAGAGACTAGCGAACTTGATAAGTTCGCCTGAGTAAGTTCACCTGTAACGCTGAAAAATCTGGAAGAACACAAACACGAACTCACATCTCTGAAAATCATGATTTCTGATGTATATTATCAAATATGATGAAATTAAACCATAGGAATGATTAGAAACTGAGTAGTAACAATCCTATCAGATCAAATTCTCAAAATCATTCCAAAATGATCAAAATCACTCCATTTTTGTCAAGAACAAGAAAAGATGAAAAAAATTTCAAAATCAATGATCTTTGATGTTGATTGTACACGAAAACACCACGAATCTGATGCTAATCGAGAGCAAATGCTCTGATACCACATGTAGGTCCCTGTGCGGGTGTGACGGATCTCTAGACTCGCGGTACGACACGATGATAACGTGCGGAATCCATTGATCAACGTGTAAGCAACCAACAACACAATGTAAATAATCCTCTTTGTATTTCCACTCAGAATATATGTTTACAAGTTCTGTTCTTAACTTTCCACTTCTGTTTTCTAGACTTCTAAAACTAACATGTAAACATTTATTTATAGGAAAACCACAAAGACAACTTGCACCACAGTTCGCCCCTCAAGATGCTTAGGCGAACTTGTTAAGTTCGCCACTCTAAGATCTTATGCGAACTTAACAAGTTCGCTAACTTACAACATAGAATTTCAGCAACAGTTACAAAACATGCTTTAACATAAATGTTTTTTTAACTTAAAAGTCAGAGTCTTCATCGTATTCATGCACAGCCACCATTAACATGCAAACCCTAGCTTTTTCACTAGAGAAGACGATCAGGCGAAATTGATCAGGCCAAGCAAAATTACTGGTAAGCGAAACTACCTAGTTTCGCTGAGATTTCAGGAAGCAAAACTGCCTAGTTTCGCTTAGTTCATAAGAGTCGAAATTGACCTAGTTTCGCTTAAGCCAAGGAAGCGAAACTGTCTAGTTTCGCATGAATCCTAGAAATCGAACTTAACCTAGTTTCACTTAGATAGCATATGGAATAGATTTAACGTTTTATTAATCATTAATTCAGATTGTGAGTGACGTCTCTCGGACCGGTTATTGATACGCAAAGGATAAGCTTATCATGTGAGTTTCTAGAAGCCCACTTTTAAATGTTTTACGATGCTTTATAATGTTTTCAGGCTGGTGTGTTTATTATATGAAATGAATGTTTATGAAACGTTGTTTACAAATGAATGATTACGAAATGATGTTTACAGATGAAAGTTTATGAAGTGAATGTCTACAAATAAATGACTACGAAATGATGTTTATGAATGTATGTTTATAAAACCATTTGCCAAAGGGTTTGTAAAGTTACTTAATGAATGTACGAAGGTTTTATATGATATTTTTAAATAAGATGTAAATGCTTTAGAAAGTTATAATATGAACGAATCTGCCACGATTTCCTTCGGGAATGGAAGCGAAACAATGTTATGAAAGGAAGCGAAGTATGCTATGAATGGAAACACTTTAATAGGGGACTTTGTTGCTAGCCAACTGTTGTATAACAGGATGGTGATGACGGTCATCTCAGAGTTAACGTGACTCTAGAAGTTTGATGCTCATTTGCTCTATGGAGTCGACCTGTTAGAAGTTTGATGCTTGTATGTAACATCCGGGATTTTATCATATCGGGTGTGGGTTTTAAGCGTTAATGGATGGTGGGAATAGATGGGCCAGGGTCGTGGGTCGAGAACGTACCAAGTGTGTAACATTTCTGATTTTTGTTACTTGTATTTCAATTCAATGTGACACGTTTCAAATTCAAATTTAGTACACTGACTTTTTCTATTCGTACCAATAATTAAATACTATGTTTCAATACAAATCCACAAATGTTACACGAGTATATCCTACTATACATAAGCCCATATTTATACAAATCTGTCAATATTGAAAATTGCAATGACTAATTTTATAAATAACCAGAAACCCTAATAGGCACGGTCGCGCCTCGTTCTGGCACGGTCGCGTGCCTTGCTTTGGAACGGTCGCGCCCGGTGCCTTGGCACGGTCGCGCCTTATATGGGCACGGTCGCGCCTCTCGTCAGTTGAAACATAAATGCAGCCTTTAATCGCAGGATCATTCGAATTCGTAACCGTTTCACACATTAACAAGCCCAATTAAGATTTTAATCATTATCTTTACGACGTATTAACCCAATTTTGTTGATCTCCCTCATAACCGTCGATTATCCTCATTGCAACCACGAATTCCTCCATTACAACCCAAATTCTCTCAAGCAAACAAACAAACCACACCACTCGATCCCCTCTAAAGCTTCTGGACACGCTGGTTTAGTCGGAACTGCAGCAGAAGACGCCGGAGATCAAACCGTCGTCGCCGGAACTCATCTCAACCGTACACTAACAATTCATCGTCCTTCCGGGTAATGAAACCTTCCACATCTACGTTTTAGTCTATAGATCAAAAGCCCTAATCTAATTTGGGCTTACAATATGGGAATCATCACGAACCCGAATCTATTTTTCGTTCAAAATGGAGTTAATCGACCCCTGCTTTGAACGCGTTCTAAATATAATTAAAATATTTCAATAGACTCGTAATAACCTTATAGATGAAAGCCCTATGAAATCAAACGTTAACATTATAAGAATGAGCCAATTCGTTTATGCTTTGGAACAGACACGGTCGCGCTAGTCTCTTAGCGCGGTCGTGCTTCATGAGACACGGTCGTGCCAATACCAGTGCGGTCATGCCTCACACACTCAGACCCGGTCATGCCTCTTGACTAGACTTGGTCGTGCCTCAGAACCCTAGACACGGTCGTACCTAGCCCAGACACGGTCGTGCCTAGTAAACAGCTTAGTTATGCCTTTTGTTTGGTCAACACGGTCGCGTCCCTGACTAGCACGGTCGTGGTCCTAGCACGATCGTGCCTTGTCCCAGGCACGGTCGTGTGTGTGAGTAAAGTCTTGACAGAATAATTATTTTTATATTTTAAAAACAATAAGTATTTCAGATTAATTTTTAAATAAAAATAATTGATTTTATAAAGATTTATATTAACTTTATTTAAAAAGATCAAATTCTTATTCCTAAAATAAATAGAAGTTATTTATTTAAAATTAAATTTATACTTATTGTTAAACCCTACACTTAAATATTATTTACACAATTTATTTACACATCTTTATGAAAATAAAGTAAAGAAAATTATATTTAATATAAAACATTGAATACATTTTTATAACTAGATGACTAAGTTACATATTTTATAAATAAATAAATAAGGTAACAATTATTTATTTAAGTTACATTTAAACAAAAACTATTTATTTAAGTTATACTTAATTACCCCTAATATCTACATTATTTTTTATAACTAAGTAAATAAATAATAATTTTATTTTATTATTTAGTTATTCCAAACTCAAACCTTAATTTTATACAACATCATTCAAGTACAAACCACTAACATCCACAACTTCAATTCCTTATACAAACATCCAATTCAACCCTAGACTTAGACATAGACTATTGTGCACACTATTGATTCAATACATATTACACTCTAGGTTAACGTTGTGCATTACGAGGACTCGTTACTATCTAGTATCTCGTGTTAGCTACGCTTTCGAATCAAGTGAGTATTACATAGCCCCTTTTACTCTTTTACACTTTTTGGGGTGGAACATGAACAATATACAATCTATTGCTTACATTTACATAAACTACACAAGTACAAATCCTCTTTACATTCATGTGTGCAAATTTGAGCTTTATGCCTGAGTGCTAGTTGTGCTAACTTTTGTGTGCGATTTATGTGCAATCATTAACTATTCAAGCCGACGGTAAAAAATGATAGATCTTTTGAGTCTGACAAACCCACCCAGATTGGGGTGATTGTTACCGACAACACAATTTTGCATGCTAGTTACAAAGGTTTGATTGTACTTGGTTACACAATAGCTGCTCTCCATAAATGCCTTATTTTATCATGTTATGTAAGGATTTGTTCATTTACAATCTATATGCTATCTATATACAAACCTGTGTATGCTCACCAACTTTTTAGTTGACCTTATTTTATTCATGTTTCAGGTGTTAATGTGTGAGTTTGATCAAGACATGCTACACTTAAGTTTGGACTTAGTTAATTTAAATTCAAAGAACAATTTGTATTTTCATTTATGTACTTGTTGAATTTTGCTATTTGTGGTTGAATTGTTTTAAATGAAATTGATGATTAAATATTGAAATCTAGTGAACCTTGTGCTCATGAACAGTCTACATGTCCCGCCCCGACGTTTTCGTCGTCGGTTGGGGTGTGACAGATTGGTATCAGAGCCTTGGTTATAGGGAACTAGGTTATTAGACACCCTTGACCTAGACTATAACTTTAGGACACCCACTTATGCCATGCTTCATTATTATGTGATATGTGCTACATGCTATGTGTTACATGCTACTATGATTAGTTATTATTTCATTTTTGATGCCTTACTTGTTAAAAATTCATGACTTATTAAGATACACTTAAATAATAATTAAACAAACAATATCCCTACCTATACCCCAAAACCTCATAATATTCTTACCTACTTCTCTATCATCATCTTCTTAGCATATGGAAACTTCATGGATCTAAAATTATAAAAATGTTTTTTTTATTCCCTCGTTAAGGTTTTTAAACTTGTTAATTATTTGAGGACACGTGTAATCTGGAAGAGTGACACCTGTATTCTGGGTTTTCTGTCTAGGAAAGCATTTCGCATAAATCCCAATCAACCGAGGGACCCGTATGCTTTCCTGGGAATTCCCGGGATGAGTGTTTACTTATAGGCTAAAGCATGTCTCCGTGAAAATTTTATGAGTTTAATTAACCTTAATGTGTCATAGTATTCAAGTGATTTTATCACTATTTGAGTACAATCCAAAGTATGATTAACGATTTTATTTGTTATCTTATTCTTTTAAATCCAAACAACATTCGTAAGTTCTTACATCTTTTCTTATCTTGTGCAAATCTGTAGAATGCCTCCCCATCGTTCTACCGTGACCAACAACAACACCGATATTGCTACCATCCTTGCACAACTTGTGAATCAACTCACTCAAGCTAATGGGGCCGCCAATGGTAACCATGGAGCTAATGGGGGTGGTGGTGCCAACCCACCACAATGCACCTTCAAACACTTCAACTCATGCAATCCTCTTAAGTTCTATGGTACCGAAGGAGCTACGGGACTTCTTCAATGGTTCGAAAGTATTGAGAATACCTTTCTCAATAGTGACTGCCCCGATAACCTTCGTGTTCATCATGCCACAAGTGTCTTACAAAAAGGGCACTCACGTGGTGGAATGGGGAAAAGAGGAATAGAGGTGTGGAAGTAGCAATGGCCTTACCTTGGGATGAGGTTAAAAGGCTAATGACCGAAGAATTTTGTCCTCGAAATGAGGTAAAGAAACTGGAAGCCGAGTTTTGGGATCTTGCCCAAGATGGTGGTGAAAGTCTAGCTTACACAACTCGGTTCCACGAGTTGAGTCTCCTTGTGCCCCATATGGTCACACCTTTATCCCGCTGTATTGAGAAGTATATTGGTGGATTACCTAGGCAAATTCAAGATACTGTCTTAGGGAGAAATCCCCCAACACTTGAAGATGCTATCCGCTTATCTGCTACATTAACCGACAACCATGTGAAAGCGGGAACTCTTACTAGAAAAGGCACCAAGAAAGTTCCCGACACCACAACTCCTCCCGTACACATCAAAGAAGCCACAACTGAACCCTCTCGTAATAATAAGAAAAGAAAGGCTAGAAACTATGCTATGGTCACTCCTGCTATCCCTGTTAACCAAGCTGCACCTATGGTTCAAGCACCGGCCAAAAAGCCATATGTTGGGATCTACCCACTCTGTGCTACATGCAACTATCACCATCTCCAAAACATTCCATGTCGCCTTTGCACTCACTGTGGGAAATATGGCCATACAGTCAATGTTTGTAGAGCCAAAGCACTTGTAGGCCAAGTCAACCCACCAAACTGAACCAATCCCCAAGTGGCTAATCAAGGTATTCCTGCTATTGCAAATGGGCGTGCTTGTTATGAATGTGGTAACCCAAATCATTTCCGTGATCAGTGCCCAAGGTTAATCAATGCTAGACAAGGCGGAGCTCGTGGGTGTGCTTTCAACATAAACGCCAATGAAGCTCAAGCCAACAATGATATGGTCAACGGTACGTTCCTTGTTAATAGTCAATATGCCTCCATTTTATTTGATACCGGTGCCGATAAAAGTTTTGTGTCACTTAATTTTGAACCCTTACTTGCAAAGACACGATCCCAATTACAGAAAACCTTCACCGTCGAAGTAGCAAATGGTGACTCAGTTACAATTGACTCTGTTATTCACGACTGCTCCCTAGAACTTAATGATCATACATTTCCACTCAACCTTGTACCAATGCCACTAGGAAGTTTTGATATCATCATAGGCATGGATTGGCTATCAAATCACCATGCTGAAGTCATCTGTTTTGAGAAGTGCATCCGAATACCTCTACCATCGGGAGAAACATTAAGAGTCTTTGGTGAAAAGCCTTGCAAAGGACTCAAGTTAATGTCATGCACTACCACCCAAAAGTACCTACGAAAGAAGTATGTAGCCTTCTTAGCTCATATTGTTCAAAAGGATGTCAAGGAGAAGAGTATCCAAGACATTCCCATCATTCAGGATTTTCTTGAAGTATTTCCTGAAGATCTAACCGGTCTTCCACCCGTTCGACAAGTAGAATTTCGCATTGACCTTGTACCCGGAGCTAATCCAGTGGCTAGAGCTCCATACCGTCTTGCACCTTCCGAAATGCAAGAACTTGCAAGTCAACTTCAAGAACTCTCCGGCAAGGGTTTCATCCATCCAAGTCATTCACCGTGGGGTGCACCCGTCTTATTCGTCAAAAAGAAGGATGGATCATTCCAAATGTGTATTGACTACCGCGAACTCAACAAGCTTACCATCAAAAACCGTTATCCCTTGCCTAGAATTGACGATCTCTTTGATCAACTTCAAGGTTCTACTTGCTTCTCGAAGATTGATCTTCGATCTGGTTATCACCAACTCCGTGTACAAGAGGAAGATATTCCAAAGACTGCTTTCCGAACAAGGTATGGTCACTACGAGTTCATGGTCATGCCTTTTGGACTAACCAATGCACCCGCAATCTTCATGGACCTCATGAATCGTGTGTGCAAACCGTACCTTGATAAATTTGTGGTCGTCTTCATTGATGATATCTTAATCTACTCCAAGACCAAATCCGATCATGAGCAACATCTTAGGTTGGTTTTGGACCTCTTAAGGAAGGAACAACTATATGCCAAATTCTTCAAATGTGAATTTTGGCTAAAAGAAGTTCAATTTCTTGGTCCTATCGTTAACGACAAGGGAATTCATGTTGACCCTGCTAAGATCGAAGCGATTAAGAATTGGAATGCCCCAAAGACTCCCACCGAAGTTCATTCATTTCTTGGTCTTGCGGGATATTATCTTCGCTTCATCTCAAATTTCTCTAAGATTGATGTCCCTCTTACCGCTTTAACCCACAAGGGTAAACCTTATGAATGGGGACCAAAGCAAGAAGAAGCTTTTCAAACTCTCAAGCAAAAGTTGTGCAATGCTCCTATTTTGACTCTCCATGATGGGAATGATGATCTAGTTGTCTACTGTGATGCTTCCAACCAAGGTCTAGGTTGTGTCCTCACGCAACGAGGCAAAGTAATCGCTTATGCATTAAGGCAACTTAAGATTCATGAGAAGAATTATACGACGCACGACCTCGAGTTGGGTGAAGTCGTATTCGCATTAAAGATTTGGAGACATTACCTCTTTGGCACAAAATGTGTGGTGTTCACCGACCACAAAAGTCTCCAACACATCTTCCACCAAAAGGAACTCAATATGAGAAAACGACGTTGGGTTAAACTCCTTAACGACTATGACTGCGAGATTCGTTACCATCCCGGCAAAGCGAATGTTGTAGCCGACGCTTTAAATCGAAAGGACCATGTCATGCTTCAATGTGTCCGAATTCAAACCGACATTCAAAATCGCATCTTAGAAGCTCAACACGTCTCAGTCATCGAGGGTAACATGTACGAGGAAATGTCGTGTGGTGCTGAACTTCAGCTTGAATTAAAACCCAATGGCTTACTTTATTACTTGAACCGTATTTGGGTTCCCAATCGCGATGATATCCGTACATTTCTTATGAACGAGGCTCATAAGACTCGTTATTCTATTCATCCCGGTGCGGATAAAATGTACCACGATCTTCGCCAACAATATTGGTGGCCCGGTATGAAGAAGGACATTGCTCTCTATGTTGCCAAATGTCTAACTTGCTCCAAAGTCAAAGCCGAACACCAACGTCCTTCCTTTTTGCTTGAACAACTAGAAATTCCCGTGTGGAAATGGGAAAATTTAGCTATGGACTTCATTACCAAACTTCCTCGCACCTCAAGTGGTTATGATAGCATTTGGGTGATCATTGACCGTCTCACCAAATCTGCTCATTTCTTGTCTATCCGTGAAGACTATCGAGTTGAGAAACTAGCCTGAATTTATATTGACGAAATAATGAGCCGTCACGGTGTTCCCTTAAACATAATCTCCGATAGAGATGCTCGGTTCACCTCTCTTTTTTGGCAATCTCTCCAAACTGATCTTGGTACACGATTGGATTTGAGCACGGCCTACCATCCCTAAACTGATGGTCAGACCGAGCGAACGATCCAAACTCTGGAGGACATGCTTAGAGCATGCGTAATTGATTTTGGTGGCAATTGGGATTCACATCTATCCCTAATCGAGTTCTCCTACAATAATAGCTACCACACGAGTATCAACATGGCTCCATTTGAAGCTCTCTATGGTCGCAAGTGTCGTTCTACTATCTGTTGGAACGAGATTGGTGAAGCACAAATCACCGGTCCCGAGCTAATTCAAGAAACATCCGACAAGATTATCCAAATCCGTGACAACATTCGAGTAGCGAGGAGTCGGCAAAAGAGTTATGCCGACAAACGATGAAAACCCTTGGAATTCCAAATCGGTGATCTTGTTCTTCTAAAGGTGTCTCCGTGGAAGGGTGTGATCCGTTTTGGAAAGAAAGGCAAATTAGCACCTCACTATGTGGGTCCATTTAAGATCCTAGAAAGGATTAGGAAAGTGGCTTACAAACTCAACTTACATCCATCACTTGCCAATATGCACCCTACCTTTCACGTGTCTAACCTGAAGAAATGTCTTGCCGGTGAAAATCTCCACATACCTCTTGACGACGTGCAGATTGACGAAACGATGCACTTCGTTGAGAGACCAGTAGAAATCATGGATCATGAGATCAAGCAGCTCAACCGAAGCCGCATTCCCATTGTCAAAGTTCGTTGGAAATCTAAACGTGGTCCTGAGTTTACTTGGGAACGAGAGGACCAAATGAAGCTCAAGTACCCCCATCTCTTCACTGATGTCGTCGCTTCCACTAGCTAAATTTCGGGACGAAATTCCCTCAACATGGGGATACTGTAACATTTCTGATTTTTGTTACTTGTATTTCAATTCAATGTGACACGTTTCAAATTCAAATTTAGTACACTGACTTGTTCTATTCGTACCAACAATTAAATACTATGTTTCAATACAAATCCACAAATGTTACACGAGTATATCCTACTAAACTATACAAAAGCCCATATTTATACAAATCTGTCAATACTGAAAATTGCAAGGACTAATTTTATAAATAACCAGAAACCCTAATAGGCACGGTCGCGCCTCATTCTGGCACGGTCGCGCCAAGTGCCTTGGCACGGTCGCGCGCCTTGCTTTGGAACGATCGCGCCCGGTGCCTTGGCATGGTCGCGCCTCATATGGGCACGGTCGCGCCTCTCGTCAGTTGAAACGTAAATGCAGCCTTTAATCGCAGGATCATTCGAATTCGTAACCGTTTCACACAATAACAAGCCAAATTAAGATTTTAATCATTATCTTTACGACGTATTAACCCAATTTTGTCGATCCCCCTCATAACCGTCGATTATCCTCATTGCAACCACGAATTCCTCCATTACAACCCAAATTCTCTCAAGCAAATAAACAAACCACACCACTCGATCCCCTCTAAAGCTTCTGGACACGCTGGTTTAGTCGGAACTGCAGCAGAAGACGTCGGAGATCAAACCGTCATCGTTGGAACTCATCTCAACCATACACTAACAATTCATCGTCCTTCGGGGTAATTGAAACCTTCCACATCTACGTTTTAGTCTATAGATCAAAAGCCCTAATCTAATTTGGGCTTACAATATGGGAATCATCACGAACCCGAATCTATTTTTTGTTCAAAATGGAGTTAATCGAACCTTGCTTTGAACGTGTTCTGAATACAATTAAAATATTTCAATAGACTCGTAATAACCTTATAGATGAAAGCCCTATGAAATCAAACGTTAACATTATAAGAATCAGCCAATTCGTTTCTGTTTTGGAACAGACACAGTCGCGCTAGTCTCCTAGCGCGGTCGTGCTTCATGAGACACGGTCGAACCAATACCAGCGCGGTCGTGCCTCACACACTCAGACCTGGTCATGCCTCTTGACTAGACTTGGTCGTGCCTCAGAACCCTAGACACGGTCGTGCCTGGCCCAGACACGGTCGTGCCTAGTAAACATCTTAGTTATGCCTTCTGTTTTGTCAACACGGTCGCGTCCCTGACTAGCACGGTCGAGCCCATGGTCCTAGCACGATCGTGCCTTGTCCCAGGCACAGTCGTGTGTGTGAGTAAAGTCTTGACAGAATAATTATTTTTATATTTTAAAAACAATAAGTATTTCAGATTAGTTTTCAAATAAAAATAATTGATTTTATAAAGATTTATATTAACTTTATTTAAAAAGATCAAATTCTTAATCCTAAAATAAATAGAAGTTATTTATTTAAAATTAAATTTATACTTATTGTTAAACCCTACACTTAAATGTTATTTACACATCTTTATGAAAATAAAATAAAGAAATTTATATTTAATATAAAACATCCAATACATTTTTATAACTAGATGACTAAGTTACATATTTTATAAATAAATAAGGTAACAATTATTTATTTAAGTTACATTTAAACAAAAACTATTTATTTAAGTTATACTTAATTACCCCTAATACCTACATTATTTTTTATAACTAAGTAAATAAATAATAATTTTATTTTATTATTTAGTTATTCCAAACTCAAACCTTAATTTTATACAACACCATTCAAGTACAAACCACTAACATCCACAAATTCAATTCCTTATACACACATCCAATTCAACCCTAGACTTAGACATAGACTATTGTGCACACTATTGATTAAATACATATTACACTCTAGGTTAACGTTGTGCATTACGAGGACCTCGTTACTATCTAGTATCTCGTGTTAGCTACGCCTTCGAATCAAGTGAGTATTACATAGCCCCTTTTACTCTTTTACACTTTTTGGGGTGGAACATGAACAATATACAATCTATTGCTTACATTTACACAAACTACACAAGTACAAATCATCTTTACATTCATGTGTGCAAATTTGAGCTTTATGCCTGAGTGCTAGTTGTGCTAACTTTTGTGTGCGATTTATGTTCAATCATTAACTATTCAAGCCGACGGTAAACAATGATAGATCTATTGAGTCTGACAAACCCACCCAGATTGGGGTGATTGTTACCGACAACACAATTTTGCATGCTAGTTACGAAGGTTTGATTGTACTTGGTTACACAATAGCTGCTCTCCATAAATGCCTTATTTTATCATGTTATGTAAGGATTTGTTCATTTACAATCTATATGCTATCTATATACAAACCTGTGTATGCTCACCAACTTTTTAGTTGACCTTATTTTATTCATGTTTCAGGTGCTAATGTGTGAGTTTGATCAAGACATGCTACACTTAAGTTTGGACTTAGTTAATTTAAATTCAAAGAACAATTTGTATTTTCATTTATGTACTTGTTGAATTTTGCAATTTGTGGTTGAATTGTTTGAAATGAAATTGATGATTAAATATTGAAATCTAGTGAACCTTGTGCTCATGAACAGTCTACATGTCCTGTCCCGACGTTTTCGCCGTCGGTTGGGGTGTGACAAAGTGGGCCTGAGGTAGTGAAAGAGCCTCTAACTCCCCTTCCCCACCTCATTCTTCACTTCATCTTCTCCCCCATTCTAGAGAGAGAAACATCTAGAGAGAGAGTGTTGGTTTTGCCTAAAGATCGATCTATTCTTTTTCTCCGGCGATTAAACGAAGCATCTCTTAAGAAAAGAGTCGATTAGAGGTAAGAATCGCGTCCGGATCTGAGTTGTTATTGAAAATGGGTTTTTAGGGTTTCTATGGTTTTCTTCAAAACGATCGGATTTTTACATGTGTTTATGTCTAAAAACCATAGATCTAGCTGCATGATTAAGAATAAAACAATTTGGACGTAAAAAGTTGATATTTTGGATCAAAAACGAAGAATCTAGCCTAGAACAGTTGAATGGTCCGAAAACTCGTTGAATGGTCCGAAAACTATGAAGTGTCTGAAAAGATACAGAGATATTTCGGACGAATTAGTTTTCGGGCGAAATAGTTTTTAGATGAAAGATATTTCGGACAAATTGGTTTTCGGATGAAAGACATTTAAGACGAAATAGATTTCAGGCGAAATATATTTTGGGCGAAATAGATTTCGACCGTAAGAGATTTCGGACAGTGGAGTTTTCGACCAAGTAGATTTCAGACGGATAGTTTTGTTATGACTTGGAGTTAACACGTTTCGTTTATGACCACTCGAGCAGATCGCCTAGCACTAGCCTTGTACTAGAAAGAATACTAGCCTTGTACTAGAAAGAATTAGCTAAGAAAGACCAGGTGAATTCTAATCCCTTTTTTGTCTGCTTTAGGGTGGTGTGCATACTCAGTGAAAAGTGTTTATTACATATTTTATTCTAATAAACAAAAGCGAATGTTATGTTTTAGAGAAATGTTTAAAAGAGGCAAAAGCATATTTTTATGTAAAGTATAGTTATATTTATAGCAAGCTTTTATTATATTTTATATACATAAACAAAGGCATAATATATATGTTAAGTTATGTTTCAGTAAAGCAAAGATATTTTATGGCAAGCGTTTATTATATTTTATATACATAAACAAAGGCATATTATATGTTAAGTTATGAACAAGTTAAAGGAAGTTTTAATGAAAAAAGTGAACAATTTTCCTACGAGATTGTGTACCAACTTGTTAAGGTTCCTTCTGGGACAGATGTTACTTGTACAAGATGTCGGTTATGGGTTATGCCCTTTTTGTAAAAACCTTTGTGGTTCGCTAACGGTTGTACAACAGGGATGGGTGACGACGGTTGCTCAGGGGGTCTACGCAACCTCCCTTTGCCTGTTAAGCGGTGTTGATCACGAGGACAACACCATGTTAAGCGGTATTGTCGCGAGGGCCATACCAGGTATTGATCACGAGGATAACACCAGATGTGACAAGGAATTGACGGATAAGCGGTATTGTTCACGAGGACAATACCAGGAATTTACGATTAAGCGGTATTGATCACGAGGACAATACCAACATTGACAAGGAATTGAAGGATGTATTATCTTTTAAATTGTTTTTAAAAGTAAAAGTATGTAAAGTTTTGTCTTAAGGACAGTATGTATGTATTATTAAATCTTTTGTATGATTGATTAAAGTAAACGTTAGAACTCACTTAGCGTTGCTAATTTTTAGTGTGCACATAAGTTAAGTGTAGGAGGCTGTAGATGGACGAGGATGCTTGGCTTGGCAAGAAGAGTTACCCGAAGATCAGAGTTTGGCATCCCGTTTACGTTTAAAGTTTATGTTTTTTGAGACAAGTTTTATTTTTTACTAGACAAGCTATGTTAGACATGTTATGCTTCCGCTATTTACGTTAAAATTTTAATAGTTTCTGTTGTGATTTGTTGAATGTTTCATGTTTTAGTGCTATATGTTGATGAGTAAATCCAATAAGTGAGGCCTCCAGGGTTTGGGGCCTTACTAGTTGGTATCAGAGCCATAGTTTGAGAGATTTGGACATCTCCGATGTCCAGACTTAAACTGAGAATGGGACCATGTAGCGGATGCTAGTAACGGGTAACTCAGAGCCAAAGCATCAGTCGTGTATAGTAAGTAAATTTTTTCCTTGTTAGAGTTTCAAGATAAGAATAGAGGTTTTAATGAAATCATGAAAGTGAATAATTAGAAAATGAGAAGTAATGTAATGGTTAATTGTAGATGGCTAGTGTATATTGACATCTTACCTTATTTATTGTGTTCTACCTGTTCCCTAGCATGACGAAACTAAATCCCCTTTGTTCCATATCTTTCAGTGAGAAATGGCTAGGCGTGGAGGAGGTAAAAGAGGTGGAGGAGGAAGACGTGGTGGACGATCTGGTTACCGCGGTGAGGGCACATGCAAACCACGAGGTTGAGGTAAGTGTCCACACTAATCCACGAGGTTGAGGTAAGTGCCCATACTACCCATACCGATACAGCAGCCAGCCTAATGTTGAGCAAGTGTCGGAAGCTGACTAGACATTTGAGTTTGAACCGGCAGTGTAGGTTGCTCTTGGCCAAGAATTCACCCGGATGCTGAAAGAAACTTTATTGGTCGTGATGGCTGAAGCCTTGAGGAAATCTAATGAGGGGGCCAGTATAGTCTTAGTTACTGAATGACCCGTGGTACCTCCAGTTCTGGAAGTGCCAAATAAGGTAGGGACTGTTGCACCGCCTGCTCGCGGATGCGACTATAAAGCATTCTGAGGTTGTGATCCACCTGTGCTTACTGGGGAGAAGGATGCATCAGATACCCTGGATTGGATCAACAAGATGGAGTCTACCATCCTCCTCAGCGAGTGCCGACCAAATCAAGCAGTTACGTTTGCTGCAAATTCACTAAAAGGAGAGGCGACACATTGGTGGGAGACTGTGAGGCAAGCAAAGTGTGATCAAGCGATTGAACTGTTAAGGTGGAATGACCTGAAAGCGTTAGTGATTGAAAAGTTCTGCCCTAAGAACGAGGTCCACAAGGTGGAAAGGGAGTTCCTGACTTTGCAAGCCGGACTCATGACTCACAAGCAATACACCTCCAAGTACAACGAGCTGGCACGCCTGGTGCCACATCTTGTAACTACCGAGGAAAGGAGGATCCACTATATGTTCAAGGGTTGCCTCCAAAGGTCCTTACCTTTGGCAAGGCCAACACACCGAGTACTTTTGAGTTGGTGGTCATTCTGAGTGGAGTGTTGTATGATGACATAGCCTCTGCCGAAATCATTCCTGAGGGACCCAAGAAGTAGATGGTCAAGCGAACCGGTGAGGACCTCCAGGGTCCTAACGAGAGGAGGGCAAGGGTAGAAGTTGAAGGTTTGTGTGGTAAGTGTGGGAAAAGGCACGGAGGGGAGTGCAGAGCTGGGCAGGTGGGATGTTTTAGGTGTGGCAAATTTGGACACCAATCACGTGATTGCCCGAAGAAACCTAGGTGCCACAATTGTGGGGAGCAGGGACATTTGAGCCGAGATTGTAAATAGCCCAAAGAGCCGGAAGTGGGAGGAACTGGGAAAGGAAATGGAATAAAGAAGGCACCTTACATCAACAAGGCTAAAGCGAAAGTCTACCAGATAACTCAGTGAGGTACATTACCAGCTCTTATTTATGTTATAACAAGTTCAAGTTATTGTTCTTTAACTAGTAGTTAACCTCATTAGTTTAGATACCTTAGAATTAGAGATTGCCCTGGTTAGACTCTCAAAGGTAGTTAATCACAATGGCCTTCATAACCAAGTTGTCCGGCATAGCTACAGTTTATGCCACCCATTACGTGATCTACTATTAGTATAGCTTATGTTAGGTTTCGAGGACGAAACCTATTGTATGGAGGGTAGACTTGTAACATCCGGAATTTTATCATATCAGGTGCGGGTTTTAAGATTTAGTGTATGATGGGACTAGATGGGTCGGGTCGTGTGCCGAGAACGGGCCAAATGGGCCTGAGGGTGGAGAAAGAGCCTCTAAATCCCCTTCCCCACCTCATTATTCACTTCATCTTCTCCCCCATTCTAGAGAGAGAAACATCTAGAGAGAGTGTGTCGGTTTTGACCAAAGATCGATCTATTCTTCTTCTCCAGCGATTACACGAAACATCTCTAAAGAAACGAGTCGATTAGAGGTAAGAATCGCGTCCATATCTGAGTTTTTATTGAAAATGGGTTTTTAGGGTTTCTATGGGTTTTCTTAAAGAGGTCTAATTTTTACGTGTGTTTATGTCTAAAACCATAGATCTAGCTGCATAATTAAGACTAGAACAGTTTGGACATAAAAAGTTGAGATTTTGGATAAAAAAAACGAAGAATCTATCCTAGAACAGTTGAAACGTCCGAAAACTCCTTGAATAGTCTGAAAACTATGAGGTGTCCAAAAAGTATTTCGGACACAGAGTGATTTCGGACATAAGATTTCGGACGAATTATTTTCCAGGCGAAATAGTTTTCGGATGAAAGATATTTCGGACAAATTGGTTTTCGTGTAAAATAGATTTCGGATAAAAGACATTTCAGGCGAAATAGATTTTGACCGAAAGAGATTTTGGTCAAAAAGAGATTTCAGACAGTGGAGTTTTCGACCAAGTAGATTCCGGACGGATAGTTTTGTCATGACTTGGAGTTAACACGTTTCGTTTATGACCACTCGAGCAGATCGCCTAGCACTAGCCTTGTACTAGAAAGAATTAGCTAAGAAAGATCAGGTGAGTTCTAATCCCTTTTTTGTCTGCTTTAGAGTGATGTGCATACTCAGTGAAAAGTGTTTATTACATATTTTATTCTAATAAACAAAAGCGAATGTTATGTTTTAGAGAAATGTTTAAAAGAGGCAAAAGCATATTTTTATGTAAAGAATAGTTATATTTATGGCAAACGTTTATTATATTTTATATACATAAACAAAGGCATAATATATATGTTAAGTTATGTTTCACTAAAGCAAAGATATTTTATGGCAAGCGTTTATTATATTTTATATACATAAACAAAGGCATATTATATGTTAAGTTTTGAACAAGTTAAAAGAAGTTTTAATGATAAAAAAGTGAAAAGTTTTCCTACGGGAATGTATACCAGCTTGTTAAGGTTCCTTCGGGGACAGATGTTACTTGTAAAATATGTCAGTTATGGTTTATGCCCTTTTTGTGAGAACCTTTGTGATTCGCTAACAGTTGTACAACTGGGATGGGTGACGACGGTTGCTCGGGGGGTCTACGCAACCTCCCCTATGACTGTTAAGCGGTATGGTCGCGAGGGCCATACCATGTTAAGTGGTATTGATCACGAGGACAATACTTGATGTGACAAGGAATTTACGGATAAGCGGTATTAATCACAAGGACAATACTAGGAATTGACGGTGAATCGATATTGATCACGAGGACAATACCAACTCACTCAGCGTTACTGATTTTTAATATGCACATCAGTTAAGTGTAGGTGGCTGTAGATGGACGAGGATGCTTGGCTTGGCGAGAAAAGTTACCCGAAGATCAGAGTCTAGCATCCCGTCTACGTTTAAAGTTTATGTTGTTTGAGACAAGTTTTATTTTGTACTAGACAAGCTATATTAGACATGTTATGCTTACGCTGTTTACGTTAAAGTTTTAATCGTTTCCGTTGTGATTTGTTGAATGTCTCATGTTTATGTGTTATGTGTTGATGAGTAAATCTAATAAGTGAGGCCTCCCGGGTTTGGGGCCTTACATTGTACACTCTTCGGAGTTACTTGCCGAAACTTGATGCTTGTACAATCTTCGGAGTTACTTGCCGGAAGTTAATGCTTGTACACTCTTCGGAGTTACTCGCTGGAAGTTGGAATTGATGGTTACGATAAGGCGCATATTCGACATATTTTTTTATGTGAATGGTTTGTGTGTATGATCATGTTTATGTTTATAATTGAAATGTTTACGTACGATTTTACTAATGAGGTTGAATGCCTACGTTTGTGAAAAAGGGATTTGAAGCTAACGTTTTATGTAAAACTAGAACTTACTCAGCATAGCTGACTTTTAGTATGCACATTCAGGTTAAGTGTAGGAATGAGGATGCATGGATGCTCGACTAGCGATGAGGAGTTACCCAGTCGTCACTGAAGTTCTGGCATCCCGTTTATGTTATGATTTATGGTTATGCTTGTGTGATGACAATGTTTTATTTTATACGGTTGAACGTACTATGTAATATTTATGTTTCCGTTGCGTGAATAAGATATTTAAGTTTAAAAACTGTTTGTGAAAGAGTAAATCTAACGTATGAGATCTCCGGGGTTTGAGACCATACAACTTTTTTAGTTATGACTTAGTGATCTAATGGTATGGTGTTTGCTCCTCTTTCACGATGTGGGGTCATGTTTTGGGTCATGTCAGCCGACCCAAAACCTGTTTTCGTTCGTGTTTGGTTCGGGTCATATCATGAATCACCACCCCTACTTTCACTCAAATATGATATAGGTTCAAATACTTACAAAAATAACATCTTATATTTAGGTATAAAAAATTATTAAAAAGATATATATTGGGTGATTCTATTTACATATTCTAAAAGATTCAGAGAATCATTTGACTTTTCTTAAAATCTTGGAGAAGATGCATGATTCATGAAATAAGGAAGAAAATAAATTTTATATTGGGTGATTCTATTTACGTACTTAAAATTCTTATTTACATCAAAGATTTGATATATTCCTATTTACATCATTAAAATTCCTATTTACATCATACACACATAACTTCACATATTCTTTTTTTGATTTTCTTTTATTAACTTTTATTTTAAAATCTAAATTTATTTTTATTTATAAATCTTTTAATATATAATATTTTATATAATTTCAAATAAACCGTTGCGATCGCTTTTTTATATGCGTTTCGATATAAATTTCACCAAAAACTGAGCCGTATTAAAACTGACTATTTTTTATTTTCTTTTACTAACCTTTATTTTAAAATATAATTTTATTTTTCTTTTATAATTTTTAATATATAATATTTTCTATAATTTCGAATATACTATGTCGATCAGGTCTTTATTTCAATATTTCGATATAAATTTTACCAAAAACTAAACGGTATCAAAATAATACATATCGGAGCGAATTACGTCTAAAAGATTAATAATATTTATTGTTGTAGTAGCTTTTGTTTCATTTAATATATAAAAAATTATGGCATAACATACATGCATTGAAAATGACATGCTAGGCTGACGGTTGACAACTCAATCTCACACTCGCACACGATCTGAGAGAGGGACTAGTTGGCAATTTAGTCTTGGTATATTATTGAACTGATCCCTTACACCTTCCTGCGTGTTCCCAAAGCTTTGGAAGAATGGCGACCAACGATGAAGTAAAAGACGCGCGGTTGGAGCCAATATACCATGACAACTGCCCGGGATGTAAAGTGGATCGTCATAAACGGATCCAAACCGGGTTACCCGTCAAAGAGCTCATTTTTATATGGGTCCTCGTGCTATGTGCAAGTAACTATATTGCTTATTTTATCATTTATTCGTCTTTATTTACGTTGTATACTAATACGGGTGTTATTTTACGAAAATATTCAATTAATACGTAAAAATGAAGGCAGTAACGAATCCATGAATTTTAAATATTATTCATATATATAATTACTTTGGTTACATCTTTCGATCAAATCCATATGTGTTTAAATAATGAATGTGAAAATTTTATTGATGTAAATCCATCATCCATATCTAAAGAAAATCGTCTAATCTTGGTTGAACTTTTAAAATTTTACAAAAAAACATTTATAAATTAATTGACTAATCTAACAAAAAAACATATTATTTATCTAATCATTTAGTTAGTTATGGTTAATACTTAATATGAGATGTTAAAGTAGAGGATTGTTTAAAATTCAAATCACACTAAAAGGTATATTTTATAACTTTACTTGAATGAAATGTGGTTAATATGAAATATACATTTAATTTATTTCAATTACCCAGTCCCTCTGAACTTCCATGGCCACTAAACTTTCATAACTCATATTCCCTCCCTCCCTCTCTCCACGGTTTGTTGATAATCCGCTGTCACAAAAGGTTCGTTTTAAACATTTAAGAAGGTGCCTTAAAAGAATATTAGAAAATTTTTCACTCTTGAGATTGATATAAGTGGATGCCTCACCACCGCATGAGGAAGGCTTGAATCCGCCCATGAATGAAGGTTATATATTATATAACACAAATGGTTATACTAGTATCACGTGACATCGATGTCATGTAGTCATATTTGTGATTGTGAGTTTTTATGGCAACTTTAGATACTTAAGTTGTTAGTTCTTTCGAAGCACCCCCCTCCCTCTCGGCTATGGTAGTGTGCGGCAATTTTACCCTCTCCGCACCGACAGACTGACAGTGGGGTTAACACATACTCTTACATGATTTAGTTAAAATAATAAATTCCTTGATTTAATTTAGCATTAATGTTTTGAGTTTATTTATAAAAGAGATGACTTGTATATTGCTTTTCATTATTATATTTAAATTGAATGTTTTTACTTTCTTTTAACAAGAATTGTTCTTACTCATGAATACCTATAACCTGCGATTACAAGATTTGAACTCATACTAATTTTGTAGAGGACAATCATAAGCTTTTTGCTATTTTATTCTATACGATGACAAAAAAAGATGATTAATTGATGAATATTTGTGTAATTAACTCTCTATTGAATTATATACACACTAAATTTTATATAAGGCTATATGTAATGGACGTTAAAGCAAGGGGCGTGGGTGATGAGGCAAATAAAGTATTGAATCGATTATAACTCAATCGAAACAAATGATAATTGGAATAACTCTCGAAGAACTTTATTATAACTAGAAAATATAACTCAAAAAACTGATTACAATAAGTCTCTAACTCTCATGATGAAACCCTAACCCAGTAACATCTATTTATAATGCTAAAATCTAATAATCCTAACTTGGTCATTAAGTTACCCATTAAAACCCCTAACACATGGGTTGGGCCCATTTCATAGGTCAAACAACTATTGAGCCAACAATCACTCCCCTAATTGGTGTATCCGAATCATTTCTTAATTTCCGACTTGAAATAGGCACGTCTTCAACCATCTTTGTCTTGATTCTTTCGAGACACTTCTTGATCTTTTGTAGTGTTAGTTGGGCTCCACTTAGCTTGAACAAACACATGCTTCTTGTAATCACTACACATCCTTCTTTGGGCTCGAATCTCTTGCTTGACTTTACCTTTGAATTCTTGAACTTTCTTCCTTCGACTTTGAACTTTGAAACTTGGTTCTTTGATTGGAATCTGAATCGTACTTTGCTTATCATCTATCAGTCCAACCCTTTGAAGATCTCGACCCACAAAGTTCTTTACTCCAATGCTAGCTTGTATACCGTAACTTGCTATGTTGATACTAATCTTGTATAACCGGTTCTTGGTCCTTGTCATCTTTATCAAAAGCTTACTTGTATCATCATGAATGGTTAGCAAATCATGTTTCATGTGGATGTCCCATTTAACTTCCGTTGCTTGACCAAGACTTATGATGTTGCTACGTAGGCTCGAGATGTAGTAAACATTGGTCAACAGGCGCTGCTCCCCTGTTTTCGCTTCTAGCAATTCCATGAAAATTAATACAAGATCCGTCTCCGAATTTCACCTTTCCTATGACTCGTTCATTCAATTCATAAAAATAAGCACGATTACCCGTCATGTGATTCGATGCTCCGTTGTCGAGATACCAAGTGTCTTTTTCCATTGGCTCGGTCTCAAAACATCTTGGTATTACCTTTTCTTCAACGAGGAAAACCATTTCTTGATCACATCTCATCATAAACAAATATGGATGTTTGACTTCGACCAAGTTGGCCTCCTCCTGTTTCTTCACAACTTCTTCCTGTTTCTTTATAGTTTCTTCCTGTTTCTATATACGATCCGGACAATGTGATGCGAAGTGACCGAATTTATCACAACGGTAACACTGAACATGTGATATGTCCTTCTTTTCCTTTTGGCGATCATTAGTTCTCCCTTGACCCGAGTTCTTTGATCCATAATCTTGACCTTGTCTTCTTACTTGGTTCTCATAATCTCGGTTTGTGTACCGATTACCGGAACCTGAAAATTTAGATTTTTGAAACATAAGCTTACATTGGGTCTCGGTCTACTCCTCTTCTTCCCCAACCCGTTCCTCGTATGCTTTTAGTCGTCCCATAACGTCTTTAAATCCGGATCTATGGCGTCCCAAACCTTATACACGTTCATGATCACCTTCATCCGCATAGCCCATACCATATAGTTGGTAGGGTTAAGCATGTGGCATTGGAACGCCATCGTGTTCCCACTCCCACCGCTTGTCTTCAGAGTTTCTTTATCACCCATGTTTTTCGGTTTCCGCTTATACGTAACGGCCGGTGTAGATAAGTTTTGATCTAGTCTCGTCAAACCCTAGTCGCGTTACCACCGTCTACTCGCAAAACTAATCCTATCCCTCTCGCAAACTCTAGATATGGTAAAACCCAAACTTGTTAAACCAAAAAAATAATACACCACCTTTTTTTTTCTTTCGTCCGCACAAAAAAAAAACGCTTTTGTTTGACCTTTTTAAACTAAATTGACTTTTTTAAAACAAAAAAAAAACTCCCAATATATATGTTGTTTGTTTAAAAAAGTCAAACAAACAACCAATAAGAAACTAGAGATATCCTCCTTGCAATCCGATCACAAACACCTTAGCCGTCGCCGATTACCACTTGCTAACTCCTTAGCCGCCGATCTCGAGTACTTGTTTGATTTCGATGATTGAACTTGGCTCTGATATTAATTCAAGAATTGAATTGATTATACCTAGACCGAAACAAACGATAATTAGAATAATTCTCTAAGAACTTTATTATAATCAGAAAATATAACTTAAAAAACTGATTACAATAATTCTCTAACTCTCATGATAAAACCCTAACCCGGTAACATCTATTTATAATGCTAAAACCTAATAACTCTAACTTGGTTATTAAGTTACCCATTAAAACCCGTAACATATAGGTTGGGCCCGTTTCATGGACCAAACAACAATTGAGCCAACAAAAAGGGGTGGTTCAACGCCGCCCCCAGTGACGTGAAGGGTGCAGTTTTGATGTTTTATATTTGTAGTTAACAGAAATCCTAAAATCTATCACCAGAAAGAATTTACGTAAGAATTGACACTAATTTATCACCATCATGGAGCAAAACATAAGCAACAAAAACAAGCTCTTCAAGTTATCATAACTAAGCATATAAAATGTTTTTTTACGTACAATGTATATGAAATGGGAGGCGTAGAAGAAGAAACCGATAAATCGCCAGTGGCAGCACTAGATTTGGACCAATTTATGCATCTTTTTCATCCAGTCGTGTTAGCTGCAGACCAACTGTTCGATAAAATGTCTAAACCACCCCATGATAGCAACAACCTATTTCATGCATCTAATATCAGGCCCAACCCATATGCTGGGATAAAATGTCTAAACCACCCCAGCACTAGATGTTTTGATGTTCATGTCTGACATCTATTTCCATTTTTCCATCCCAGCACTCCCAATATCATCTCTCTTTCCGTTTCTTTATTTCATGGTACGTGGGTTCACTTATGTCTTTGCTTTGTTTCCCATTTTCCAAATTTTAATATTTTTGGAATTCTTTATCTTGATTTCTTTTGTAGGTAAGGGATTTTAACATTGTGGAGAAAGAAGAGGACATTAGTTACTATGCAGGCTTTGTTGGTAAGCAGTTTTTACGCATTGTGTTTCATTAAAGGTGGGACACATTGGGTATTGGTCAAACATGTTCCGGTCAAAATGAGTATTAGTTGAACACGATGGGTGCAGTTGGGTTGACCCCAAACAATATTCATCCAACATTTTAATTCTTCATAAATAATTAATGCGTCATATCTTATTACAATAACCATATTATCTCAATGAAATGTTTTATGAGATTCTATGTATTAGCAATACACTTTGGGGACTTAATTTGAACCGCTTGACCCATTCATCCTACTTGAACCGTTTCCTTTGTAGCTAGTTTTGTGTTTAAGATAATATGTAACCAGAATTGAATCATTATCAGTAAATGGATCAAAATTGCCACATCTATGTATCATGAGTAAGTGGAATTTGTTTGTTGATTCATCATTTCCTAGCTACCTTTACATTAAAATGTCTCACACATTTCTAAATCTTATGAAGGGTCTTCATATATGATTGGACGCGCACTGACATCTGTCTTCTGGGGAGTAGTAGCTGATCGATATGGTCGAAAACCAGTTATTATTTTGGGCACTTCAACAGTGTTCGTAACTACTTTAACATTTATTATTTTGAACATTCTTTTTGATAAAATATTTTTACATATTGTTCTTATAAAGTTTGTAATTTTCATCTTCTTCAGCGTTATTTTCAACACACTTTTCGGTTTTAGTGTCAACTATTGGATGGCTATCACTGCAAGGTTTTTTCTTGGCTTTTTAAATGGGCTACTTGGAACTGCAAAGGCATATGCATGTGAAATTTTCCCTGAGGAGTATCAAGCTTTAGCAATGTCATCTGTAATCTTTTCTTTCATTTCCTATGCTATCATGGAAGTTCAAGTTGTTTATTACAATTCATTCATATTTTCACATAGTTTTCTTGTCTGGAAATTTATACATTGAATGATCTAATTCAGATCAGTACATCATGGGGGATTGGACTAATCATTGGTCCAGCTTTGGGAGGTTTCCTTGCACAGGTTTCTATATCCACTTTATTTATCGAAATTCTGATGAACATTCTACTCTCTTTTACTATTTCCTTTTAATTTTTGTGCTTGTTTTGAAATTAAGCCTGCAGAGAAATTTCCAAGTTTGGTATCTTCAGATTCTCTATTCGGGAGGTAATGTTACCCTTGTTTAACTTCTTTAGTTCTTAATAGTGATGATATTATTTGCAAATATTATTTTGGTTTAGTTATGCAAATTCAATTTTGAGTGCCAAGAAATTGAAACCATGGCTTGTGATGCAGGTTTCCATACTTGTTGCCTTGTCTTTGCATCTCCTTTTTCGCACTTATTGCGACTATTGCTTCATTTTGGCTTCCGGTACAGTCTTATGCAATTAACATTTTGTTTGATTTCATGTTCTTAACATGAATCTTATTTAATATTTGTTAATAAATGCAGGAAACATTACACTTTCATAAAAAAAATGAATTGGAGTCCGCCGAGGAAGAAAGAGATGAGAAAAAAGATTCTAGTTTGATGAGCCTCTTCAAGAACTGGCCGTTAATGTCTTCTATCATTGTCTATTGTGTTTTCTCTCTTCATGACATGGCTTACAGCGAGGTAGATTTTAAAATATTTTAAAAACTCAGCAAATGTCTTAATACATTTTACCTAAAATGGAATTGATTTTTATGATTCACAGATATTTTCATTATGGGCTGAGAGCCCAAAGAGTTTGGGAGGACTCGGCTATTCTACTGATGATGTTGGTACAGTCCTATCTATCACAGGTGAGATTTTATACTATTTTTAACGCCTCTTCTGGACTGGGGTGTTCCAAATTATTTCCAACATTTTTTTTTATTTTGCAGTCATTATCATTATTAAATATAGGCAAATTGGTTTTTAATAATCCAAACTTTGACTCATTGGCTAATAATAATCCAAACTAGTAGTTTGGCCGATGATAATCCCAACTTTCACTTTTGTTGTCAATGGCAGTCCGAGTAGCATAATCATCATATATTTACATTCGATTCCAACTAGATTTACGCTCGATTTCGCTTGTACGTTTCTCCATTTCATTTAAAATCGTCATTTTGAGCGAAAATAAGTGTAAATCTATGATGATTATGCTACTGGGACTGCCATTGACAACAAAAGTGAAAGTTGGGATTATCACCGATCAAACTGTTAGTTTGGATTATTATAAGCCAATGCGTGATAGTTTGGATTATTAAAAACCAAATTGCCTTAAATATATATGGATGGATTTTGATATTTCTGAAACTGCAAACAGATGATTGATCTTGCCAAATTAAATGAAGTTTTTTGTTTCATATTTTTCACAAAAATGATGAGATGATTGTTTTAGGAGTGGGTCTTCTCCTTTTCCAAACCACATTATATCTAGTTGCAGAGAGGATATTAGGGCCCATCGTGGTAGCTCGCATCTCAGGAGTAAGCAATCTTCCTCTAGACTCATTATTTCTCTACTAATTCCTGAAAGTCCAATTATTATTTAACTATCTCTTGTGTAGGTTTTGTCTATACCTCTACTCACAGCTTATCCATACATAGCGTTGTTATCTGGCTTCATGCTCACTTTTACATTAAATGCTGCATCGATGGTGAAGAATGTTTTATCAGTAAGTTTTCAAGGGACTAAATCTTGTCTACTTTATGTAATTTTCTTGATTAAAAGTTTTAAAAAAACTCGATTGTTACCAAAAAAGTATACCGTCCGCATTAATTTTACAAAATTAAGATCTTAGCATTCAATTGTTTATCTCTGTCACCACAGTTTAGTTTCTCATTTTAACCAGGTGTCCATCATAACGGGGACATTAATGCTGCAAAATAAAGCTGTGGTAATATTATTCGCTTCTGTAGCTTTGCTTTATTTTTACATAAATTAACCATTATAATTTATATAAATGTACATGGATAACAGGATCAACACCAAAGAGGCGCGGCCAATGGTATTTCCATGACTTTTCAGTCAATTTGCAAAGCAATCGGTCCAGCATGTGGAGGAGTATTGTGAGTCCTCATTTGTTCAATAATCGTACAGGTCAAAATGAGTCATTTGTAACTGAAGGCAAAAAACGAGTCGGTTTGACTCAAAAAAGTAGTAAACATTTAAAATACATTTGGACCCGTTTGACAAGTTTCCTTTTTAGCTAATTATTTCTTAAGTTATTAAGAAATAGCATCTCACTTATCTCTAAATTTGTAGTTTGTCATGGTCCCTGAAGAGACAAAATACAACATTTCTTCCTGGTATGCGCTTTTTACTCCTTTTATCGCGATATTTGATCGAAAAAAATTTTGAAAAGACAATTAAATTTAGAAAATAGTTTGATTTAACCGTTTGTTCAATTTCAGGCGCCCAAATGATATTTTTCATCTTGAATGTAATCGAGGGACTTGGAGTTCTACTGATGTTCAAGCCGTTTTTGATCACAAACCATTACTAATTGGAGCACTCGAACTCGAATCCTCATGATCTCGTTCGTTGGGAATCCAACAACTATACTCTAGTCACCAAAATGATGTTGGTGTCTACTTTTTACGTGAACTTTCAATAAAGTCAACCATGCATTGCATCTGGCATTTGCTATATTAATAGTGTGTAGGTTTTGAATATCATTCAGTTTTTGAAGGATTAAAATAGTTCAGAGTATAGATTAATTTCAAATTTGTTACGTACTATAACATGTGTTGTGTGGTTGTTTAAATGATAAAATTATCTAATCTCAAACATATTAGCCTTATGATTATTGACCCAAATTTGAAGGGGAAATAAAGTCACGGGTCAAAAGTGTATTTATCAGAAAAAACTAGTTTGTATCATATATGTAATTATAAAGAGTCAAGGGGACGAGTATGTATACTTGTAAATTAGAAACCGTCATTTAGGGTTGTGTAATTTCCTTTGAAACGATTGAAAAAGCCCCTATATAGGGCCGATGGTTGTAAACGTCATGGAGATAATCGATCCCAAAAACAAATTGAAGTTCTTGATTATTTCTTGAGTTAATTCACCAATTGTTTACGAATCCCGGCAACAATTGGTATCAGAGCCATATTAAATCAAGAACATCAATTCAATCACTCGAGAAGACGAAGATCAATACACATAAGCAATCAAGAAATTACAATCTTAGATAGCGATTAAGAGAATCAAATTCGCAGCTAGCGACCAAATAAATCAAATTACTAACATCAAGCGATCTAGAATTACAACGAAAAAGGGACAAATATTAGAATTAGAACTTAACAAAAAATTGCAAAGTGAGATTATCACAAATTATTGACAAATAAGAAGTCCAAATTACAGGTAGCAATTAAAATATGTTCATGATTCTCAAAAGGAAATCGAGACTAGGAGGTTCAGAAGGAAGAATTGCAGAAGAAAATTCTCAAGGAAAAGAAATTCAGATAGTTCTTATCAAAGAAATCAATTGCCAAAGTCAGGGACTTTTGTTTGCTTGTTGGGTTGATAATATTCAAAGTCAGAATCATGTAGGAAGATTCACACTTTCCACGATTGCAATTCCAATTGAATATAGATGTACCATTATTTATACATATTTTTCATGCATAATGACCCTCATATTTGATTGATTTTAAGCAAATTTATAGGAAATGATACCCGGTTAGCTTCTTATTGAATTTGCAGGCTATTTGGCTCTCCATATCAAAAAAGGAAAGAAAATTTAGAGAAATGGGAGAAAAACTGGAAGCCAAAAGCTAGGCACGGCCATGCATCCTTATGCATGCCTGTGCCTCTCTAATATAGCCAAAACTAAGTCTTAGAGCAACCAGTGTGGTTAACACTTAGGCACGTACGCCTGAGCGTACTTGTGCATGGCATGCATGTACCCTCCAATGGATTCTGAGAAAAGCTGAAGATTTGCTCGAGTACATTGTCCGAAATGCAAAAGCGCACACCCATATGTATGGTGGCACTCCCATGCCTTTTCGCCTTTTCTTCCTATAAAATTCAACTCAAGCCTCATTTGTTGGTGTGCACTTGCAGGGGCAAAAATCAACTGTTCTAGCCCTAATTTATGTAAATACAAGTGTACCAAGTATGAACATGGTGTGTTTATATTTTTATAATTTTTTTACTTTAATTACCTTTATTGAGTTTGGATGCTTGATCTATTTCTACGTGGGTTAGGTGTTCATCAAGACATTTTGAGTTTTAGCTAAACCTTGTGTTTTGTGTCGGTATTTCTTCCGTTCTCTTGTCTTTAGCTTGCGTAGGACTCTTAGCCGGAGCCATGAAGTGTGAAGCTTGAGGTGGAATATGTATTTTTAAAGGTTGTTCTAGTCAAGATGTCTTTATTCCGGCCTTGCGGTGGTTATTGTGTCTTATCATACTAATTTTCCAATAGGTTGATGATCGTGATAACCCTAACTAGAAGCCCTTACCATTTATCACTAAAAACATAAATCAATCAATTTTAGTCTTTACAGAGTGGCTTTGAGGTGGCTACGCATTTCAGCTTTCCAATAATCATATTATTTGGTAACCGTATCTGGAGCCACGTCAACCGGATAATTTAGTCCAAATAATGACCCGAGGAAACGTTTGCACTTGCAGAGCCTGTTAGCCTTCCAACTGGTCATTAAGAGCGGTAACCCAACCAAGGGACCATTCCCCTTTTTAATTGACTACACCATTACTCTTAAATGTATTTCATAACTACATAGAGCAAATTTAAACCTAAGTGATCCCTTGTTTAAAGTAATAGTTTTCTACACTAATATTTATCTTTTATTTCTTTTTTATCTTCGTTAATTTTAACACTACCCATCTACCTTTTAATTTGGTCAGACAATAAAAAGTGTTGATTATTGGGAGCCACTGTGTCCGTTAGTTCGATACTTGGTACTTGCCAAAACTATATTATTTTGCGATAGATGCACTTGCCTATTGTGTGTAGTTAGTTTAAGTAATAATCATTTTATAAACTATAAAACCTGATAATTGTGTTAATATTATATATATATATATATATATATATATATATATATATATATATATATATATATATATATATACAGCTGTTCAATTAAGAAACATAATTTTGAAGAGAACCAAAAGAACCATGCATTCATACACAAATATACACAAATGCATACATGCATCCTTACTGCATATATTCACAAATACATACATGCATCCTTAAATATGTGTATAAATGCATGGTTCTTTTGGTTTTCGTCAAAATTATGGTACATGTCCCTATATATATATATATACATATATATATATATAATATAGGGTTAGGTTACAAAGTCAAAAAACCGTACAAAGCCTAGGAAGGATTTCCTCGCTAACACGTGGTAAATTGTAAATTTCACCCGGAAGGGTAAAAACGACTTTGCATACGTAGCGGTTGTTATGGAGAGATTATTCCCTCCCGATAATCTCGTTTCTCATATCTCGTAAGGTATGTAAATAATTCCTCACGTTTTTTGTTTCATTTAATTAGGGTTTTGAGATTTTTTGAATATCGAATTCATTTTGTTTATTCATTTGATTTGAGCATGTCGGATTCGTCTATTCATGATATTGAAGGTACTGTCTTATGATCGATTATCCCATACTGCATGTAGACTTTGTAGCTTTACCAATGTTAGTGTTCATTATATGGAAGGTATTGTCTTATGGCGTTTTTCATTTACTGAATAATCGACACTTTTGTTAAGCGTATTTACTGAATTATTGATTATAGATTGTTGTTATTTTTGATGTTTTAGTTTGTATGGTGTTTTTTTGTATAAGTTTTGTAGCATTATACTTATGGTCTATTTAGTCACATATCTTCTAATGGCTTCATTTGTTGCATTATTTGAAACTGTATATGTTTAATGATTATTAGTATTGTTTTGTTTTTTAGTTTTTAATGATTATGACGTTTACTTAAATTGTATATTGTGCCATTTTTTGAATGTTGAGTTATTGTCTTCTCTATGGCGTTATTAGTATATAAGTAGTTGCCGAGTTTATATTCGTCATGGCGTTTTGTATAATTATACCTCATGGCGTTTTTATGATAGTTTTAGTCATTGTTGTTTAAATCGAGTGAACTAGTGTTAGGTCGAGATTTTTATGATTATACAAAACGTGATCGGTGTGGAAATGGACTTGCAATCACTCATATTAGCTTTATGAAGAATATCATAAATGTATTTGTTTTGAGAAAGAAGAATACCGTGTGGATGAGGCAATACTTCAATGCTAAGGAAGTATGATAGCGGGCCAAGATTTTTCAAGGAGAATTTGGCAGATAAGAGATTAATGAAACGGGATATAAGGGCGACGGAGGATCTGGTAATGATAATGTCGTCTATATAGACAAGAATGAAGATAGGATAGGATCCAACAGTGAGAGTAAAGAGTGAAGAATCATAAATTGTGGGTTTGAAGCCACAAGAAATGAGGAAAGATTTGAGTTCATCATACCAAGCACGGGATGCTTGTTTAAGACCATAGATTAATTTGTTTAATTTACAAACACGGTTGGGAAAATGATGGGTTTATGAAGCCGGATGGTTTGGCCATGAAAACTTCCTTATTCAGTGTCCCTTGGAGAAACACACTATTAATGTCTAGTTGACGTAGGGACCAACCTTGAGATACGACTAAGGAGAGAACAAGACAAAGAGTGGGTTGTCGTTTATGAGGAGGGTAAGGGCGAAGCCACAGATAACATAGACAACCAAAACTATGAAGTTTGGTATAGTTGGGTTGTCGTTTTAATAACCAATGGAAAGGAGAGGAATTATTGATAGTAGGTGTGGGAAGACGATTTATGAGGTATGCGGAAGTAGTAAAAGCAAGGGGCCAGAATGACACGGGTAGTTTGGCATGAGAGAGTAAGGTTAAACCAGTCTTAACGATATGTCGGTGACGACGTTCGGCATATCCATTATGTTCCGGTGTATGTGGTGGCGATGTGAGATGAGAGATGCCACATGAGTGCAAGTGTGGTATAAGTTTTATGTATTCACCTCCGTTGTCGGAAAACAATTGTTTAATTTTCCGATTAAAAAAATTTTCAACTAGGAGTTGGAACCTAGTGAATGTGGAGAGTGAATCAGACTTACGTTTTAAAGAATAAAGCCATATATATTTTGTAAAATGATCAACAAAGATAATATAGTATTTATAATTGTCAAATGAAGTAACCGTGAACACCATACATCAGAGAAGATTAAATCAAGTAGTGCACAAGAGGATAGAGAAGAATCTGAAAATGGCAAGCGGTGACTTTTATTGATATGACAAGAATTGCAATTGTCTTTGAAACTAGAATTAAAAGAAACAATAGATGACAAAAGTTTAAAAATTTTATTGTGTGGGTGACCAAAGCGGTGATGCCAAGTGACGGAGTCGGTTCTTTGCATGGTGAAAACCGATGGTGAAGAAGATGTGGAGGAAGTGAGTTCATACATTCCTTTTGTTGTCGTTCCTTGGAGGATTTTGATTTTCGTTGCTCAATCCTTGATGACAAAAACAGAAGAGTAGAAGTTAATTTTCAAGTAGTTATCATGACATAATTTAGAAATGGAGATAATATTTTTGGACAAGTAAGGCATACGGAGAACATGTTTAAGAACAAGTGGTGTGTGAGTAGTTTTAAGAATAAGAAAACCAATATGAGTAATTTTGAGACACGAACCATCACCGATTATGAGTTCCTCCGTTCCATCATATATGGCTTGAAGAGAGAGATTGTTTAAATCATTTGTGACATGGTGAGATTCACCACTGTTAAAAAAGCCAATTGGTAGTGGATCCATCATTTTTTGTTATGCACTTGTGCATTCTTAGCCTGCAAGCCAAGGTTAAAAACAGGAACATAAACTTAGGATTCGCTCTTTTAGATGAAGAGCAGTTAGTAAGAGATTGACCCCTTTGGAAGCACTATTGACATTTGCAAAGATAGGGACGTTGTCCAACATTTGAAGGCAGTGTAGGGAGAAATCCAGGAGCCGTGTTTTGGTGTCTGTTTTGAAAAAAAATGAGCAAGGGATCTAGAAAATTGATTGCCTTGTTTATTCATCCATGGCCTGTTGGTAGGTTTGTTTTGGACATAAAACACAGAAGATGGTTGATGTATTCCACCTGATGGGCTTTGCTGCAACAAGGACAACTCATGGTTTATGAGTTTCTCATGCAATTGGTTGAATGAGATAGTGGTATCTCTAGCATGAATTGCGTCGAGAATGGGTTTGTAACTTTGTTGGTCAAGACCATTGAGTATGGCATCGACTACGTCTTTATCATCCATCTTTTTGCCTAGGATAGCTAATTCATCAACAATTGTTTTGATGTCTTGCATGTATTCTGTAATCGATTGAGTAGGGGTTTTGGGTAGTTGTTTGATATTACCTCGGCTAGGGGATGCATAGGTTTTGGCCAAGATCTACCATGCTACATACGAGGATGAAGCACCTGTGATGAGCAGGACAATTTGTGGCGATAGACTGCTCCCAAGTGCTCCGAAAAGCAATTTGTCTTGTCGAAACCACTGTGAATAATCCTTGTGAGGGACTTCAGTACCGTCTTCAGCAGTGGTGGGTTTAGGTGCAAGATGGGATCCGTCGATGAACTTGAATAGGTCAAGACCATAAAGCTGTGCCTCGACTTGGGTTTTCCAGGCTAAGTAATTCGAAGCATTGAGTTTAAGAGTAGACGGCAGTGAGATAACAGTAAGATCCTTCATGGATGAATTGATCAACAGAGAAGTGTTATCGGTCATGGTTTCCGACGATTTGGGGGTGATGAAGTGTTTGAACGAGATTTTGGAGGTGAAGAAGAAGGAGATGTGCATGTGGAGGAAGGGTTTGAAGCTTTCTATGATACCATATGAAGATATCAAGAGACTAGAGAGAGAGAATGAAGATTCGTGCTTTTCATTGATAAGGATTGTACATAATATATGCAGTACAAGAGCAATTACAGGTGGCTATAGAAGGCAAGCCTATCAATGTGACTAAGATGTCTAAATATACAGTAATATATTTGAATTTGAATATAATAAATAAATTGAATATAATAAATAAATTGGCTGGATTCATTCCTTAACAGTAACTTATGTTAATGTTTGGGAACAATTTTGTTTTTTTTTTTCAAATCATTCTTTATTTGTCGTAGGATTGTATCAATATAACCTACAAATTTATCTAAAGGTAGTCAAGAGATGAATTGGTAATACAATAAAGAACACGGTTGATTTGGCTAACACCCAAAACGTTTATTATCAAGAAATCTAACTCAAAAACTTGATTACAATGCCCTTAACGTAGTTTATATAGACTAACCAAACACATTAGACTACAACTATTAAAACCGACCTAGGCTTGTGCCTCCTGATGAAAACCTAATCCAAACACAATTAGAAAATATTTAACCTCCTGATGAAGTAACCGACCTGGGCTTGTGCCTTACACGCCAAGGCCCAGACCTCAAATAGAAACTCGCCAACAATCACCCCCTGAGTTTCTGAGTCGTATAAGGGAGGTCTTCAACACGGAGTAAATCTCGCATCTCTTTGAACTTGATCTTCGCTAGTGCTTTTGTTAGAATGTATGCTTTTGTTAGAATGCCAGCTTTCTGTTCTTTGCCACAAATATGTTCCACCACCAATTCATTCCCTTTCACGCATTCCCTAATATAATGATATCGGGATTTAATGTGCTTGCTCGGACTGTGGAAAACTAGATTTTTCACTACTGCAATGGCGAATATATTGTCCACACGCAACAATACCTTTTGACGCTCTTTCCCGATTATCTCACTTAGCAATTCTCTAAGCCAAACCGCTTGACACGCCGCTGAGCTATCTGCCATGTATTCTACTTCACACGAATATAGTGCTTCGGTGCTTTGCTTTTGACAGCACCAAGTAATTGAAGATGTTCTAAAATAAAACAAGTGACCCGTAGTAGTACTTCCATCATCGACATCGATGTTATGGCTACTATCACTTGCCTTTCCCCTTGGCTTCAGATTTCCTGACTCAACCCTCCTTGATCATTAGCCCCGAACCAGACTTAGCAGAAGTTGGTATGTTCATCTCGGCAGTTTTTAGCATCATATGCAACTTCGGGATGGTCTTGTCCCAAACATTCATATTATAGTTCAAAGTGAACTGGTCATATGATTTAGGCAATGAGTTGAGGATTATATCCCTGGCCAGCTCATTGCTTAATGGGGAGTCAAGACATGCTAAGTGATCAATATACCCCTTCATCTTCAACACATGAGTCCTGACCGAAGAACCTTCTTGCATACGACAGCTTATAAGTGATCTCATCACCTCAAAGCGTTCATAACGGGCTTGTTGTTGGAACATTTCCTATAGTTGCCTAATCATGTCGTAGGCCGGCATATCAACCAGATTCTTCTAAAGTTCCAATATCATGGATGCCAGCATCAAGCAAGAGACCTTGATGGAATCATCAACATGCTTATCCCAGGTCTTACGAGCAAGGCCCGTAGCAGCAAAGTTCTTCTGGGATTGGTTCCTCGAGAACATACATCTTGTTCTCAGCCCCGATGACAATCTTCAAGCTTCGGTACCAATCCATGAAGTTGGAGTTGTCTAGTTTGTCCTTCTCAAGGATTGACTTTACGGAGAATGAGGAGTTGGGATTGGATTCGTTAGACATCTACAAAATTCAAAATTAAAGTTTTTAGTATTTTCATGCATAACGTCCTAATTAAATTTATGACCCAATTGCAAAAATATATATAACTAGGAGTGAGATCCCGGTTCACCATAACTCAGTGAATGGCTGAGCACTCTCCACTGGCACGACTAGGTAGGTAGGTAACGATTACTAATGGTGTCAACTACACAATTCTCGGTTTGAGGGGCATGACGAGTATTGTCAAGCTTGGATACGTTTCCCTCAACTACGCCCACTTAAACGACTTAAGTGATATTTGTCCTTCAATCGTAACCGTAGAGCCGGCCTAAGTAACTCAAGAACCGCGGCTTTACTTTCAACCAAAACCGTAGGGCCGGATGTAGAATAATTCACTAACACCGGGGGTTCGGATAGATTAGTTGAAGTGTTACAATTTAGGGTGGCGTAGAAATATCGATTTTAATTTGGGATTTGCTTTAATGTTTTAAATTATCATTTAAGGGTCAAAAACATTTTGGACAACTAGGTGCATGATCCAAGTCGTGCAATTTTAGTAAACTGATTTTACTATTTTAGTTTGTGAAACGCCTTTCAACATTCGACACGATCCAATTTAAATAACTTATTTAATCTAAATTGGTCGTTAATCGTGAACTATATTTTAAACTAATCAACCCTTTAATTAATTTAAAATGGTTTTAAATAAAACAATTAAATTTAAAACATGTTTTACTTTTAAATAAAAACACTTTTATTTAATAACCTTTCTTAGAAATCTTTTAAACAATTTAAATATCTTGTCGTTTTAAGATTGTGTCAAAAGTTTTATAAAATATCTGCGGTTTAATTATTATCCTAAATAATGTCACAACCACGAAAATAAATAAAACATATAAACCGAGCAACTAGTAAATATTGTCCGGTTTCGTTCGAGCCATCAAACGAAAACCGGACTGGTCTAAGGGATAACAAAATAAATAAATAATCTGCTATCTCCCACTTAGTCTAAGATCTTCATCTTTAATACCGTTTGCGTCCGCCTTGGTCTTCAAGTATTCGTCTCGTTAGGTTTACAATTTATTTACAAATACACTAAAAATAAATAAACCTAAGTATTACAGCGGGTTCCAAATAACCCATAAAAATTACAAAGATAAACCAACCAAAACATACAAACACAACCACGGGTCACTACTGCTCGATTTATTAAACACAACCAATACAAACGAAAAATGCACGATCTTTTTGTCAAACTAAAGTTTTGACAAATAAAACACAACATCGAAAAATAAATAATATTATGTCTAAACGCGCGTAAAGGTGGCTCTGATACCACTTTTGGGAATCCTCATACGAGTTTTAACTTTTAAAACAAAATATATTTAAAACTTTTAAATAAATAAATCAGATTTAGACAGCGGAAGCAATAAGTACGATTAACAGTTCTAAACTGGGGATCCCGCCAGTGATCCGATTACACGCGTATAAATAATAAGTTAAATCCAACCGTAGGGTCTTTCAGGTTATAGCTTCGATGATAAACCAAACAAAAACACATTGGTTCAACGAGCGTCTCGCTAGTGACTTATCACGAAAAAAACAGCAGCAAAACGTCACATGTATCACATAAAACTGGAACCGGCGGCGACGAAGGCGGAGCAGCGGAAGCGACAGCGGTGCGGCGCAGGCGGTGGCCGACGATCGACGGCAGCCCGGTGGTGGCTTGCGGCGTCGGAAGGAAATAAAGGGGAGGCGCAGGTTTTGAGGTGGCTAGCCAATTATTCTTAGGGTTATGAGTTAAGGTTATATTTATAACCACACTAATTACAAATTGCACCCTTAGGGTATTAACACTTAATCTCTAACTAATTAACTATTAATTATTACTAAACCCTGTATTTTACTAATTATAAATAATTAGTAAAATTTAGTTCTTTAAATGTTTAACACTTTAAACATTAACTCCCCGTAAATAATTATTTCACTAAATAATTAATTAACACATTCACCGATAAATATTTCTCTAACTATTTATATTCTGTTTAATAAAACCATCTCTCGTGAACTATAATATTTACAATTAAATATTATCAATTACTCGTTGTCCAAAGTGTAACTCTTTACATCGTACCTCGATATAACGTTGGCTTAATTGACGACCGGACATCCTATATCCAACAACTTGTCCCTTCCACATCTCAAACTCCGATTGGTTGCAAATGGGTGTTTCGCATCAAGCGCAATCCCGATGGTTCAATTGCTGAATACAAGGCACGACTTGTAGCCAAAGGCTTTCTTCAACAATATGGCAAGGACTATTTTGATACCTTTAGCACGGTCACAAACCCGTCACCATTCGTACCATTCTTTCCATAGTTCTACCCAAACATTGGTCGGTACGTCAACTAGACGTTAACAATGCCTTCCTTCATGGCACACTTCATGAGGACATCTATATGACTCAACCACCGGGCTATGTCTATCCCCAGTTCCGTCACCACATTTGCAAACTCAAAAAATCCCTATATGGCCTAAAAAAATCACCTAAAGCTTGGTCGGTACGTCAACTAGACGTTAACAATGTCTTCCTTCATGGCACACTTCATGAGGACATCTATATGACTCAACCACCGGGCTATGTCTATCCCCAGTTCCCTCACCACATTTGCAAACTCAAAAAATCCCTATATGGCCTAAAAAAATCACCTAAAGCTTGGTACATCACCTCCTTCCTTTTCCGGTTTGGATTCCAAAAGTCCTTAGCTGATGCATCTCTTGCTATAATGTCACTTGTTACTTTATGGTTCATGTTGATGACATTGTTCTCACGGGAAATGATCCACAGTTTCTCGACGACTTTATCAAGGCATTAAGCAACAAATTTTCGGTCAAGGATCTTGGCATGCTTCACCATTTTCTGGGTGTCGAAGTAATTCCCACACCCACCGGTCTCTTCCCATCTCAACACTGCCACGTTCAAGACATTCATAACCAATTCCACATGGAAGGTGCCAAAGATGTCCTCACTCCTCTTAGTGCCACGGATCCCTTATCCCCCAACGACCCTTCCCCCCTTGGTTGATGCTACTCCCTACCTCAAGCTTGTAGGCTCTCTCCAACAGGGGCGTACTTAGGTAGGGCGGAGGAGGTTCACCGAAACCACCCGAGTTTCGAAATTATAATAGAACGCTATATAAAAAAATTGGGATTCAAATAAAATATATGGTGAACCCCTATCTCCATCGACGACGGAGAAGATAAAATGGAAGATTAAATATAGAAGAGAAAAGAGAAGTGGAGCTTGGTCGGAGTTCAATGATAGAGCCGAACAGAGTTGTGTTGTAGCTACCGGAGAGAAGAGAGGAGTAGGAAGAGCGAGGGGGAGTGACAGAACCTACCTGCAGGTGGAGGCGGCGTCAATTTGAGCATGCCGGAGGAGAAGGAAACTTAGCCGACGAGGAAGGATAAATAAAGGTAAAAAAAGTAATTTTTACCCAAGACACCAAAAACAAAGAAGAAAACTGTGTGCAGTTTGTCAGATGTCATTTCCATCTTTTCATTTTCTAATTAATAAATTAATATTTGTTACTTATTAGTTAAGTTTATTTTATCTAATATTAAATTTGGTTTTAAAAATTGGATATTAAATCTGCTTTTAATGCTCATTAACTTAGTATGTTATTTTCTTTTATTATCTTATCATGTTCTTGAATCTAGTGAACCTCTGAGTCGTCGGGTTCACTCTCCGATCCGGTTCTGAAAAATTGTTTTTACTACTTTAAAAGTTTAATTTTTAGTTATTCTGATATATGCTTATGTTCCATGTTAGCTCAATTTTTATCTCCGGCCGCAGTGAACCTCTGAACCTTACCGGTCCCGAACCGTCGAACCGAACCGAAATTTTTTATGTTCGGCCCTATGAAATTGGAGAAGCTAAAAACAGTGAATCCCTTGAAAAAAATTCCTGGATCTGCCATTGCTCTCCGATACTTAGCCTTCACCCGTCCCAATAGCTTGTTTGCCATTAACAAACTCTCTCAATTCATGCATGCTCCTCGCCAAGCCCATTAGCAAGCTCTCAAACGTGTGCTTCGGTACCTCAAAGGAACTATTCACCATGGCCTTTTCCTAAACCGTGACTCTCCTCTCACACTTTCGGCCTTCTCAGATTCTGATTGGGGTGGGGTTATTGATGTCGGTCGGTCTACTTCAGCCTATCTTCTGTACCTGGGCACGAATATCATATCATGGAAGTCTACAAGGCAAAAGTTGGTCTCCCGTTCCTCTACCAAGGCAGAGTACAAGGCCTTGGCAAATGCCTCAGCTGAACTTATTTGGCTCAAAAACTTGCTTAAAGAACTGGGTGTTACTACTACCAACACGCCAATCTTATTTTGTCGCAATACAGGTGCTACGTATCTATGTGCAAATCCCGTCTACCGCTCACGAATGAAGCATGTGGCTCTTGACTATCACCTTGTAAGGGAACAAGTCTCAACCGGCCTCCTGCGAGTACTCCACATCAGCTCTCAAGATCAGCTAGCTGATATGCTAACCAAACCTCTGTCACGTGCACCATTTTTTTGTAACTTATCCGAGATTGGAGTTTCTGACGGATCCCCCATCTTGCCCCCCACCGGGTCAACACAACAAAATTAGTAAAGGATTTACATTAATTTACAGCCATCACTCCTTGTATATCTCCTTAAATCTCTCCTGTGATTATTCCCTTTTCTGCTTGTAATCTGCCTATATAGAGCACCCATTGTAGTCGATGTAATTATGCAAAGAATATTTCAGTAATACATTCAAACCTTATATGTATCAGCATAATGCAATTGCTTATCTATTTTTGTTGGTTGTACGATTTCCATGGCTTAGATAGTCATTAATATATACATTTGCAAACATGGTTGACTTTATTTAAAGTCCACGTAAAACTTGTCACCTAGATCATTTTGGCGACTAGAGTATAGTCGTTGCCCAGAATCAGACCCGGATTCGAGTGCTCCCAACTAGTAATGGTTTGTGATAAAAAACGGCTTGAAAGTTAGTAGAATTCCAAGTCCCTCGATTACATTCAAGATGAAAAATATCATTTGAGTGCCTGAAATTGAATAAAAGCGTAAATCTATTTATCTTTTTATAGAACTTAATTGCCTTTTCAAATTTTGTTTGATCCAATACGCGATGATGTTATTAGAAGAAACTGCAATTTTAAAACGAAGGAGTAAAAAGCCTTTACCAGGAAGAAATGCTGCATTTTGTCTCTTCAGGGACCATGACAAACTACAAATTTAAAGATAAGTAAAGATTTATTTTGACGCGATTACGAGTCTTATTTACTTGATGTCGAAAATAACTAGCTAAACGGGAACTTGTCAAGTTGGTCAAACGGGTCGAATTTATGTCAAATGTATTTAAATGTTTACAATATTATTTCATATAATTTTTCCGAATCATATTTAATGCATTAACTACTTTTGTGAGTCAACCACACTCGTTTCCTGCACTTACAAATGAACCATTTTGACCTCAACCCGTTTTGACCCGCACTTAAATTTGAGTTTATTGAAAAAATGACTCACAGTGCTCCTCCACATGCTGGACCAATTGCTTTGCAAATTGACTGTAAAGTCATGGCAATACCATTGGCTGCACCCCTTTGGTGTTGATCCTGTTATCCATGTACATTTGTATAAAATATAATCGTTAATTTATGTACCTAAAACTATTTAAAAAAATTACAGAAACGGAGAAGCGAATAATATTACCACAGCTCTATTTTGCAGCATGAATGTCCCAGTTATGATGGACACCAGGTTAAAACAAGAAATCAAATTGTGGTGATAGAGACAAATTTTCCTCTTCAAATTAAATTGAAAAGAAGGACGATTACAATAAAGTGGCAGGTAAACGGGCAACAAGTTGCGCTGCATTTAATTGTAACAACATAGATTATAAACAGTTGAATGCTAAGATCTTAATTTTGTCAAATTAATGCGGTCAATAAGAAAATGAACTATTATTAAAATTTGAGACCCGTTTATATATGCATATATTAAATAAGAAAATGACATAAACTAGATAAGACTTAGTCCCTTCAAAACTTACTGATAAAACGTTCTTCACGATTGATGCAGCATTTAATGTTAAGGTGAGCATGAAGCCAGATAACAACGCGATGTATGGATAAGCTATGAGTAAAGGTATAGACAAAACCTATACAACAGATAGTTGGGTTAACCGGTAAAGCAACCGAATTAATTATCTAATATACTTCTTTCATCTATAAGTTAGGTACCTTTGACTCTGAAAGTCAAACAAACTACTTCTGATTTGAAATTAATATAAATAGATTTATTCGTTCCTAAAAACTATAATTACATCAAAAAGTACAACATTTATTCTATGCTAAGAAGAATTTATGAAGATGAAGAAGAATAAATGGTAACTAGATTTTGTTATATAATAGTTTGACTTTCAGAGTCAAAGGGAAGACAATTAGTAGAGAAATAATGAGTCAAAAGGAAGATTGTTTACTCCTGCGATGCGAGCTACCACGATGGGCCCAAATATCCTCTCTGCAACCGGATATAACGCGGTTTGGAAAAGGAGAAGACCCACCCCTGAAACAATCATCAGTGTTGTAAAAAGAATAAAACAAAAATAAATAAATAAATTAACTATATTTTGGCAAGCAAGCTATGGAGAAAGGTATCAAGTAATCATTTTTTGTTGCAATTAAATTTTAATAAGTTGTCAAAAATTTCATATTGTTTTAAGACTTTTGCAAGAACAATGGTGTATTTTGCAGGAAAAGTAAATAAACTCCTTTCAGTGATTAAAAGTTTGTGGGAATCTTATGTTGGACCGAATTAATCCTCCAGTGGGCTTGTATCTATTTTAAGTTAAGTTTAGTCTACTAATGGGTCTAAGACACTTATGTATTTAATGGGTCATGTAATTAAGATAACATTCAGTCCGTTTGTTTGGGCCTGTGGCCAACAAACCAAAACAGAAACTAAGCCTCAAAAGGCTGCGTACACTAGTATCACGTATATAGGTTTTGAATCGGTGACTATGACAGTTTCTGCTGATGAAACGCCACCCTCCGCAACCATTTGATGAGGGGACTCTTCCTTCCTCTCAAATACTTGTCATACATATACACACATACTGACTTGATTGTTAGAGGGTGGCTATATCCTCGGGCTAGAACTTCATCCTAGGCTCAAGAAAGACTCCAAGACCCGACCGCGGATTTTTTTTGTAGCAACAAACAGAAAATTAGTAATTTAGCTTGAAATTTTGTCAAATAAACAAATGTTTAAACTAATTTGAAAAAAAATCATAAATAATCTCACCTGTGATAGACAGGACTGTGCCAACATCCTCGGTAGAATAGTCGAGCCCGCCCAAACTCTTCGGGCTCTCAGCCCATAATGAGAAAATCTGTGAACGATAAAAATGAACATTGTTTTGGAAGTTATGATGGTTGAAGTTATCTATATCTATATCTATACTAACTAATAAACAAATAAACTAGGGGACACATGTCACTTTGTGATGCATCCTCAGTATGCTTTAAATAATGATATTAAAAGAATATATTTTTAAATATTTAATACATATCTAATTATGGATACTTATTATTTAATTATGAATAGTTATTAACTTATTATATTATTAACCAAACGAATTTAATATGAATTTATCAATTATATAAAAAAAATTAATACCTAGTTGAGAAAACATGTTTTAAAAATTAACTTAACAGAATTTATAACTGTCATGTCAAAGTACATTTTTTAAAGACATATTTTGACGAGTCTATGTCTTAACAGATTACATTATATTTTATTCAACCCTTGTAATACACGGGTTTTTAAAGACATAATTTTTTTGTTACTAAGTATATAACATTACGTATATTTAACCTATGTAATACACGGGATTCTAACCTAGTGTGAATATATAGTAGAATCAGCATGGTAAAATGCATAAAGGATCCTATACTTTAAAGGATTTATATGCAACTGTGAACTTGTAACTAATGATCCGATTTTAAAATCCACCTCAGTATAAGCCATGTCGTGAAGAGGGAAAACGCAATAGAAAATGATAGAAGACATTAACGGCCAGTTCTTGAGGAGGCTAATCAAACTAGAATCTTTTTTCTCATCTGTTTTTTCCTCAGCATCAGAAGCAGATTCCAACTCATTTGTTTTATGAAAGTGTAACGTTTCCTATAATTTTAAACATTTAAATAAGATTCTTGATAAGAACATGAAATCAAACAAGATGTATGTTCACATAAACAAAGCTTTGTCTGTTTTTTAACACAAACATATTTTTTTACATTTTTTAGAGGATGGTCAAATGTCATATCCATGTTTGATTCTTATGTCATGTTTATCTTCGGTTTCTTGTCAGGCTATGTGTTATACTAATGCTTCACTTTACTTCATCTTTCACTTTTTTTTTAAAAAAATTAATATAATAAGTAAAGTAATATTATATGATAAAAATAAATAGAAGTGTAAAATGGTATTTACAAAAATATTTAAAATAGTTTTTTTTTATATTTGACCATCACCCAACGGTTAGAAAGTGTGGCGAGAAGAAGGAAGACAATGGTGGATGTTTACCGCTATATTGCAAAACTGCGGCGACATGAACCCACTGACCGCACCATTCACATCACCCTCACCGCACCTTCTGTGGGTAACACATAGCCTTAAGCCTATGTGCTTCAGGCATTCATTATAGCTCGGACACTCATGTTTCTACCAAACAATCCAACATTTTATCCTTAAAAAACATTCCCATTTATCATTAATATATATCTCATAAATTCTACTTATTTATGGAGACCGAAATGAATATCATGTTAAGATGCATCCTAATAGAAGTATTAAGGAAATGTTAATTGCATAAAACTGTACCGGAAGCCAAAATGCAGCGATGGTCACAAAAAGTGCGAAAATGGAGATGCAAAGGCAAGGCAATAAGTATGGAAACCTGCATCACAAGTCATGGTTTCAAAAGCTAAATTTGCACAACTAAACAAAAGTAATATTTGCAAATAATACCTCCCGAATAGAGAATCTGGGGATACCAGACTTTGAAATTTCTCTGCAGGCTTAATTTCAAAACAGGCACACAAATATTAAAAGGAAATAGTAAAAAAGAGAAAAATGTTTGTTAGAATTAGATAAATAAAATAGAAAAATAAAAAAAAAATTCAATCGGTATCACCGTGAATGCATTCTTTCATATCAATTTCAGTTGTAATTACTTTGTGATAATATTATTCAGCCCATAGCACTTTGTTTTATTTAAATAATGCATTAATTAGGAGCGTAACTGTACATATTTTAAATATTCTAAACTAATTTGATTTGCAAATTAAGATCAAAGGAATTCAAGTTAAGTTATAATAACCTGTGACGTGAAGTACATGTCTCTATATACTAAACTAAATTCAAATCCTTAAAATATGACCAAGCAAGTCTAAAGTTGAAGTTTCCACACATAAATGATGCAACTAACTATGTAAATATTAATATAATATTTCTTGATTTTGAAGATATATATACGGAACACACATAAATCAATCAATGAGTTTATTACAAGATACTTATAGCATTTAAATTATATGCATGATTTTCCCTCCTTAGTGAAGTTCTAGAAAACGATGATATCCTTGTATATTGCTGTGTATTCCAATGATCTCAATTACAATAGAGATGCCTCGATTAAATACAGGAGCCTCATTATCTAAACATGGAAAAGAGAAAAAAGAATGGAGTAATATCTCGAGAGAATGATTCTGTAATTCAGGAGTAAATCAAGGTGAGAATAGTTTAAATATGGATGAAATTGACAAAGATCCTTTAGAAGTAGTGAATTGGACATAAATTCCCTTCTTGAAATCAATTTTAAAGATGTTATTTGCACAAAGCACATATAGCATATCAAGATTCAAATGGATTTGAAACCTGTGCAAGGAAGCCTCCCAAAGCCGGACCAACGACCAGTCCTATCCCCCATGATGTACTAATCTGAATTAGATCACTCGATTTACAAACTTCAACGCGAGAAAACTATCTAAAAATATGCATCAACTTGAAGTTGATGTCATCAGAAATGAAAGAAATTAAAAGGGGTTGATTGCTTACTGATGACAATCCTAAAGCTTGATATCTATCAGGGAAAAGTTCACATGCATATGCCTTTATAGGTCCAAGTAGCCCGTTTAAAAAGCCAAGAAGAAACCTTGTAGTGATAGCCATCCAATAGTTTATACTAAAGCCAAAAAGTGTGTTGAAAATAACCCTGAAAAATATGAAAACTACAAGCTTTATAAGAACAATAAGTGTTTTATGAAACATAATGGCCAAAATAATAAGTGTTGAAGTGGTTACGAACACTGTTGAAGTGCCCAAAAGAATAACTGGTTTTCGACCATATCGATCAGCTACTACTCCCCAAAAGACAGATGTAAGTGCCCGTCCAATCATAAATGAAGCCCCTTCATAAGATTGAGAAACGTATGAGATATGTTTCATGAAAAAAAAAGGTAAGAAATAATCATCAAACAACCAATTCCATTGATTCATGACATATTTATCTAGCAATTTTTTATCTATTTAATTGGGTTAATTCAGGCTACATTTTATGTCAAACAAAAAATTGTTGGTAATTTCCGGGCTAAGAGGCCCATCACGAGTAGGTGATGAAGAGCCGACCTATATAGACCCGTGAAGTTTATTAAATGTAGTTAATGGGCTTAAGGGGTGTGTTAGGGTTTTAATTATTTTTTTGTTGACCAAGTTTAGATTACCTTATAAAAACATAACCATAATTAAGATTATTGTATGAGGCTTCTTGTAACTAAGTTTTGAATCGGTTTCTTTGATATAATAATACAAGAGTTCATCTGAAATTGTGTGTGTTTGTGTTTTGTTTATCAATTCAATCCTTGAATTGGTATCAGAGCTAAACCATCGTAGCCTTCCCACTTGATTCTACAATCGGAGTATCGTAAAGTATCTTGTGATCGAAGTGTGTCTACGATCAGAGTCCTTATTTTCGGCAATCAAGGCGGCGGGTTGCAATCGAAGTATCGCGGCTAGGGTTTGACGAGGTTGGATCAAAACTCATCTACATCGGTTACGTAGCAGAGAAAACCGAAGAACATGGGTGGTAAGGAAACTCTGAAAACAAGTGGTGGGAGCGGGAACCCGAATGCGTTCCAATGTCCCATGCTTACTACCTCTACCAATTATATGGTATGGGTTATATGTACGAAGGCGATCTTGAACGTGGATAAGGTTTTGGAAGCCATATACCCGGGTACGGTTGAAGCCGACGAGAACAATGTTGTGATTGCATTGTTTCAATCGATCCCAGAGACTACAATCTTCCAAGTTGGTAACCTGGAGACGGCCAAGGGGATTTGGGATGCGATCAAGACCCGTAATCTAGGAGCCGATTGGGTGAAGGAGGTGAGATTGCAAACCCTAAGTTCCGAGTTTGATGGACTAAGGATGAAGGAGACAAAAACAATAGATGAGTGCGTGGGAAAAAAATTTGGAATTGCATCCAAATCGGCAAGTTTGGGTGAGACGATTGACGAGTCAAAGATGGTTAAAAGTTCCTTAAAAGTATTCCACGAAGCAAATACATTCACATTTTGGCATCTATTGAACATGTCTTGGATCTCAAACCGAGACCCAAGGTAAGCTCATGTTTCACAAATCTAAATCTTCAAGCTCCCATAATCGGTACACGAACTGAAACTCCACTCGTGGAGGTCGCAGACGTGGGGGCGAGGACGAGGTGGTCGTGGGTCGTTCCAAAACTGTGGTCACCAAGAGAACCCCATGAATCCAGAAAACCGTGAATAGAAGGGAAAAACCGAGACCTCTCAAAGGTCCGGTGTTACCAATGTGATAAGTTTGGACACAAACTGCCCTGACAGAAAATAGAAAATTCAGGCTGAAGCAAAATTTGCCGAAGGAAACAAGACCCACACTCGTCCTTGTTGATGATGCAATGTGTGTAGGAAATGGTGTTTTTGAATGAGAGGAAAGTTATACCCGGTAACTATGAGTCGAAGGAAGGTGATGTGTGGTACTTAGACAACGGCGCGAGCAACCACATGACGGGTAACTTGTCTTTTTTTTATAAACTTAACAAACGGGTCATGGGGAAGGTTAAGTTCGGTGATGGCTCTAAATTTTCATATATGCGGAAAGGGGTTGATTCTATTTGAAGGTAAAACATGGGCACATCGTTTGCTAACGGATTTCTATTACATACCAAGTCTTAAAAGCAACATTATTAGTCTCAGTCAAGCCTCAAAGTGTGGGTGTGACATCCGAATAAAAGATAATTACCTTTCGATGCACAACGGTCAAGGTAAATTGTTAATGAAGGTGATTCGATCTGCTAATTGGCTTTATCGTATACAGTTGAAGATTGGCAAACCGGTTTGTTTTCTAAATCGCATCGAAGAAACAAGTTGGTTGTGGCATACAAGACTTGGCCACTTGAACTTCGTGTCGATGAAGATCATGGCGAGAAAGGAGATGGTTGCGGGAAGGCCTCACGTTATTCATGAAAATAAATTGTGTGAATCTTGCTGGGTCGAGAAGCAAACTAGGCAATCCTTCCCGCAATCAGCGGTGTTTAGGGCAGCTCGGGCCCTAGAACTTGTACATTGAAATCTTTGCGGGCCGATTACCCCTCCAACATTAGCGGGTAACATGTACGTTTTTGTTATAATCGATGATTACTAATGGTTTGATTGGACGTATTTGTTGAAGGCAAAAGATGAGGCATTTGGAGCTTTCACGAAGTTTAAAGAATTGGTTGAAAGTGAAGTTGGAAACAAGATCAAGACATTTCGGACCGACCGAGGTGGTGAGTTTACCTCACATGAGTTCAATCAATTTTGTGACGATGAAGGCATTCAAAGACATCTAACGGCGTCATATACACCCCAACAAATGTGGTGGTGGAAAGATGGAACCGAACCTTATTGGAGATGACGAGAAGTATGCTAAAAACAATGGGTGTTCCAAATTACTTATGGGGCGAAGCAATCCGACACGCAACTTTTATTAAGAATCGGATTTCTACTCAGGCATTAAAGGAGGTGACGCCATACGAGATGCTTAAACAAAAGAAACCAAATATTAGCCATCTCAAAGAGTATTCGGTTGTGTGGCGTATGCAAATATAGTGGGAACTTAATTGAAAAAGCTTGATGATTGTTCGAGGAGTTAGGTGTATCTTGGAACCGAGACCGGGTCTAAAGCATACCGGTTACTCGATCCAAGGACTTGAAAGGTTGTGATAGCACGTGATGTGGTTTTTGACGAAAGAAAGGCATGGTTATGGTTGGATTCAGGAAAAACCAACGAAGAAACGGAGACCGGGTCTATTTTGGGTTGATTGGAATGGGATTATTGACACCGGGGTTGGGCAAGTTGTAACCAAGCCTATGGGAAGCAACAACATTAGCGACGAAAATTCGGATTTTTCTCCAGCCTCAGCGATAGCATCGGTGAGTAGTTCTGATGCTTTTGTCGCTAACTTTGTCAGCCCAGCAACCAGTTCAGCTTCTGTCGTTAATTATGACAGCCCAGTGACAACATCAGGGACGACTCCAGCGACATAATCAGTGACCATCTCGTTGAAAGCACCGGATGCATCAGAAAATCAGAATTTGAAAAGATCCACACGTGTTACGATTACTGCGGTCAAGTGTTTTATGTTTGCAAGAGGAAAAATTAAAATTTTACTTGTAGAAGACTTTGAGCCAAGGAACTTTGAAGAAGCGAAATCTAAACCGGAATGGATTAAAGTAATGCGGGATGAACTCGAATCCATTAAATGAAACAACACATGAAAGTTGACCGAGTTACCAAGAGGGGCTAAGACAATCAGTTTGAAGGTTTTTAAAGTGAAGAGAAACACGGATGGTTCGATTAATAAATTTTAAGCAAGACTCGTGGCAAAGGGTTACGTGCAACAACCTAGAGTCGATTTCGACGAAGTCTTTGCTCCGGTGGCGAGACTTGAAACCTTTCGTTTGCTCATTGCCATTGAAAATACCGAGGGATGGACATTACTTAGATGTAAAATCGACGTTTTTTCAAGGGGAACTAAAGGAAGAGGTTTTTGTTTCTCAACCGGACGGGTTTGTTAAGTCCGGAGAGGAAAACAAAGCCTATAAGTTATCTAAGGCATTATATGGTCTGAAGCAAACACCACGGGCGTGGAATACTAAGCTTGATGGTATCTAAAGGAGCATGAAGTTTGAGAAATGCTTGCAAGAACAGGCGGTGTACCAGAGGATGATTGGGGTCGACATTATTATCGTTGAATGTCGATGATTTGGTCGTTACCGATTCGAATAATGATCACATTACCTAGTTTAAACTTGCGATGTCCAAGAATTTTGAAATGTCCGACTTGGGAAAGCTTACTTACTATCTCGGGATCGAAGTCTCGCAACTTGAAAATGATAATTCGAATCTACCAAGAGGATTATGCTAGACGTGTGTTGAAAGAAGCCATGATAAAAAAATGTAATTCAACTTGTGTACACATGGATCAAAATTTAAAGTTGACGATAGCTAAGGATGAGATTGATGTTGATGCAATGAAGTACCGGAAGATGGTCGGGTGCCTTCGTTACTTATTGAACACACGACCCGACATGGCGTTTTCGGTTGGGATGGTGAGTAGATACATGCAAAATCCAAAGCAATCTCACTTGGCAGCAATAAAACAAATCCTCAGGTATGCCAAAGGCACAAGCGATTTTGGAATCAAATATAAATGGGGAGGATCAAAGACTTTGATCGGGTACAGTGATAGTAGCCACAACATTGATCATGATGACGGAAGAAGCACCACCGAACATGTGTTTTATTATAGTGATGCTCTTATCACTTGGTGTTCACAAAAACAAAGCACTGTGGCGCTTTCATCATGTGAGGCAGAATATATGGCGGCGAGTTCGGCTTCATGTCAAGCCGTGTCGTTACAGGAGTTACTAGGTGAGTTAACGAGGGCGAAGTTGTAAGAAGTAGCATTACAGGTTGATAACAGATCGGCAATTGCATTAGTTAAAAACCCGGTATTCCACAGTCGGAGTAAGCATATCAAGCCCCGTTTTCACTACATACAGTAGTGTGTGGAACGAAATGAAATAGTGGTGGAACACGTAAGTGGCAAGGAACAACGTGCCGACATTCTTACTAAATCACTCGCGAGAATCAAATTTGAAGAAATGCGAAGGATACTTGGCGATGAAGATCTCCTAGTTTCGAGTCGGAAATTAGGAGATGATTGTTGGTAGTTTCAGGGCTAAAGGCCCATCATGAGTAGGTAATGAAGGGCCGACCCGTATAGACCCGCAAAGTTTATAAAATGTAATTAATGGGCTTAAGGGGTGTAATTAGAGTTTTAACTTTTAACTGTTTTCTTCTTGACCAAGTTTCGGTTACCTTATAAATACATAACCATGATTAGGGTTATTGTATGAGAGTTATTGTATCTAAGTTTTGAGTCAGTTTCTTTGATATAATAATACAAGAGTTCATTTGAAATTGTGTGTATTTGTGTTTTGTTTATCAATTCAATCATTGAAAAACTAGCTAAAAATGAAACAGTTGAAGTGGGAACGAATGGGTCGCGGTTCAAAAGTTACACAAAGTGTATTTTTAATTCATAAAACCTCCTAATACATTAAATTCAAGATAATGTTTGGTTCTTGTAATAAGGTTCGAAAATACTTATCAATAAGGATTTAAAAGATTTTATATGAAAAGTGTTTGGTGTCAACCCAAGAGACCCTTCCCGTACAAATAATATTCATTAACCTGTTACTCAATAACCATCTTTAATGGGTAAAAGTTGCTTACCAATAAAACCTGCATAGTAACTAATGTCCTCTTCCTTGTCCGCAATGTTAAAATCCCTTACCTACAATAAAAATCAGGATAAAGAATTTAAATGTCGAAATTTAGAAAATGGGAAACAAAGCAAAGGTATAAGTGAACACGCTTACATGAAATATAGAAATGGAAAGAGAGATGATATCGGGAGTGCTGCAAAGGGAAAATGGAAATAGATGTGAGAAATGAACGTCGAAACAAAAAAGTTGTATGTTGAATTACATACAAAGGTGTAATGTTGGAAGTTCAATTGGTTATTTTGGATCAAAGGCACACGATTCTTTTGAACTAACTATTCTCCTATTATTATGTATTGAAATTTTAGTTTAAATTTTTAATACTCCCCCTTAAACTAAACTTAGTCCAAGGAAGATCTTCATGTTTCTTCAAAACCCAGATTGTCTTTAAGACCCAGATTGTCTTTACAGTAATTTTGGTTCACTATCCTCATATCGGATGAGATTAACCTCCTCATTTTCTTTACATTTTGGGCATTCATGTTTAAAATGTCCGAGTTCATTGCACTTGAAGCATCTTACGTGGCTCTTATTCTGCTGGACTCGTTCACCATTCTTACTTCTCCCGGATCACCGACCTTTACCATGGTTATGTCCAAAGTTTCCTTGATGTGAACTCCCACAACCATAATGCTCACATTTATGGTCTCTAACCTTTTCTTTTCCATCTGTTTTGGTGAATAGAAGTTTGTTGTGAATGTCTTCCTCCTCGGTTGGCTTTTTGATGCGCTCTTCGTAGGCTTTTAATTTACCAATGGCTTCTTGAAATGGCATGATATTAAGATTGGAAAATTGTTCAATTACAGGAACAATCTGAAAACAATTCAGGTCTTGAAGAACACATGAATATCTTATTTGGACTAAGTTTAGTTTAAGGAAGAATATTGAAAGTACAAACTAAACTTATTTATTATTAATACAAGGGTCTAAGTGTCATTAGTGTAAACTATTTTTTGGGGTCAAAGTTGTATTATGTATTATGTACGGGTTTAATTGTACTTAGTCAGTTAGGTTATATCAGTGTTTGTCAAACGACACAACGATTTAACACACTGGTTCATATGTGTGTGTACACACGCGCGCATGTGTGTGAATAAAGAACGAAGGATTAGAATTGTTAATTAAAAATCAAGTTTGTGTTTGTTAATCTCTGTTAAATCAATCATTAAAGTCTTTGGTTACCAACATTATGAACTTCCAATCAACACAATTGCAAGAGACTCCTATTTATACTAAATTAATAAGTATCATACTCTAACTCAAAAACCAAACAAAGGATAAACATAACTAAATTAAGAATTCTAATCTAATAAGAAACCAATTTAAACTAGACCGATAACTATTACTTAGTTAATAAACCTTCAATCTCCAACTATATCTTCACATTTTAGATTTTTGTATTTATCTCCTCCAAACCAATCTATCCAATCAGAATTAGTCCAACAATAACCCCTAATTCTGATCCGAACAACCATGATTTATGCCAGGATATTCCACACCTAGTAGATCCCGTATACTATTATTCTTTACCTTTACCTTGAGTTTCATCTTGGACACTTTATCTATTCGTTGTTCACTCCCCAATTACCGGACACACCAAGTTCGAGAACACTCCGCTATCTTCCTTTATTTACTCACAACCGACTAAATGTCATCACCTCGATCTTCTGGTCTTTGCTAACCAATGTTAGTCCCCGGAACACCTCCCGCTAGTATCACAATCGCCCCGACTAGTCCAGCAGCCCACACCGCCACCGTTTGCCTTAGTCTATAGCCTTCCCTTAGCCGTGAACCACCACACCAGAAGGTATTTTGATTATCGCTTCTTGTTGTCGCCTTGCGATCCGATCGCATCAATCCGTCGTTCTCTCAACTTAATCAAATGTTGTCATTGGGTCGACCTTCGGACCGATAATCACCAACCCACCGTTGGATTTATTCGCCTCGGTATTGTGAAGCTTCTGTCAAGAAACTAGGACGGTCTGGCGGTTCAATCTCCGGAAACCGCCGATCTTTGCTGCTAGGTCACCCAAAAATAGGATTTCTCGACTTTCTCTCTTTTCCTCCTTTGTTCTTAGCTAGAACCGATCGCCCCACAGGTCTTGATCTTCAGCTCTGATACTAAATGTTGGAAGTTCAATTAGTTTTCTTGAATCAATGGCATATGATTCTTTTGGAGTCAACCCGATTACCGACTCTTCTCTTATTGTTAATGACTTCCAATCAAAACAACTACAAGAGACTCCTATTTATACTAAACAAATAAGTATCATACTCTAACTCTAAAACCAAATAAAGGATAAACATAACTAAACTGAGAATTCTAATCTAATACGAAACCAATTTAAACTAGACCGATAACTATTGCTTAGTAGATAAACATTCAATCTCCAACTTTATCTTCACATTTTATCTCATTCAAACCAATCTATCCGATCAAAAATATTCCAGCAAAGGAAAGGTTCTGAATTTAGGATTACAAAGTTTTCCCTTATTCAAGAATCTTTAAAGTTGTTTGGTTCGTTGAAATTCAATATAACTGGAATCTAAATATTCTATTCCTAATATGTTTGATTGGCATAATATGTTAGTATATATTTTCTTTTCTTGTGGTAAAACTCTCTTTTTCTTATCCAGATTACACCCTTTACAAATTTACAATATATTTTGTTCAAAAGTGCCTTCTTACCCTCACTGCCACTAGCCCACTAATACATATTCGTGAACCACCAGAACAAATGCAAATTAAACAACAATCCAGCTAGACTAATGTGTGACTAGCCCACTTGGTAGAAGCTCTTACCTCTTAGATAGAAGGTCATGGATTCAAACTCAGATATGGAGCGAATTATTTAATGTAATTTAGGAGGAATAGGAGTAGGATAGATTTGCAGTTTCGAAAAAAAGAAAAAAAAAGGAAAAATACTAAAATGGACATATTTCTCTAAAAAAACTAAAATGGACATTTAGCCGGTATTAAGTCGGCTAAGCCTTTAGTTTTTGTCAGCTAAGCCTTTGAATTTATCCGGCGCCTTTTTAATTTAGCATGTACAAATGTTCATTTTGGTATTTTCCCAAAAAAAACAACAATCCAGCTGGCCCAACCAACTTCCAAAAGTCTACAAATTAATCGACAAAAGGTTTGATGTTGATTGAATAGGTAAGTTCAGGTTTATCGAACAGGTTTAGTACCGGCTTAGTACATAAGAAATTTGTTTCATCACAGGATGACATAGGTGCACAATTTGGTCCACATGTATGGCCGCCATCGGCGATTTAAATATCTAGTATAAAAATATGCTATTATAAAATAATCGGAATGAGTCCGTTTTAAATAAGTAGGAACTTTAATATTTGTTTAACTTTTTAATTATATATGTATAATTGTTATTAACCAGTGGGTTATCATACGAGCTTCGTGGCGAGTTCGAAACATAGATAAAAATAAGCAAATCACGACAGTATATTCAACATGACGTTAAAAAAAATGTTGCAGCGGTATATTCGACGGTAACGAAAAAGTTATCTCGTTGTATACGAAAGTGAAGTTATTCGAAAAAAAATTACACCGAAACATAGATAAAAATAAGCACACCGGGGGCGCATTACGGAGGGTCGGTTTAAGCGTAGATAAAAAAACGTCGCAATGGTGTGTTTTGAGATGGACGCTAGACGGTTTAAAAAAAACGTTTAAAACAACCAGTTGGTTTAAAAATAATGTTACGGAAATTCACATGGAAACGTAAATAAAAATAGGCACGTCGCAATATCAATTTCGAAATTTTAGAAAACATCATAGTTTAAAAGTTGCAAGAGTAAATAATTTCATTTTTTTATTAAATTGACGCATTCCGCAGCGGGTTCGAAATGTAGATACGGATGGGGTAGTACGTGTACGCACGTGAATTACTGGTACAGGGACGCTATTTGTTTCTTTTTATGAAAGAAATTGTATTTAACTAAAAATAAAAAGTAGAATAAAAAATCAAGTTACTGTTCATACGAACCACATTGCGGCGGATAACGTACATAAAATAAAAAAGAGAAACCCCGCAACGGTATATTTGGAGATGAACATTGAATGGTTTAAAAAACCAAACGGTTTAAAAAACGTTTAAAACAAATGATCGTTTAAAAATGACGCTACGAAAGTTCACGTCGAAACGTAGATAAAAGTAGACACGTCGCAACGTCAAATTCGAAATTTTATAAAACATCATATTTTAAAAGTTGTAAGTGGAAAACAAAAAAAAAACTATGAAAAAATTTGAAACCTTGAAGCAGCTTTGATGACTCGTACGTTTAACGTTTGTAATTTGATAACTTGTACATTATTACGCCCAACTCCGTTTCAAATGAAATTTACAATGAAACGTAAATAAATATAAGCACGTCGCAACGGCATATTCGAAATTTTATAAAACCTCATATTTGAAAAGTTATAGTGAAAAAAAATAACTTCAAAATTAATTATAATAATAAAATAATCAATTATTAAAAAAAATAAACAACGACGCAAATATGCGTTAACGATTTGTAAATTGTGCATAAAGGCTTCTCGTTTTGAGTTTTGTACGTAATCAAATATGTTAGTTAACCAAAGGTTTACCCGTCCATGCGATACGGCGGAGAAAACGTATTATTATAGAACACAAAATTAACAATGTCAAATCAATTTTTTCTGTAAATACAATCATCTAATAATCATCCAAAAATATATCATATTTGCCTCGACTCGGTTTGAATAAAATTTACGTCGAAACGTAGACCGGCTCGGTTTTGAATAACGTTTATACTAAAACGTAGATAAAAAAATAAGCATGTAGCTACGATATATTTATATTTTAAAAGTTACAAGAGAAAAACATAATATATGTAAAATTAAGAGTTAATTACACGGATGCCCCTATGGTATACTTAAATTTCACTTTTGTCCCTAACTTTGAGAAATTACATGGTTGATCCATAGCTTTCAAATTTGTAACACCACTGGCTCTCAAAATGGATGGTCGTTAACTTTGATTGTTAAGCGCGTGTACCCCTAAATATTAAAAAAATTAATAAATACTTGTGGGTCCCACCCCTTTTTCAATTAAAAAAATAAAAATTAATATACTATAAAATTTAAAAAAGTTGTGGACTCACCCCAACCCATCACCAGTCCCCACTTAAATCCGCTCATCTTCTTCACGATCTCTCATCTCTGTCCGGCCAACAATCTCCGGCAACCCCTCAGGAGGTGTCTGACCCAAAAGCCCTTTACCCTGAAGAGAAACATTCATCACACAACACCCTCATAGTAAGTGGTGCCATTTGAAGACCAAGAAGTTAGGGTTTGACCTTCTGGATCAAAAAAAATAAAGATTTGATTTTGATAAGGATTGCAAGTTCTGAATTGGAGGTTTCTTGATTTTTTGGCTAGGGTTTGTAATTGAAGATACATCTGTGCATATTTCTTCAATTGGGACTTTTGGATCATAGAAAATACAACCCAAAAGGAGATCGCTAATCTACACCCGAACAAATCAAACCAATCAATTTCACCAAACAATTTCAGGGGGGTGGCAATGGGTCCATTTCACCTAAAATCAAACCAATCAATTTCACCAAACAAATTTCAATCTCAATTGGGAATTGAATTGAATTGCACTCTATTTTTAAAGATGAAGAAGATAAGGATTGGGTATCGCCTGAATCCGACCACACAGGTGTCTCTTGACCATCGCCACCATCGCCCCCTGATTTGTTATTTGCCGCAACTCCGGCGCACCTGCATCTCCGCTACCACCACCATCGTTGGCCCGAGTTCAATAGTCGCCATTATCCATGTTCAGATGAGAACGAGAGAGACAGAGAGGAAAGGCATCCACCGTCGCCTTTTGTGTGTGAACAAGGGAACGGAGTTGGAGCTTGGGGCGTTACTCTGTTGGATGGTGACCGGAGTTGGTGAGCATGGCAATCAAAGATGGTGAAGATGGCAAATTTTTTTCTATATTTTTTTTAAAACCAAGGGTATTTTAGTTATTTAAAAAGATTTAACGGCAATGGCTTTACAAATTTGAAAACTACGGATCAAGCATGTAATTTCTTAAAATTAGGGCCAAAAGTGCAATCAGATCATACCACAGGGGCCATCAATGTAATTAAATCTAAAATTTAGTTATGTTATATATTATATGAGTGTGTTTTGGCCGTGCGTTGCGACAGTTTGGTTTTAAATAAAATTTACGTTGAAACATATATAAAAATTAGCGTGTCGCAACGGTATATACGGAATTTTATAAAGCATTAAATTTGAAAAGAAACAAAATTCGTTACATCGATCGAAAACCATAAAAACAAATACCGGTACCAGTTCCGATAATACCGATAATGGTATCGATGTTGTCTGTCGGTATCATTTTTGTCTGTCATGGGTATTTGTACGACACCAAAGAAGATCTTATTTCAAACACAACTCCGTTTTCAATAAAAATTATACAAGAATGTCAAGAAAAAAATTAAACACAACCGCATATTAAGTTTTCATAAAAGAGTTAACGAATATAAGTTATCAGAAAAAAAAATCAATGTCGTAAAAACTTAAATAGGTTAAAGACGTATATTATTATATAGAATAGGGGTGGTAAATGTTATGTATATAATTTATTGTAGATTAAGTTATAATACATTTACTTTTAATTAATGTAAAGAGTTTATTTTAAGTTAACTTATCTCTTATTTTTATTATTATTACTATTTTTATTATTATTATTATATATATATATATATTATATTTTATTGGTTATGTTTGTTTATATATATACTAGATTAGAAACTCATTTATTACAGAGTTGAATAATTTATTATAGTTTAAGTTATAACACATTTATTTTTAATTAATGCAAGAGATTATTTTAAGTTAATTTATCTCTTATTTTTATTATATATATATATATATATATATTATTTTATTGGTTATGTTTGTTTATATATATATTAGGTTAGAAACTCATGCATTACACGTGTTGAATAAATCGAACTTGTTGTAATCGGTAGTTTTACAAAGTTACCTAAAAAAAACTTGGTTACTATTTTACAAAGTTACCCAAAAAAAAGGCAACGCAATTTTTTGCTTCCTTAAAGTATATGGATATAGAAACATGTTTTTAATCATTTTTTTCCTGAGTAATTCTTGTATATTTACACATATTTTAAAGATAATTTGTTTAAAAGTTGATAATTTCGTAAACCACGTTCATGTAAAGTTGTTGCATGCATTTGTTTTTCATCTTGTGTTATTAATACAAAAATTAAAGAAATCACATATACATACATACTTGTAAAATATGATTTCTATGAGAGATCTTTTAACTAGAATATATAGAATGTATATAAGAAATTAGTTCTTGAATATTCTAGTAATCTAATCAATGAAATGGATTGGGTCGTACGTGAATTGTCATTAACTTCTGTATTGGTAATTTTAGTGTTATCAATATATATACATTTTAGTATATTGGATTAATTTGTCGATCGATGTAATAACGTTATAAATTAAACGAGTTAGTTGACGAGGGACTTCGGGCTCGATCTAATCCTAAATGTTATTAAGTTTACTATTTAATTGGGCTTTACTTAATTGTATGACTAAAAGGCTTATTAAATATTTATGTTGATGGGCTCAATTGGGCTTATTGACTTATATTTGGATATGGCCTGGTACATACATAAAGGAAAAGAAAAGGGACGATCGGCAATTTGGGTTTTTCCTCTTTCTTTGATTCGCATACTTCGAGCCTCGGGTTTGAAAAACCAAACCGGTTTGAAAAACCAAACCGGTTTCAAACCGAAAACCGAACCGGTCGTGAACCGGTTTATACCAAACCGGTTTCAAACTGGTTCAAACCGCCGGTTTAAAACCGGTTTGAAACCTATACATTTAAACCGGTTTGAAACCGGTTTAACCCGAACCGAACCGATTAAAAACTGGTTTCAAACCGTTTTTTAAACCGGTCAAACCGGTTTTTAAACCGGTCAACGGACCATCTCAAACCGGTTTCAAACCGGTCCGGTTTGAACTCAAACCGGTTTTGACTTTTTGTTGACCAAACCGGTTCGGTTCGGGTTAAAAAACCGTTTTGTGCACCTCGACTTCGAGGGACGGTTTATGGAGAAAACGATCGAAGAAGAAGAAACACATATACACATAAATTATCAAATCAGAATTCCTTGAACCCATATCTCTGTCTAATCCGGTAAACCATTGTGTAACCAACAAATAGATTTATCTGATAGTTTTAAACGATTCAGAGATGGATCCAAGAGTGTGTTTAATTCCGATTCAAGTTTCCAGGTTAGAGATTCGTTTGATTTAGTTGTTCTAGACCACATCTACTACAGTCTAACGGGACCAGAACATCTTAGTTGGAGGGTCATCGTAAAGTTCTCTTCTCTAACGACTATAATTAAAGGTCGAACTCATGTGTTTCTTAATAAAAACTCAACTTTTATATATAAAATTAGAAAAAAATCTGGTTACCGGTGGACCATTTTGACCATCCCCTAGTTCCGTCTGATATCCATATAGTGGTGCTACGTTGATTGCTTGTCATACGAAGCATCCATTTATCTTAAACTCAAACTTCAATGGTTATAGTTATAATTAAACTCACTTTGCTCGTGTTGAAGCAGATTCCCGCCATGGAGGATTTAGGGGTAAATGCTCCAATATCAAGGAGAAGACAGCCACATCTCGGATCGTCGGTGGAGTCAGGTGATTCATCTTAGATCTACAATCACCAGCAAACACTCGTTAAAGGTCCCAGGAGTCGTAGCTCCGAAGGCACTCTGACGCTCAGGTCAGTTGGGGCCTCACAAATGTGTGTGTAAAGAGAGTGTGAGCTAGAGTGAGAATCCAACATGATGTTGTTGAAGGAGAGGCCTCTATTTATAGGGTCCATGTGGGTCTAACCCTAATGGGCCAACTTTGCCTTGGGCCTGCCAAGATTGGGCTCACCTGGATTGAGCCAAAAATATTAAGATCTAGTCCAATTAGAAGGATACGTCTATGTCTCGTATTTTTGGTCTTGTAAGTTCCATGTGTTTGGATATTGATGGGGAATTTTAAGATGTTTAAAGTTACAAACCCAATCAAGTTCTTCTCTTATTATATTTGAAAATTTCATAGGAAATGAAACCCCAAATTTAACCAAAGGTATAGTTGGCATAAAACGATTGTTTTTTTTTATTATGGCATGCCGACTCTCAACTCGGTTGGTTGTGTGTACAATAGATATATTGATCTGTAACATCCCAAAAATAGTAAATAAGTAATAATAAAGCGATAGAGATGTAATCGTCAAAAAAATGAAAGAAAATGGATGGGCTTGGGCTTGGGCTCGGCTCCAACGGGCCGAGGGAAGCCCAGGTATATAAGGGTCGAGGCAGGCTTAGACTCTCATTTTCACCAACACTTGCAATCTAGAGAGAGAAAGGAAAGCTCGGGTCTAGAGAGAGAAAGTTGACGGATCGACCCGAAATTGAAGGAGCACGTTACTACTAAGCTCGTGAGCAAAACCTCCGAATCAGAATCACAATCCAGGTAACGATTTGACCTTAAACTGAGTTTTTCTTCGTTTTGAGGTTTCTCGGGTTTTAGCTAAATATGAGACGTTTTTATGGATGAAACCTGATAATAAGCTTAGAATTAGCATCTAGAATGAAAACCGCACGTTTTGATCAAAGAAAATTGTAAGATTAGCATGATCGGATTAACATGCAAGAAATTCGGACTTGTCCAGGAAGCAGATCTTGCGTACTTATCAAGTACGCAAGAAGGATGTCATGCGTACTTATGAGGACGCATGAGGAAGATCCTGCGTACTTATCAAGTACGCAAGAAGAATGTTCTGCGTACTTGTCAAGTACGCATGAGCAAGGGCCTGCGCACTTACTAAGTGCACAGGAAGCAGACCAGTTAGTAAAGTCAGTAAGTTCGCCTAATTCAGTATGATTAAACCAATAGAGTCGGGATTGGGTCTGATGTGTATGTAACTACCTAATTCAGATCGTACGTGACGTTGTTGGACCTTTGTTTAGGACAACCAAACCTAGCTTATCAGGTGAGTTCTATGTGCCCCCTTCCATGTTATGTGCAAATCATTTTAAATGTTTTGAGGCTGAAGTGTATACACTAAATGAATAAATGCTATGAATGTCAATGTGATCATACGTGGTATACAAATATATATATATATATATACTTATATATGAAAATGAATTATGAACAAGAATGAAACGTTTGATTATAAATAATGAATGAAAGAAGTACATAACGTAAAAGAATGAAATCTTGCTTTATATTATATATATTGCATGTTATGAATGTATGTAAACGTTATGAACCCTTCTATGACAACGGCTACTTCGGTAGACGGACGACCACGTGACTATTTAGCAACAGGGACAAAAACGTTCCTTCGCAAGCTAGGACGTATAAAAAGGTACTAATGAACGGTTGAATCAAATGCCTTAACTCAAGTAGAACGGTTGCATACATAATGGTCGCGTGGGAAACAGATGTCCTAGGGCAGACGGAAAAAATGACAGACTACGACGGTAGGACGGTTTAAGAGCGGACGGACAAAGGTTGCCGGACGGATTTAAGTTTCAACGGACGGTTTTCTAGAGCCGGACGGTTAATGAAAAGGGCTACGACGGTAGTTCTCACTACGATGTCTTTGTGACATTCACGACAACTATGATGGGTTGATCACCCTTAAGTTTATGGCCAAATGAATGTTCTCCCCAAGTAAGTGTGTATGTACATATGTATATACTCAATATGAATGTTATGTGAGAACAGTAAAGCAAAGAATATGTAAAAGCTTGAATGTTAAGTATATTATATATATATATATATATAATACTCATGATAAGATAAATATTATGTATGATTGTCTTTAAACTAGAACTCACCAGTGTTAGCTGACTTTTAGTATACATTTCAGGTAAAGAAAGGAAGGGTCGTGCGAAGGCGTGAAGGTTACCCGGCACAAGACTGACATCCCACTTTTATATATGTTAAGACAATGTTATGTATTTAATTGTTAAGACTTCCGCTGTTATGTCATGTTATGTTACGTTATGTAATGATTGAATTTGAATGTTTTAAATTTAAGCTCAGTATTTAGGGTTGTATGTTTATGAGTAAATCTAACAAGTGAGGTTACCCGGGGATGGGGCCTTACATGATCAATCCCGACATACACAAACATTTCTATATATATTTGTTAAACCAAACTTTATCCAAAAAATATATATAAAGTAAAAAAAGAAATTACCTTGAAATATATAAACTTCAAGATGACCACTGAGGTTGGTGGCGTAGTGGTAGAGGAAAATCCTTTAAAAACATCAAGGTTTGAGAAAGTAATGGGTTCAAGTCCAACTCCTAACAGGAATTAAGAAATTTGTCTTTCAAAAAAAAATATAAACTTCAAGAATGAAAAATAATTATGTTAAAAGATTACCGATATAAAGGAAAAAAATAGAGTAAATTACAAATTGTCTCCTTTAACTTTATATGAAATTACAGCTATTGTCCTTTGACTTCAATAATTACACTAGATGTCTTTTTTTGAAACCTTTGCACACATTTCGTCCTTACAAGTTGGTATCAGAGCAATAATTTGAGAGATTCAGACATCCCTAAATGTCTGGACTCAAGCTGATTATGGGACCAACTCACGGATGTCAGTATGGGAACCAACGCCAACGCCAGCACGTTAAGTAAGTACTAAAGTTAATGCACTTGGATAAGAATAGATACCTTAACTTAGAACAAATAGATGTCAATGTCACAACCTATTTGAAGAGTTTTGAACCCGAAAAGCAATGTAAATTTGTAATCACAAACCGGTCACTGTAATTAAAAATTTACCTTGCTCGTACTGTTCTAAAACTATGATCTGAAGAAATGACATTGATGTATTCCCTTTACATATCAGAAAAATCTAGAAAACTATGGCAAGTAGAGGAAGAACTGCACGCCAAGGCGGCCATACGGGCCGAGTAGGTAGACCGCCATTGAACCAAAGACAAGAGGAAGAAGAAAGCATGCACGTGAAATACACCGAGAGAGTGCATGGCACTAATGTGACCCCAACGGGAGGTGACAATGAAGGGGCACTATGATTGGAACCCGAACTTAGGGATGCTATTGCCCGTGAGGTTGTACTGACACTGAAGAGCGTATACACAGAAAAGGAAATGGGAAAACGTGTCTAAGGGAACTGGAAAGGGGAACTATACAGTTGAGGCTAAGAAGCCAAGAACTGAAGAATACGAAGCTTGTAAGAAATGTTTGAAGAAACACCAAGGCGAATTCCTAGTTGGTTCCACCATCTGTTATAGGTGTGGGAAGGCGGGGCACTATTCTCGCGACTGTTTAAGAAACACAAAATGCCAAGGTTGTGAATATTTGGACATCTGACCAAGAATTGCAGGAGAACTAGACAATCTGGTTCGGGAAAAGAAAAGGAACAGCCGAAGGCTAGGACTCGAGCCTACGCCCTGACCGAGGAGGAAGCAAGGGGAAACCCTGATGTTGTGTCAGGTACGTTCCTAGTTAATGATGAACATGCTGCTAATTTATTTGACTCTGGTGCTAGTAAAAGTTTTATATCCAATGCATTTAGTCGTATACTAGATTGCACTATCAACACCATAGTAAAGGCATTTAGCGTACAAACTGCCGTTGGTAAAAATTCGGTAGTATTTCAAGTAACAGAGGATTGCATCATAGAAATAGAGGGTCATAAGTTCCCTTCTAGATTATTCCTTCTCACCTTAGGAGGATTCGATATAGTATTGGGTATGGATTGGCTAGCTGCCAACGAAGCTCAAATCATATGTAAACGTAAGAGGATACACCTCAAAGCTCCTAGCGGCAGTCCAATTACGGTTTATGGGGATTGGAATTGCACGATGCCGAACGTCATCTCGATGATCAAGGCCGAAAGTTACATGAGGCGCGGTTGCGAAGCTTATCTGGCGTATGTTATTGACGATAGAATGAAAACGAAAGAACTCAAGAATGTACCCGTGGTGTGCAACTTTCTGGAAGTATTCCCTGAGGATCTACCTGGGTTGCCACCCGATCGGGAAATAGAATTTCAGATTGACTTACTACCAGGAGCTGAGCCCGTTGCCAACGCCCCCTACCGATTGGATCCGTCAGAAATGAAAGAATTGATGTCTCAACTAGAGGAACTAACAGAAAAATGATTTATTAGACCGAGCATTTCACCATGGGGCGCTCCGGTACTATTTGTAAAGAAGAAGGACGGCAGCATGTGCATTGACTACCGCGAATTGAACAAGAGGACAGTAAAGAACAAATACCCACTGCCTAGAATAGACAACCTTTTTGATCAACTGCAAGGTGCAAGTTGGTTCTCAAAGATCGATCTTAGGTCAGGTTACCATCAGTTGAAAGTAAGAGAAGAAGATGTACCAAAGACCGCGTTTCGCACGCGTTATGGACATTATGAGTTTCTCGTGATGTCCTTTGGATTGACCAACGCACCAGCAGCGTTCTTGGACTTGATGAATAGAGTATGTCGACCCATGTTGGATCGATCGGTGATAGTATTTATAGACGACATACTGATATATTCGAAAAGCGAGGGTGACCACCACTGCCACCTAAGAGAAGTTCTGGAGGTGCTAAAGCAGGAAAAGTTGTACGCAAAGTTCTCCAAATGCGCGTTCTGGCTTAGGGAAGTCCAATTCCTAGGTCATGTGATAAACCCAAACGACATCATGGTAGATCCTGCAAAGATCGAGACGGTAAAGGAATGGAACGTCCCAAAGACACCAACAGAGATACGAAGTTTTCTAGGATTGGCAGGCTACTATCGAAGGTTCATTCAAGATTTTTCAAGAATAGCCTCTCCACTAACTAAGTTGACACGGAAGGAAGTGAAATATGAATGGGGTCCAACCCAAAACAACGCGTTTGAGGAACTTAAAGCACGATTAACCCAAGCTCCAGTCTTGGAACTACCTGAGGGAAATGAAGACTTAGTAGTCTACTCTGACGCTTCGGGTCAGGGTTTAGGTTGCGTACTTATGCAACGAGGGAAGGTAATTCCTTACGCCTCGCGACAACTAAAGATTCACGAGGTTAACTACCCAACACCGATCTAGAGTTAGCAGCAGTAGTTTTCGCGTTAAAAATATGGAGGCACTATCTGTATGGAGTTAAATGCACCATCTACTCAGATCACAAAAGCCTGAGGTACTTTTTCGGGCAGAAGGAATTAAACATGAGGCAAAGGAGGTGGTTAGAGCTACTGAAAGACTATGACTGTGAGATATTATACCATCCAGGCAAGGCAAACGTGGTGGCTGACGCTTTAAGCAGAAAGGAAGAATCGGAACCTATACGGATCAAAGCGTGTCAGCTGATTATAACACCAGATTTGATGAGTGAAATATCAAAGGCACAAGATGAAGCACTATTAGAAAGAAATATAAAACGGGAAAGAATATTAGGACAACAAGGGAATTTGGATGTAAATGCATACGGTGTACGAACTAGGTTTGGCCGAATGTGGATACCTAAGATTGGCGAGCTTAGAGCCAAAATACTCGATGAGGCCCATAAGTCTCGCTATTCTATCCACCCCGGGACAAACAAAATGTATCAAGACTTGAAGAAAGAGTACTGGTGGCCTGGCATGAAGAATGATGTGACTGAGTACGTGAACAAGTGCCTAACGTGCTCACTAGTTAAGGCCAAGCACCAGAAACCATGCGGTAAAATGCAACCTCTACCAATACCGGAATGGAAGTGGGAGGAGATCACGAAGGACTTCATTACCAAGCTACCGCGAACAGCTAAAGGCAATGATACCATTTGGGTGATCGTCGACCGCTTGATGAAAAGTGCTCACTTCTTGCCAATACGTGAGACTTCTTCGTCGAAAAAACTAGCATAAGTATTTATCAAGGAAGTTGTGAGCAGACATGGTATGCCGCTGTCAATTGTGTCCGACAGGGATACTAGATTCACGTCGAGGTTTTGGAAGAAATTCAATGAAGCGATGGGCACTAGACTGAACATAAGCACCGCTTACCACCCTCAAACCGATGGTCAATCTGAAAGGACCATTCAGACCTTGGAGGACATGCTCCGGGCCTGTATCATTGACTTCGGTGGGAACTGGGACATCCATCTACCATTGGCAGAATTTTCATATAACAACAGCTATCACTCAACTATTGGCATGCCGCCATTTGAAATGTTGTATGTGAGGAGATGTAGGACCCCGGTCTGTTGGGGGGAAATTGGACAGAAGGATTTTGCAAGTCTCGAAGTGGTCAAAGCTACTTCCGATAAGTTTGATCAAATCAAGGCTCGAATGAAAGCCGCAAAGGACAGACAGAAATCATACGCGGATAAGAGAAGAAGGGATTTAGAGTTTCAAGTGGGGGCCATGGTACTGTTAAAGGTATCACCATGGAAAGGAATCATCCGATTCAGAAAACGTGGCAAACTAAGTCCAAGGTTTGTCGGACCTTTCAAGATTTTAGCGAGAGTGGGTCAAGTTGCTTACAGACTCGACCTACCCGTTGAGCTTAGTGGAATACACCCTACATTCCACATGTTGCACTTACGCAAGTGCCTAGCTGACGACACAACTCACATACCTTATGACGAGATCGAAGTGGATAACAGTCTAAATTATGTAGAGGAACCGATAGCCATCCTTGACAGAGCTGAGAAACGACTACGCAATAAGTTGATTCCTTTAGTCAAAATACAATGGAAGCACAGAAAAGGGTCAGAAGCTACGTGGGAAAAAGAAGACGAGACGAGGGGACTATACCCTCAATTGTTTAACGTATAAGTGGTTTCGAGGACGAAACCTCTTTAAGGAGGGTAGACTTGTAACATCCCAAAAATAGTAAATAAGTAAATAATAAAGCGATAGAGATGTAATCGTAAAAAAAAATGAAAGAAAATGGATGGGCTTGGGCTCGGCTCCAACAGGCCGAGGGAAGCCCAGGTATATAAGGGTCGAGGCAGGCTTAGACTCTCATTTTCACCAACACTTGCAATCTAGAGAGAGAAAGGAGAGCTCGGGTCTAGAGAGAGAAAGTTGACGGATCGACCCGAAATTGAAGGAGCACGTTACTACTGAGCTCGTGAGCAAAACCTCCGAATCACAATCACAATCCAAGTAACGATTCGACCTTAAACTGAGTTTTTCTTCGTTTTGGGGTTTCTCGGGTTTTAGCTAAATAGGAGACGTTTTTATGGATGAAACCTGATAATAAGCTTAGAATTAGCATCTAGAATGAAAACCGCACGTTTTGATCAAAGAAAATTGTAAGATTAGCATGATCGGATTAACATGCAAGAAATTCAGACTTGTCCAGGAAGCAAGTCTTGCGTACTTATCAAGTACGCCGGAAGGATGTCATGCGTACTTATCAAGTACGCATGAGAAAGATCCTGCGTACTTATCAAGTACGCAAGAAGAATGTTCTGCGTACTTGTCAAGTACGCATGAGCAAGGGCCTGCGCACTTACTAAGTGCGCAGGTAGCAGACCAGTTAGTAAAGTCAGTATGTTCGCCTAATTCAGTATTATTAAACCATTAGAGTCGGGATTGGGTCTGATGTGTATGTAACTACCTAATTCAGATCGTACGTGACGCTGTTGGACCTTTGTTTAGGACAACCAAGACTAGCTTATCAGGTGAGTTCTATGTGCCCCCTTCTATGGTATGTGCAAATCATTTTAAATGTTTTGGGGCTGAAGTGTATACACTAAATGAATAAATGCTATGAATGTCAATGTGATCATACGTGGTATACAAATATATATATATATATATACTTATATATGAAAATGAATTATGAACAAGAATGAAACGTATGATTATAAAGAATGAATGAAAGAAGGACATAACGTAAAAGAATGAAATCTTGCTTTATATTATATATATTGCATGTTATGAATGTATGTAAACGTTATGAACCCTTCTATGACAACGGCTACTTCGGTAGACGGACGACCACGTGACTATTTAGAAACCGGGACAAAAACGTTCCTTCGCAAGCTAGGACGTATAAAAAGGTACTAATGAACGGTCGAAGCAAATGCCATAACTCAAGTAGAACGGTTGCATACATAATGGTCGTGTCGGAAACGGATGCCCTAGGGCAGACGGAAAAAATGACGGACTACGACGGTAGGACGGTTTAAGTGCGGACGAACAAAGGTTGCCGGACGGATTTAAGTTTCGACGGACGGTTTTCTAGAGCCGGACGGTTAATGAAAAGGGCTACGACGGTAGTTCTCACTACGATGTCTTTGTGACATTCGCGACAACTATGATGGGTTGATCACCCTTAAGTTTATGGCCAAATGAATGTTCTCCCCAAGTAAGTGTGTATGTACATATGTATATACTCAATATGAATGTTATGTGAGAACAATAAAGCAAAGAATATGTAAAAGCTCGAATGTTAAGTATATTATATATATATATATATATAATACTCATGATAAGATAAATATTATGCATGATTGTCTTTAAACTAGAACTCACCAGCGTTAGCTGACTTTTAGTATACATTTCAGGTAAAGAAAGGAAGGGTCGTGCGAAGGCGTGAAGGTTACCCGGCACAAGACTGACATCCCACTTTTATATATGTTAAGACAATGTTATGTATTTAATTGTTAAGACTTCCATTGTTATGTCGTGTTATGTTACGTTATGTAATGATTGAATTTGAATGTTTTAAATTTAAGCTCAATATTTAGGACTATGTTTATAAGTAAATCCAACAAGTGAGGTTACCCGGGAATGGGGCCTTACATGATCAATCCCGACATACACAAACATTTCTATATATATTTGTTAAACCAAACTTTATCCAAAAAAATATATAAAGTAAAAAAAGAAATTACCTCGAAATATATAAACTTCAAGATGAACACTGAGGTTGGTGGCGTAGTGATAGAGGAAAATCCTTTAAAAACATCAAGGTTTGAGAAAGTAATGGGTTCAAGTCCAGCTCATAACAGGAATTAAGAAATTTGCCTTTCAAAAAAAATATAAACTTCAAGAATGAAAAATAATTATGTTAAAAGATTACCGATATAAAGGAAAAAAATAGAGTAAATTACAAATTGTCTCCTTTAACTTTATATGAAATTACAGCTATTGTCCTTTGACTTCAATAATTACACTGGATGTCTTTTTTTTGAAACCTTTGCACACATTTCGTCCTTTTCACTAAATGGTGTTAACTTTTTCTGTTAAGTTTAGTTATGTGGTAATATTGTCATTTTACCGTATAAAGGACAAAAAGTGTAATTTAAAACCAAATTTTTTTTTTTTAATTCAGCAACATTAATTCACCAAAATTTAATTTAATCTAAAACCCACTTAACCCCCCCCTCCCCTACTTCATTTCTTCATAAACCCACCCACCCACCCCTCCACAGCCTCTGACCACCACCACAACACCTTCGGCAACCACCATAGTAAATAATTGTATAAGTAAATAGAAGTAATTACAGAAGGGTGAATATGTTTTCATTTGCAAGTAACTATTTTCAACTGCAAATCTACAATATACACTATATCCACCACAGAAGTAATCAAACCCATTTATAGAGATTACATTTATCACCCTCATGTTCCTTTAAAGAAAGTTAAATAACCACAAAAGAATACAATCATTTTCGACTGCTGATGCTTTGAATACAAGGAGATACATGAACCATTGAACTAGACCATATCAAGGATTCACAGTCCCATTTATTTAAGATGGTTTTTCAAGATCTGCAAAAACCTTCCAACACAAATTAGTTTGTAATTTTATAAATAAATGATATTGATAATATATGTTCCTATGGCTATGAGGATGAATCTTGATAAACAAATTAATTTGTAATTTCAATTTTAATTCTTGTAGAACAAGATCAAATTTTCATTCTTTCAAATTACACTGTATGCCTTAGATCCAGAAAAAGATCCTAACCTGTTTGTTTATCTGACGCATCATGAAATCCCGTTCATCTTCCGACACCGAATGCAACAAACCATCGTTGCTGCCATTAACTCGAAGATGCGATCTAACGGAGGTCTCACCATCGTTTGGGTGTGGGGGTAGCCGAGTATGGTGAAATCACCGGAGGTAAAGGTCGCCGGATATGGTGGCATCGCTCATATATTATAAACCCTAGATTTACCCAAACACGGAAATACTCGAGAACAACAAATCCATCTTGGACTTCGATTACAGACTCAAGAACAACTAAATAAGATATCAATCAGCTTCCACCGTCCAAATTCTAACCCGATTATAAGATTCGTTTCACCATCTTATTTGAGAAAAAGAGAGAAGAGGGTTGGTAGGTAAATCGAGGAACGAACGTAGGGCTTAAACAACTACACGTCAGAAGTGGTTTCAGGAGGTGATGGTGGGCACCGCCACCTGCGAATCGTCGGTTTCTTTGGCTGGCGACGGAGGAAAGCTGGATGTAGAAGATGGATGATGATTTTGACTTGGTCAATAACAATATTTACATATAAATTGAGTTAATTACATTAATAGTCCTTTAAAGAGTAAAAAGATGAAATTACCCTTATATGCATTGCATATGACTGGATTTAACAGAAAAAGTTCACTCCGGTTAGTGTAAAGGACTAAATGTGTTCAAAAGTTTAAAAAAAAGACATACAGTGTAATTATTGAAGTCAAAAGACACAATCTGTAATTTACTATAGTTAAAGGACATAATTTATAATTTACTCAAAAAAATATATGTTTGTTTCTAAAAAAAAGTTTGATTGAATGGTGATTAGGAAAGAGAAAAAGATTTACTCTAAAAAAAATAAAAAGTAACTGATTTTTAAAGCATATTTTTGGTAATTAAGGTTTTTAAAACCGAACCGCACAATGAATCGGTCGTCTTAAAGATTCACTGGTCGGACCAGTCGAATCGGTCGGACTGGATTTAAGAACCGATAACATTAAAATTAATATAAACATACAAAAATACAATTCCATATCACTATTATAAATGCAGACTATTTTATGGTCCAACCCAACTTAGGGTTTCATCTTATATTGTATATATATATTATATTATATGATGTATCTGATACTTGTGATTACTCCCTAATGAATGAACATTATTCCATTCTTATTTTCTCTCTGTTACATTTCACGTTATCAGCACGAAAATGCTCTTTTTTTTTTTAATACGGTGGTAGAGACCTTCTGCCGTTGAGAAAAAGCTGTTTTCATCCACACCGGTTACAGCAGCAGACATCGACTACACTTCATAAAGGTTTGATCAATCAATTTTGCTCTTCAAATCAGGTACATGTCCTACTTTAATGGTTATTTGTTACTATATTGCTTACCGATTATATATATTTTTTTATCCATATGGCTTTTGAGAATGGGTCTTTTAGATATTCAAGCGACTAAAATTTTATGCACAATCACACGCCCAATTAAAATATATAACCATTCACATTCTCCGATTATGTACGCATCTCCGGGTACCTCCCGACACTGAAGAACCACAAGGCTTTTAATCTATCCACGATTTCCGTCAGTTGTCTATAAATCGGAATTATGTTTTAAAATAAGTATCTCAGAATTTCCTTGCCACGAGTTTAAGTACAAGCCGCCACCGACACCGCCGCCGCCGTCATGATATCCTTGCTGGTAGAAAAGTAAGACGAAAAAAAAAATTATTAGGGTTTGGAGGAGAGGGTCAGTTCCAGCGCTGCAAGAAAGTAGAGAGTCTGTTGTGGACTTTTGCAACCATAACACTGACCGTTGATTTAACGGACGAGTTCTACCGATTTACCTCGGTGATGAGATCTGAGACCATCGTGACCGTGCCACAGATCTCGTCGATCTGCTTCACCACATCGACTCTCCAAGTCTGCCGCCGAATCAGTTGACCTCTTGGCCTGTGTTACCGCCACCGCGAAGACCACTGAGCAGCCTCGAGAAATCCAAACCCAGATAATCCATGCGCTCATCTCCACATCCTCGTCTCGTTCTCCTTGCGTCTGGATCAACAGCAGACGACAACGTCGCACCGGCGACACGTTGTTGCCCGCGATGTTTTGCGAAAAAGAACCACAACCGTATGAGGTTGTTAGGAAACCCATGATCTTCCGCGAAATTAAGGGAATTTCAGTTGTAGATGAAATCGGAAAGCTCGAACGTACTATTAAGGGTTGCAAATAAAATGGAATTCTCCAAAAGGTTTTCTGGCGGATTTGGGGGGCACGGTGATGACTTACGAAAATAGTACCTTTTTTTTGTTTTGGATGCCCCTTAGAAATTCATTTTAATTTTCCTGGTCAAACCCTATAATATGAGAAATATACCTTTTATATCTTTTAGTTTAACTTGAATTTTATTAAACCCTCAAGATTAATTTTTGATTGGGATTCATCTAATCAAATCAAATGTATTTATCAAACAAAACTCGGTTGGGTTTTAGAAATAGAAGAGAATAACATAAGCTCTTTTGAGAAAAAAAATGCAACTAATTCAATATAAATAAATTTACTTACTTGATTCCCTATTAACATTACTTTTTGCCCAAGTAGCAAAGGGACTCAATGAAATGTTAGAGTTTGTTGCACTCAACGTCTTTACTGAACTCTAGATGTCAAAAATCCATTTGGTAGAAAATATCTTGCGAGAGGGAATCCTCGTTACACACTACTACCTCTCGTAGGTTTCAGATGCCAAAATTATCTGAAGACAAATATCCTGAAGGAGATATTATATGATAGGAACAAGGCTCCCCTCCAATCGAATGCTAAAATCGTGATCTTTCTCCTCCACCGTATCCCAAAGACCTAAGAAGAGAATACATCACCATTGATGATTTTCATTACATGTGGAGGAACATCAAAGGCATGCTTGACCACCAGAAGTTGGTTCTTCTCCTAAATCTCACTATAAATCTTCTCTATCATGAATAAACGATTTTAAGTCGATTAACAACTACAATTCAGCTTGTTTCGACATTATCTCTGAGTTGAAACTATATGGAGAGAACATCATTGATGTTACCATGTTTTAAAAGACGCTCTCAATGTCTCACACTTATAACATTCTCATGTCCTAGCAATACCGAGAATATGTCTTCCTGAAATATTCGTAGATCATATCATGTCTTATAATTGCAACCAATCGGTGTTATCCCATTCCCTGATGCGAATGTGTCTATCTTTCAAGGTGGATATAGAAGAAAGGCGTGGCCCAGCAGAGGTCATATGCATGGACGAAATAACTTATGGATGTGAGAGGTTCATCATCATAAACCCTACATCAATGGTTAAGCCGATAGAACATGGGCCGACCACTGAGGGGGAGACCTTACAAGGAGGCGAGAAACATCTGTTAGAAATATGGAATGACCAACCACACTGTCGTTTGGTTGAGCTCTATCAGAAATCAATGAAATACAGGGGAATATAGGTTGAAACAACCTTCATCAAGACACCCTTGTAGCCTCGCTATCACCCTCTTTCATTTCCCTATTATTTTTTAGCCACCATCGATGAAAACCTGGTAAATAATAGTGTTTGTAACCTATTGAATGCTCCGAAAGAGTATGGTTATCTTACATACCAAGTACCAAATTTACGTCATAATACTCTAGTGCAGTTATTGTAACCATCGACGATGAATGTCTGGCATATAGCGACACAATTAACATTATCCAAAAACATAAAATACTTTTATCAGTTGTCTACCGTGGAGACACTTATTGGTAGTATTCGAGGTGTTGATAACTTTATTGAATGCTCCAGAAGAGTACGTGTCACCTTACTTACGTGTACAAGATATGTCTTATATTCTAATAAATGTTGAAGAAACTTACTAAGTTTTCAAATATATTCGGTTAGACAGCTATTACAACGAAAACTTTACCGAAAACAATACCAAATATCTCCAATTACACATGTCAAATATGGCCAGAAGATCATATTGCAAAACTAGAAGTTTTACAATCTAGAAATATATTGCACAAAATAATCTAATAAAAATCAAATATGGTGAGTAAGCAGAAGTTACTAACCAAAGATATTTTTTTTGTCATACAGCATGGCCAAATATGTCATCGAGGTAGCATCTTGATGAGGTGAATGATCAAAAGTGCCAACAAGTACCCTCTCCACAAATTTAAAATTTTTGCTTCGAAAATACTTATCATGTGCAATGAGTTCTCTCAGCAAATCAATCTTTAAGCCCTCCGAAAACAAACTCCTATAAATGATCCCTCTTATATTTGGGAACAAGAGGACATGTGCAGGCATGTTAATCTCCATGTGGACCATTTTCAGTATTTTACGATCTTAAAGAGAGACATCTCTATATGGTCATGTGTGAGTCTTTTAGCTACCTTATATGTAGCATTTGCCCGCTTATTGTATGTCTATAGAGATAAATATTGAACATCCAGCAGATTATGTTCAAACATAAGTTTGAGCTAAATTACTAATTACACGTTTATAGTTAATATCTAGACAACTATTGATAAGATGTGAATTACCATCTTCTATATGAGGATACCGCTGCACTAATCAGGTCAAAACCAACTGCTGATAAAAAAAATACTCCCGTGTACAAATGTTCTCCGGAAGAGAACTAAGTTTGTCTCAACAATAAATATTTTTGTAGTGCGATTTATGTACCAATGTCGCCATCATAAAGTACCAGAATGGGACATGTTTACAACATAATATGTTGTCTAAATAAGACATTATTCACAGTCTTAGGGGGAGATTGGATAAAGAAAGGAAAGACTGTAATACATGAAAACAAAAACATCGAAGGCATCATCATCATCACCCCCGAAGTGGTTAATATAAGTCTGAAGTCTAATATGTCATGCTATTGCAAAGAACAACAAATTAATTATCTGATGCATTCATACACACACAAACAGAGTGACAAAGTCACATATACGAGCATAAATTTCACCTGCTCAAACTGAAGTAATCATAGAAAGATTACCATACACAAGAAACATGGGAAATAATTCGGTTCCAAACATAACAACCCACGAGAATAAAAAGAGCAGAATAAGTCAGTTGGTCTAACCCTATAAGAGGTTATACACAAAACCCTAGTAAGAGGTTATAGATAAAATCCCAGAAGAGATTAACGAAATCGCATAAATAAGAGATAAAGCCCTAGAAGAGGTAAATGTCCTAGAAGAGACTAATATGATTCAAAAAGATAATTATAATACCCCATAAGAGGAAAATGGAGTTCTTGAAGAAACTCATGTACCAAACAAATATGAGATCTCAATAAATTAGGTACAACGCAGTACAATATGGAACCGAAATGAAACACGTGTTTTGAAATATTTGCATATGTTATAGCAACATATGTAATCGAAGAAAAAAATTACATATCTAAAACTTTGTAAGAGTACATACACATAGTTGACTGCCTAAAATGGCAAGCCTAAAAGGCTGATAAATTTTCATGACAAGTGAAACGTTTTCGGACCTGTAGTCCGAACACCCATAGAAGTCAAACCAGTAGGTCATAAATGGGTGTCTTTAATAAAAAAAAAGAAACGAAAGTTATGAGATTATGCGATGTAGGCACGACTTGTAACACAAAGGTTTTTTCCCCAAATCCCAGAAGTTGATTATGAGGAACGTGTTCCCCTGTAGTGGATGCGATAACCTTTAGATGTTTAATCAGCCTTGTAATCTTAGAAGGACTTCAGATAAGACTTATAGATGTCGTCACCGAGCAATTATACAGGACATTAGAAAATGACATCTATATGAAAATCCTAAAAGGATTAAAAATATGCCTGAAGCATTCAAATCATTACCCCAAGATATGTGCTATAAATCTCAAAGCGATCTCTATATGGTCTCAAGAGAACTGGTCGTATGTGATGAATCGACTCGATATATATTTTGTAAAAGAGGGGTATAAGTTTTGACATAATGAAAGTATTTCTCAACCTTATGCTCGAGTATATATATGTGATTGTATACTTGTCCATAAATCAAATTACATCTAAAAGATGTTAACATATTTTAATATGGACAAAGTTTATCCGCTAAGCACACCCATAATTGTCTGATCGCTAAACATACACAAATATCCTTATTTCCCCCAAGAAAAGGGTGAAGAAGTACTTGGTCTAGAAGTATCGTATTTAAGCGCGATCGATGCACTAATGCATCTCGTGTATATCACAAGACATGATATTATGTTTAAGTATATGTGCTAGCGAAATATAGTTCTAATCTAACACGTTGCACTCCTTTTACTTTCACTAAGTTTTTGTACCATTTGGTTTTCTTAGTAAAGTTTTTAACGAGGCAACATAGCTGATCCAGTAGGATCAGTTTATTTTATTGGTCATGCAGTACCAATTTAACATCATCCTGAAGCATGTTGTTAATACGCTCTACGCTCTTTTTCTTTACTTATGGTTTTTTCCAATGGGTTTTCCTAACAAGGTTTTTAACGAGTCAGTATCATCAAGCGTTTTAAAAGATAAGTTGATATATTTGTGGGACTCGAGACAAGGGATTGCTCTACAAGAAAAATATGGAGTCCCAAGCAATTGTTTATGGTGATACAGGTTACTTATTAGACTACACATAGCTTGATCTAAATTTGCATACGGAGGTATAACAATTTCATGGCAATCAACAAAGTAGAAATTATCATGGACCAGATTTGATCAAAAGAAGCCCGACTACACTATATGAAGACAATGCAGCATGCATCGCTCAAATCAATCAAGACAACAACAAAGATCAAGTCAATCAGTTGTCACAGAAGATTGCACTCTAAAGACCGGAAGATATATGTTAATTTGAGGGGGAGTATTATACACGATGTACTCTTTTTCCCTTAACTAAGTTTTGTCCCACTGGGTTTTCTTAGTAAGGTTTTTAATGAGGCAACATAATCAGACTGATCCTGTAGTATCAGTTAATTTAGTTCCTGTAGAACTAAGCCAACATTATCCACTAGTATAATGTTGATAGTGTATAATATAAAATATCTGAGGGGAGTGTTATAAATGCAGACTATTTTATGGTCTAGCCCAACATTATTGGCTTTAGGGTTTCATCTTATATTGTGTATATATATATATATATGATGTATCTGATACTTATGATTACTCCCTAATGAATGAATATTGTTCCATTCTCATTTTCTCTCTGTTACATTTCAATCACTTAATTATCCAACTTATTCTTAGGTATCCCATTTATAAACCCATTTACTATATGAACCCATTTAAATGGCTTATTTACAGCCCAACTTAAAATTTAACCTAAATATGTTGAAAACCTACAGCCGATGGGTACCCTTTCTCCTGTCGAAAAGAACAAACTCTCCATGTATCCATTATGTTTTTCTCTTTGAATCTGACATCGACTACACTCGTTGCCCACATGGTAGATCTAAAAGTTGTTGTCGTCAACGTTACCAACAACATCATCCGAAGTTCCCACATCGCATATCGAAAACCGATGGGTAGTTTCCTCACATATTTAAGTTTTATCCGGTTTATTTCTCTGCTTTCTGGATGTAGTAGAATATTCTTTTTAGTTACAGCTTGACCGGTTTTCTTCAGATTCGAACGGTTTTTCCAGTTCTTGGATAACCGGCCGGTTTAATTATGTCCGGTCCAAATATGTGTAACCGAACTGCCTGGAACATCGGTTCCCAGTTAAACCGATTGGACCGGCAGGTCCGGTCCGGGTTTTAAATCATTGTTGGTAATACATGAATCTAGATATGATGAACTATTGGACCTATATGCACAAGACGTAACATATGACAATATGTTTATTGATATATCTAAAGGGTCACACAATAAGAAATTTTATCATGTACGCGTTTAATACGATCTATACGTATTATTATTTGGTGAAATAATAACATACAAACAAATGTCATTACTAACAAATAAACTACCAACAAATATCATTACTAACATCCACCTTAGCTCTGTGTCTCGGTCATGCATTCGTTAGATTCTCATCACACCCACCCATATCAAGAGCAAATAAGTTTGAGTTCAGTGTCTCGCACACCCGAATCCCTCAAACCATTGCTCTGATACCAAGTTGTAACACCAAAAATTTTCAATCAATTTTAACTTTCAACACATGCGAAAAACAGGTCTCATTTAACACTCTTAATTAAACAACACATGCCAAAAGCAGTGATACGACAAAACGACATAATTTTTGTTTATAAACCAACAACCGACATCTCAAAAATAACGACAAGTTTAAACCTCCAAAAGACAATTTAAAACAAGTCTAATGAACCCCAAAGGAGTTCTAACTCCAACCATAAACAACCATAAAACGAACGAGAATCTAATCCGACACGAAGTGTGACCCGAGACTTCAAACCGGAGCTTTACCTACAAGAAAACACTATAACACAATCATTAGTAATGATATACGACCTCCATATGAGGCCCCCAGGCCCTTACAGTAATAGTCGACCAAAAACGACATTTCAACATTTTGGGCGTAAATGTGGCCGTAAACAGCCCCTCACGGGCGTAATTTACGCCTGACCAACGTAATTTACGCTCAGCCAGCATAAATTACGCCCCTCCTCTGTGCAACCCTCTTTTTTGGATTCCTTTCCTCGAGGCACCCAGTTTCATATATTATGGCTTTCATAATTCATTTCCTAGCCCGAGATATACTTATTAGAAGTTTTAGACTTTTTTCGGTTACATGTATTAACGTCTATACATGTCTAACCCCAAACCGGATAGTAATTAGCACCCAATGACTCCAATAAGCACATATAACACCTTACATACATTACCACCTATGTATGTACACATTAGCTAGTTAATCACCCACTAAATCGACCATACTCCTTGTATTTATGTATAACGACCGACATTTAGACAAGTATAAACACCATACAAGTCCTATTATTCTACCAATTCACCATTATTTCACAATGGTTTGACTTATACCATATTAAGTGACTATACACCATATAAGTCAATTACACCAAATTCCACATTTTGTTTGACTATATACCACATAAGTCAATTACACCAAATTACCACATTTTGTTTGACTATATACCACAGAAGCTAATTACACCAAATTACCACATTTTGTTTGTCTATATACCACATAAGTCAAATTTTAACAACACACCATACATGAATAGAATTTAACCACATAATCTTGTTTACATGTATCTATCATTATATGTATTACTATGTAAGTGGAAAGCACTTACCTTTAGCTAAGGAGGATTGATCTTCAAAGCTAGCTCCTTATAACCTTGATCACCTAAACAAATCATCTTGTCATTAGTCTAGATATCTTAAAATTACACCAATTGAGATTCTAACACACTCCTAATACCAAATGACCAACATTATCATTTGTCTAGGTTAGATTATCATAATCAACCCCTAAACACTCATCCAATACTCGCTTAACCCAAATGACCCGTTAAGGAATCACCCAAGTTCCACCAAAACTCCTATTTTACAAAACACCAAATTAATTGGAGCTTTATGGTTAATTGTGTGTCTATTAACACCCTAGACATTTATCCAACCTCAATTTAACATTCTAACATCATTAAACAGAAAACCTCCAAATTTTCCTCAAGAACCCTAATTCTTGAATCCACAAATTGGGGGGGGGGGTTAGATGATGTTATCTACCTCATATTACTTTCAATCAAGCTAGGTTATTACTTTTAACAAGTATTTCACCACTTAATTCAATCAATTCTGCCCCAAATTCGTATTCCTCCAAGAACACCAAGAACACTTCAAATGGAGGAACCAAGAGGAGAAATATCACTTAATTGATGTTTGGAAGAAGCTGATTGCACCATAATCAACCAAATTCATATTCCTCCCAAGAACACCAAGAACACTTCAAATGGAGGAACCAAGAGGAGAAATATCACTTAATTGATGTTTGGAAGAAGCTGATTGCACCATAATCAACTGATTTCACAAGCACTTTCTTGATTTGTGATTTCAACCTCATCTCCCCTTCCCCTCTTGCTTTTCATGACCAAAAAACACACACACACATAGTGTTTGTCGTGAAAGCCCCATCCCCCACCTAAATCCATATTTTACAATGTTACAATTCAGTCCCAGAACTTCTTGAGTTACCTCCCTCTTCCAAAGTTAAGAAAGTCCATCTTTTGCAACAAACCCTCAACTTCAATTTTATTTAATTTCACCCCTATAACACATGATTCATATAGGGTTTTGTGATTAAAATAGGCAAGTTTTTACACCCAGGGATGGTGAACACAACTAGGAAGTATAACCAAGGGAAATAGATCAAGAAACATCAGGGTATAATGGGTATATAACTCATTGATGTATTGCGAGATCATGAGTTATGTAGAGTATTAGTTCATGCATGTCAGGATTGCTTGAACTCATCAAAATATCAAATAAAAGGGTAAATATTTGACACATGTGTATGTATTCGTATGAGGATGATTATACAGGTTTAGAGGTTCAAAATGGGGTAAAAATACTTGTAACTAGTGTATGATACGCCCTTGTAGCATACCATACACTAACCTGCAATTGCTTACGCTCAAAACCTTTTTGAAAGACGATGCATCATACGCTGGTTCAGAATATGGTACGCTGGCCCATACGTTGGTTAACCATTTGGTATGCTGGGCCAAGTTGTTTCGGTTGATTTTTGGTATTTTGAATCCTTTTGTTGGGTATTAAGAGTGTAAACTCACTTAGCTTTATTCTAATGATGTGTGTGTATAATTTCATGTGTAGCTCGTGTGGACGGTTAATTGAAGATCAAGTCTTCGAATGGGTTCGAACACCTACGCTTACGTATTTTGGGAAAAAGATATTGCTAAGTTTTTTGTAAATGTGTCAAGTGTGTTTTACTAGTTATTATGGGCTATTACAAAAAAGCTTTAAAGGACAAGCCCTTAACAACAGTGTAGTTTGAGTTATTTATACATTGACCACAAGACTTTTTGTAATTTACAAAGTATCCTCAGGCAGTACACGCATCCCCCTTTTCTTGTTATGTTTTATAGTACAATATATACAATGGATGAGTTGTAGACATGAAATGGAAAAAGTTGAGACCAAATTTCGTAAACCGTGTTTAAAATATAATAATGATTGTATTAAAATTTGGGTGTTACAATATATACAATGGATGAGTTACAGACACGAAATAGAAAAAGTTGAGACCAATTTCCGTAAACCGTGTTTAAAATATAATAATGCTTTAAAGGACAAACCCTTAACAACAGTGTAGTTTGAGTTCTTTATACATTGACCACAAGACTTTTTGTAATTTACAAAGTATCCTCAGGCAGTACACGTGTCCCCCTTTTCTTGTTATGTTTTATAGTATAATATATACAATGGATGAGTTATAGACACGAAATGGAAAAAGTTGGGACCAAATTCCGTAAACCGTGTTTAAAATATAATAATGGTTGTATTAAAATTTGGGTGTTACAATATATACAATGGATGAGTTATAGACACGAAATAGAAAAAGTTGGGACAAAATTCCGTAAACCGTGTTTAAAATATAATAATGATTGTATTAAAATTTGGGTGTTACAATATTAGTAATCTCGATCTGATACTTGATTGTAAAATCGTGTTTTATACTCGGTCCCATACTCCTCGGTTAATGTCTGGCAATTGGGTATACCCATTATTTTGTTGAATATTACCCGTAAGTGATTTCTAAAAAACATTTGTTGGGTACGCCCTTTTACTATTATAATTCTTAACTAATTTTACTACCCAAGAAAATTAGAAATATATAAAACTAAGAATTAGTGTATTAGTTTAGGTTTTGGATATTCGGACACTCTGACGGATCTTTTGACACCATGACCCACACATACAAGTCGTATGCACACATACTAGTCTTATGTGTGGCAGTGTGTCAGATCTTGTCTTTTGACTGCCTGACCCACAAATACGACTCGTATGCACACATACTAGTCGTATGTGTGTCAGATCTTGTCTTGTACTAAAATCACATACTAGTCATATGTGACAATAGTACTCGTATGCATATAATTTTTTTAGGGTTGTCATTTTCATCAATAAAGGTGCCCGAATATCCAAAGCCAAAAGGGCAATACTACCCCTATACGACTAGTATAGGGCAATACTACTAGTATATGATGTGCTCTAGACTATACATATATTTCACATCATTTGCATCCCATTTATTATCAATTTCTCTATACATTGATTGAATTTGTCGCATATTTAGCTTCTATTTGAATTCTGGGAAATTCCTAATTCAAAACGAATAATCAAGCAAATAAGCGGCGAAAAATGAAGAAATTGGACAAATCAGAAGATCAAACACGGGCCGTGCCCCATCAAGCACCACCCCGTGCCCCACTTTGTAGAAGAAGATAGAAATCTCCCAGCCAAGCACGGGTCGTGCCCCACCAGACACGCCCCCGTGGGCAACTTAGAATTGTACCAGTGTACCTTTGTCCCCTGACCAGGTGTAACACGGGGCCGTGCCCCACCAAGCACGCCCCCGTGCCCAGTACATGTTCAGTACGTTCGCGACAGAAAATAAAACGGTTACACTGTGGTCACGGCATGGGGTCGTGCCCCATTGCTCAGACAGTATAAATAGAGCTTCTTGGCTCATTTTTGGGGAGAGCCCTCTTGGAGAAATTTCACTCACAAAAAAACTCGGAACCAGTCTTGGGAGACCATTTGGAGGCTAAGGAAGATCCATTTCATCACCAAAATACACCTAGAAGATCACCACACTACTCCACTTAGAAACTTTGGTTATATCTTTGATCTTATTATGACTTGCATGTATTCCATTTGTGTTGTTGTTTATAAGCTCACCATAGGCTAAACCTCTTTTCAATCATCTTAGTTTGATGAAGCTTAATTAATTATGTTGAACTTATGATTATGGCTAAAATATTATGTTAATGTAATGATTAATTTCTTGATGGAGTTGCATGTCTAAATGTTTATGAATCAATTAAGGGTTTATAAATGGGAAATTATATTATGTTGGAAAACCTATAAGACTACCATTTATTTATAACTTTACTATCTTTTGGTATGATGTTATAGATAGGAATTAGAAATGAATCTTTAAAACCTTTATTGTGAAATAAACATTGAGACACGCAAACCCGTTAATTGTGTTTGGAAAAACTAAGAGAAATGTTATGATTATTCTTTGAACAATAGTTGTGTTAATTAAAGTTTTGATGACTCAAGCTTAAAATTTATATGACTTTGGCCTAGAATTTCATAAGTTAAGAAATTACACCTTTTTATCTAATTAAACTAATCTTAAGTGGGCAACATGTAATTTACTCATAAATGTCTTTTTTAATGATTATGGGATTAAAAACCTTGACAAGATTCTAATTCTATTGATTCAAAGAACATTAACATAATTGCAAGTTTTAGCCATATAATTTGTCTCGACATAATTAAAAGAGTGGATTCTAAACTAAGATGATTGTCTCAATAAAATATTTATCACTTTTAAATTAAATCCTTGCAATTTTCTCAAAAATTAATTATTGATATTTCAGAAAAAAAGGAGTCACAAAAAGAAACCGAAACATTGAAATATTTTCTCTACTTAATCGAACAACTGAAGATCTGGATTAAACGTTAAACTGTGTCCATGGATTAACATCCGGTTCTTATCAATTCTATATTACCACTCGATAGGTGCACTTGCTTTCGTGTGTGTAGTTTAGTTTAGGTGAAAGCCAATTTTAAAACTGACATTTGTGTGAAAAATATTTATTAAAAATATATATACTTCACGCACATCAAGTTTTTGGCGCCGTTACCGGGGACACGGTTTCAACAAGAAAATCCAAATTTTCAAAAATCGTAAATACTAGTGAACATATTTTTCAATTTTCTTTCTTAGTTCTTTTTCTTTTATATTCCCATAAACTAATTTAGGTAATGAATGTCCGCCACACCTGAACCTAATATCGTAACACCACTTTCGGAGCTGAACGACATTTCCTTCATCGATTACGAGAACGGACACGAGCAGTAGCTGAGGCGATAGCAGAAGAAGCAGTGGGGGATAGACAACCAGAGAACAACATGGCGGATGCATAAGAAAGGAATATGACGTACTATGCCAAACCATCCCTTGACGGTTACGAGTCTAGTGTCGCCCAACCAGCAATTGCAGCAAACAATTTCGAAATAAAATCAAGCATCATTCACCTTGTAGAAACCTCTACTCAGTTTAACGGTCTACCAGACGAGGATCCTAACACTCATATCGCTCGATTCTTACGAATCTGTGCGACTTTCAAAATCCATAACTGTTCTGACGACGCTGTTAGACTTAGGCCCTTTCCATTTTTGCTTCGTGGCCGTGCCATGGAATGGTTTGATGCACTGCCACCTAGCACCATCACAACCTGGGCCGAAATGTACGAGAAATTCCTATTGAAATACTTTCCACCCGATAAAACTACCAAGTTAAGATCGAGTATCACCGGTTTCCATCAGGATGATGATGAATCACTGCATGCGGCTTAGGAAAGATACAAAAGCCTCTTGAGAAGATGCCCACATCACGGGTTAGATCTATGGCTGCAATGTCAAACGTTCTACGATGCCATTTCAGGAGCACACAAGCAAGCTATTGATCAATGTGCCGCAGGAGATTTCGGAGGAGCAACCCCAACTGAGGCATTCCAAGCACTGGAAAAATCCGCCACTAAAAGCTTTGCTTACAATCCTCTAAGAGCCAAGCCTACCAAAAAAGGCATACACCATGTTGACTCTGACACTTTGGTTGCAGCACAATTAGAAGCACTTACCAAAATGTTTGAACAAATGCAAACTGAACTTAAGAAAGCACAGATTCGTTGGGACACATGCGGAAAACAGCACAAAACTAGTGAATGTCAACAAGCAATGATAGTGGAAGAAGTAGACTATGTAGGATGGAAGAACAACTCTTATGGAAACAATTATAATTCTAACTAGAGAAATAACTCAAACTTCAGAGAGGGGGTAATAATCAACAACCCCCAGGATTTAATAGGAGACCAGCCTTCCAACAACAAAATGCACCTTTTCCACCCAAACAACCATACCAAGGCCCAAGTAGCAGTAATCAACCAACCGGAGTGCCTAGCGTTGAAAGTTTGCTACAACAACTCCTTGCTAGTACACAAACATCCAATAAACTGATTGAGCAGCAGAACCAGAGAAACAAAGAGCGTTTCCAAAAGCATGAAGTAGAAATGAGAAGTCAAAAAGCATCAATGCAGACCATTGAGAATCAAGTAGGGCAAATGGCACAACTTCTCTCAGAACGGCAGCAAGGAAGCCTTCCCAGCAACACCGTCGCCAATCCTAACGCACATGTGAAAGCTATCACACTTAGGAGTGGTAAGACCATTGAAGAAGGAACAGCTCCTATTCCAGAACAGGACGTTGTAGAAAAAGAATCTCCAATCAGAATACGTGAGATTACAACTCCAGTTGTTGAGAAGCGAAACAAGGAGCTAGTTCGAGCATATGTCCCGCCGCTTCCATATCCAAGACGCCTGAGAAGGGAGAAGCTGGAAAAAAAGTATGGAAAATTTTTGGGACTTTTCAAGCAATTGCATGTGAATCTGCCTTTTATTGAAGCTCTTGCTCAAATGCCAAATTATGCAAAGTTTCTCAAAAGAGTTCTGACAAACAAGAGGAAACTCGAAGAACTGTCACATGTAATACTGAACGAAGAATGCTCAGCTGTTCTACAAAATAAGCTTCCCACAAAAATGACTGACCCAGGGACTTTCACCATCCCTTGTCTAATAGGAGATCTTTCAGTCAACAATGCCCTAGCCGACCTAGGAGCAAGCATTAATCTCACGCCATACGCAGTTTTCAAGAAACTGAAGTTGGGGGAACCCAAACCAACCCGTATGAGCGTTCAGTTGGCCGATCGTTCAGTAAAATACCCTCGAGGTATAGTAGAGAACATGTTAGTTAAAACTGATAAGTTCGTCTTTCCTGTCGATTTTGTAATCTTGGACATGGATGAGGAAAAAAACGTTCCCATCATCTTGGGAAGACCCTCCTGGCTACAACCAAGGCCCTCATAGATGTGTGCACAGGAAAACTCACCTTGAGAGTAAACAATGAAGAAATCACCTTTGATATTGGGCAGTCCATGAAACATCCTTAGCATCATGATAACTCACTATATTTCATTGATGTCTGTGACTCCATAGTCAGTTGTCATCTTCGCGAAAGTAGAGAAGAAGAAGCATGCAACACACAGTTAATTGAGGAAACCCTTCTTGATAACAGTTGTGTGGAGGAAGAAGTTCTGAACATAGAAAGTCAAGAGAATTCTAGCCCTTCACCAGCATGTGAGGTCATTGACCGAGACTCATAACCCAAGGTCAAACCTTTTGTCAAGGAACTGCCTGTTCTGGATCTAAAAGAACTTCCACCACCTTTTGAGTACGCCTTCTTGGAAGACAAATCTCAACTTCCTGTCATTATTTCGTCCAGTTTAACGGGTAAAGAAAAGGCCAAATTGCTCAAAGTTCTCAAGGCACATAAAAAGGCCATCGCTTGGAAAATAATGGATATCAAAGGGATCAATCCATCCTTTTGCACCCATAAGAATTTAATGGAAGATGATTTTAAGCCAGTCGTCCAACACCAAAGACAATTAAATCCCAGCATACAAGAAGTTGTGAAGAAAGAAGTCATAAAGCTACAAGATGCCGGACTGATTTACCCCATTTCCGACTCACCATGGGTAAGTCATGTGCAAGTCGTTCCAAAGAAAGGAGGAATGACAATGGTAGCAAATGAAAAAAATGAGCTCATTCCTACACGTACTGTGACTGGATGGAGGGTTTGTATTGATTACCGAAAGTTAAATGATGTCTCCAGAAAGGATCATTTTCCACTTCCGTTCATAGATCAAATGTTAGAAAGACTTTTCGGAAGAATGTACTATTTTTTCCTGGATGATTTCTTTAGATATTTTCAAATTCCCATCGCCCCTAAGGATCAAGAAAAGACAACCTTCACATGTCCTTATGGAACATTCGCTTACCGACGCATGCCCTTTGGTTTATGCAATGCACCAGCAACGTTTCAACGGTACATGGTGGCAATTTTTCATGACATGATCGAAGACTTAATGGAAGTATTCATGGATGAATTTTCAATCTTCGGTAACTCTTTTGAGCACTGTTTATGTAATCTGGAGAAAATGTTGGCCAGATGCGAGGATGCCAACCTTGTTCTTAATTGGGAGAAATGCCACTTCATGGTGACAGAAGGTATAATGCTAGGGCATAAAATTTCACAAGAAGGACTGGAGGTTGATAGGTCTAAAATCGACACTATCTCAAAACTTCCACCTCTGACTTCCATGAAATCAATTAGGAGTTTTCTAGGACACGTCGGTTTCTACCGACGATTCATCAAGTACTTTTAAAAAATAGCTCGTCCTATGACTCAACTCCTGGAAAAAGATGCCGTGTTTGTATTCTCTGATAAATTCCTTAAGGCATTTGAACTACTCAAAGAAAAGCTTGTCAATGCCCCCATCATGGCAGCCCCTGATTGGACTTTGCCATTTGAATTAATGTGTGATGCAAGTAATTTTGCAGTAGGAGCTGTCTTGGGTCAGCGAAAAGAAAAGCATTTCCATCTAATCTACTATGCAAGTGAAACATTGAACGAAGCCCAAGCAAACTACACTACCACCGAGAAAGAACTCTTAGCGGTAGTTTTCACGTTTGATAAGTTTCGTTCATACCTCGTTCTTTCCAAAACCACCGTTTACACGGATCATTCAGCACTTCGTTATTTATTCAATAAACAAGATGCGAAGCCGAGATTGATCCGATGGATACTTTTGTTGCAAGAATTTGATATCGAAATCTGCGATAAGAGGGAAGCAGAGAATGTTGCAGCATACCATCTCTCACGTCTTGAATGTCCAGCCTCAGCGGAAAACATGAAGGTAGATATCAATGATAACTTTCCACATGAATTCCTGATGAGCATAGATACAGTTTTTGAAGAACACCCTTGGTTCGCTGACTTTGCAAACTATCTCGTGAGTGGGGTTATCTTGAAAGGATTATCATATCAGCAAAAGAAGAAATTCCTTGCAGATGTCAGACATTACTTTTGGGAAGACCCATACCTGTTCAGGAATGGATCCGATCAACTCGTCCGGAGATGTGTGTTCGGAGATGAATCACAATGAATCCTAAAGCATTGCCATGAAGATCCAACCGATGGACATCATGGAGTTGCCTTGACCGCAAAGAAGGTATTCGACTCCGGATTCTTCTGGCCTACAATATTAAAGGATGCTCAAACCATGGTACAATCATGTGACGCTTGTCAGAGGGCAAGTAACATCTCCTTAAGAAATGAGATGCCCCAAAGACCTATCCAGGTGTGTGAGATCTTTGACGTTTGGGCAATTGATTTTATGGGACCATTTCTCATGTCCTTTGGGAACCGATACATCCTCGTAGCAGTCGACTACGTTTCAAAATGGGTGGAGGCTCAAGCATGACCCACTAACGATGCCAGGACAGTAGTCAAATTCCTAAAGAGACTATTTTCACGATTCGGTGCACCAAAAGCTCTCATTAGTGATAGGGGAACATATTTATGTAACACGCAATTAGAAAAAGCTTTATCATGTTACGGCGTTCATCACCGGTTTGCTACTCCATACCACCCACAAACAAGCAGACAAGTGGAGGTAACAAACCGAGGTATCAAAAGAATTCTCGAAAAAACCGTCGGTCATAATCGAAAGGATTGGTCCGAAAGACTCAATGATGCATTATGGACATTTCGTACAGCCTACAAAACTCCCATCGGGACCGCTCCCTTCAAGTTGGTCTATGGGAAAGCATGTCATCTTCTAGTGGAGCTGGAACATAAGGCTTACTGGGCATTGAAAATCGCTAATCTTGACCTGGCACAGGCCAGGCAAAACAGGTTCGTTCAAATCAACGAGCACGAGGAACTACGCTGTCAAGCCTATGACAACTCCAGACTCTACAAAGACAAAACAAAAAGGTTGCACGACTCTCATCTAAAGGAACACAAACAATTCCAAGCAGGAGATCGTGTCTTGCTTTATAACTCCCGCATTCGTTTATTTCCTGGAAAATTAAAATCTCGATGGTCAGGACCATACACCGTGAAAGAAGTTTTCCCGTACGGAGCAGTTGAAGTCGAACATGAAGACGGGAGAAGTTTTAAGGTCAACGGTAATCGTTTGAAACTTTATATTCAAGAACAATCGGAAACAATTTCGGAGGTCATCAACCTCCAACCCCAAAAGCAACTAACAAAGGGGAGGGTCTAGCCAAAGACCCTTAATTAAATATTGACATCTTGTAAATAGCTTTAATTTTAACTTTTGTTCAAATTTGAGTCCGGAAGATGAAGCACGGCCCCGTTCTTGGGAAGGCACGCCCCCGTGTCTGACCAAAAATCTTTACCACGATCTCCGCTGAGTCCGTACTTGCTACAGTTCTGTTACATGCGTATTAACATGTCAGCACGGGCCATGCTCCACCAGGCACGCCCCCGTGCCTCTCCATCTGATCTCCCTATAAATTCAAATGTTTTGTTTTTGGTTCAGTTACAACCAAAATGAAGATATCTTCCAGGGAGAGTACGTCCGAATGGAACCCGGTGAGGAGGCCAAGGACCGAGACTCGTGAGCCATCAACCACGGAAGTAGTCCTCAAGCTGAAAGAACTAATCAAAGAGTTGACTAACGTGAATGTGCTTGCTGAGTTGCGTTTGCTGCAGCTGTGTGAGCAAATGGAACAAATGAAGGAAGAGATACTCTAGCTCAAACATCAACTTGCGGACCTCTACAACCGCACTTCCCAATACCCGATGCCCATGCTCCTGCATGAGATGTTCGGAGGCTTTATGTAAACACCTAGTGTAGGGAGGGTGTATTTTAGAGTCTCGTTTTGTTGTATGAGTCTCTCGGCTTGTATTCCTGAATTATAATTAGTGGAACTTCCTAGTGTTATGATTTTCACCTTTCTTAGTCTTGAATGATCTAAACTACTCTTGATGGCAATTAAATTTGTTGATGGAATTGAAGAAAAATCTTGTAAAATATATATATATATATTTTATAGTGCATTGGAGCACGGGCCGTGCCCCAGTCAACACGGGGCCGTGCCTAACAGTTTGTTATCTTTCCTAAAAATACCATCTTTTAGCATCATTCAAAGCCAACAATTTCAAACGATTCTCTCTCGGTTCTCGCCACCAAACACCCCAAATCCACCATTTTCATCAAGATTTCACTCAATCCTTCCACAAAGGTATGTTTAGATCGTTCCGTTTTGTATATTTAGGGTTTTTAATTCAATTTTCGGGTGATTCTTTTCCTAAACCGGATTTCACTCCCTTTCTTGAGTCATTTCTCTTAAATCTCTTGTTTGTAGGGTTTTAATTCTTAGTTTTCGTTGTTGTTTTACAACTTTCGGGTTTGATTTGGGTTTTTCACCCGGATTGACCCATATGTTCATATTTTTGTTTCAATATTAGTTACCATCGTCATTTTTGGCTGAAAGTTCCATAACACCCAAAATAGAAAATCAGGGGTTTGTGTATACGGACACGTGCACGGGTTCGAATCTCCGATTCTACCCTTTTTAGTGAAGCACGGGCCGTGCCCCACCAGGCATGCCCCCCAGGTCTTCTGTGTTCTCGTTTAAACATCCCCAGGTCTTGCAGTCAAGCACGGGTAGTGCCTCACCAGGAACGCCCCCGTGCTCCACCCTCTGATCAGATTCGGATCAATCTCTTATGGTTTAATTCGTTTAGACTGATTTGCTAATTAATATCTCAGGATTATGGCTCATCCGTTACTTGTGTTCAATAACCAAAATGAGGCTTGGTGTCATGAAAGGTTGCGCACACTCCGCCGACGGGATGAAGAATCACATATTCAAGTTTGCTATGACACCTTGGACACCGTCGGGCAGAGGGGGCGCTTTCTCAACCTTGTCACCCCTCCATGGCGGCGTGTATTTGAAAATGACCGTGATTCCGTACGGGAACTCATGATGGAATTTTTGGCAACATTCAACTTTCAGCAAAACAATCTAGATTATTGGGATGAGGATGATGTGTCCTTTTGGTTAGGAGGAACTTGGCATAGCACCTCTATTGCACTATTTGGGATTGCTCTAGGAATCTACACGAAGGAAGAAATTTATGAACCCACCTTTTCAGCATCAAATCACAGCTTTCCCGACGAGGAAGACAAGCATCATCCCAATTATGGAAGTGCTAGGACAACCTTCTGGAATGAAGTCGGTACCGGGGGTACAATGCTAGCCGAATCAAAAGTCGTAAACTCAAGGATCCTTTGCTTCGTTACATTCACCGTCTGCTCAGTCACTCAGCCACCCAACGCGGTCAAAGCGAGGGGTGGTTAACCTCGGGGACTTGTATGTCCTATACTGTCTAGTGAGGCATGAGCCTTGCAACATTGCATACCTTTTCTACCGCCTTTTCGTAAATAACACCGCAGCGGGGGTAAACACCCCCATGTTCGGTGGCGGCCGGATTATGCAGCTCTACGAGTACAATGATGAACCAACTCATGGCACCGACGGACCATCTCATGGATTGCTAGACTTGTCCCTATGTGCCAGCATGGGTGTGGTTACCTACCTACCCGATGATCGAGCACGTTTTCAGGATTCTAGACGACATGTTTGGGATCCGGAGGATCCAGAGAGTGTTATAATGGACCTTGACATTCACCATTCACCCCAACATCAGCACTCTCCCCAATATCAGCATCACCGTGACACCGGAACATCATCTTCCCACGCCATGGGATTTCCATCCATGATGGACCTTTATGAATCCATCCAGACAGCCAGCACTTATGCCCGCCGTTCTTTCGAGATTTGTGAATCCACTTCCGGGCGAGTCGATAATTTATCTGACAGGGTTCATTTGATTGGATAAGATGTCTCCCATATGAGGCGCAGGATGAACAGGAACTAGGGTGAGGAAAACCTTGACCCATGAGGGATAGTTGGTTAAGATCCCGTTGATGCTGCATTTTTGTCACAGAGAAATCTGTGTTCTTCAGCTATGTTTTCTTTTATTTTGTGTGATTAAGTACTATCCGGCACTGGCTGATCCGTGCCCTTTCAACCTATCTACTTTTGTTTGTAGGATGTTAATTTTCTAAAAATTTGTACTAATAATTTTGTGTGACCACATTGGATTCATGCTTTTTAGGCGGCTGTGAGTATCGATCACAAGCATTGGATACACCATATTTCAGGGGAGTTCTTCTGTTCCTTTACCTCTTTTATGCTTTACAATTGTTTGAAACCATGTACATTGAGGACAATGTAAGCTTTAAGTGTAGGGAGGGGGGGGGGTTCACCATATTAGCACTTGAACTTTGATCACCTAAGTCTAAAAAAAAACTCCATTTGGCACCAATACACTTCAAATTTTCTATAAACTGCAAGGAAGAAGTGCATTTTTCAAACACAAGTTTTAAACAAACCAACGAGTAGAATGACACAAATCATTCTAAGGCATGGCAAGTTAAGCTCAAATAATAGACATGCATAGATTTTGCACTTTTACCCAAATCCATCCATTTCAGTGAGCATATTTTCAAGCCTTTACAACTTTTATTCACAACAATTATGCTTTCATTTTTATCAAATTATTGAGAGTATCATATGTTTTGTGCAAATTAGAACTAGTTTTGGGCATACAAGGCAAAACCACAAAAGGAGATTATTGCATGAAAATGATCTAGGTGTTAGGACACCTACCCTTTTTACCCAAACATCCATCTAAAAAACACCTAGTTAGCCCCATCAAAGCCATTTCAGCCTACCCTCATCAACAATCCGTTACCTTTATGCTAAGGACTCGACTCCTCCAATTAAAAAAAATGCATCCTTTTGATTTCAATTTACTTTCATTTCTTCATTTTTCAAAGTCGGAACTTCCCCCAGAAATTCGAGAACATCTCTTTGTACTTATGTTTGAATCAAGAAAGAGTTGGAGAAAATTGGAACAAAATCCACCATTTTGTGGAGTTTCAAAGAGTGCCATGAAAAGAAGGGCAAAAAGATACGAAAGATGCCTTAAGTGTGGAAATTGGTCTCATGATGGAAAATGTAGTAAAAACCAAACAACCTCCCAACATGAGTATACAGAATTGATCAGGTTGGGTGCTATTAGGCTACAAACCGAACGAACCCTTAGGAAGGATAGCTATGTGTACCTCAAGGTCAAAGAGGAAGTAAGGTTTCTAAAGATGAGATTCGGTCTTGACAATTTGACCTTAAACGAGTCCTCGTGTTAGTTATACTCCTTCTAACTCGAGCATTGTAGAGGGATTTCTAGTTTTAAATTTAGTTTACCCTTTCTTTTTAGTCAAATAAGCCCAAGTCAAGCCCTAAGCACCAAACCATCTTCCAAAAATCACCCTTATCCAACCCACAACCCAAAAGACCTTTTGATTCATGCAAAAGTTTCCTATGAAGTGGTGGAGTTTCGATCTCTTAACAAGCATATAACTAGCATATCTCATATTGATAATCGAGTGTTCTAAACATACACCATTACACATATGACTGCAAATATTTAGCCAAGTGTGTGTGAACATTGTGAGTAGTGCTAAAGTCTCGCTTGTCTATAACATCATAAAACAAACCATTGCCTCAAGAATATCACTTCATAAGTTCATATTTGCTCAATTGAAACTTGTTTGCTTGTGTTCCTTCTTTAAGGAAGGAAAATCATTTCTTGCTTAAAGTTGTTCAAATTTGCTTTTGAAATTGCCATTTGGAGTAATTATTCAAGGTATTGCTTAAGGACAAGCAAGGTTCAAGTGTAGAGAGGTTTGATGTGCTCTAAATTATACATATATTTCACATCATTTGCATCCCATTTATTGTCAATTTCTCTATAGATTGATTGAATTTGTCGCTTATTTAGCTTCTAGGAAATTCTTGACTCAAAACGAATAATCAAGCAAATAAGTGGCGAAAAATGAAGAAATTGGCCAAATCAGAAGATCAAACACGGGTCGTGCCCCATCAAGTACACCCCCGTGCTCCACTTTGCAGATGAAGACAGAAGTCTCCTAGCCAAGCACGGGTCGTGCCCCACCAGACACGCCCCCGTGGTCAACTTAGAATTGTACCGGTGTACCTTTGGCCCCCGACCAGGTGTAACATGGGGTCGTGCCCCACCAAGCACGCCCCTGTTCCCACTACATGTTCAATACGTTCGCGACAGAAAACAAAACGGTTACACTATGGTCCCGGCACGGGGCCGTGCCTCACCAGGCACAGGTCGTGCCCCATTTCTCAGACAGTATAAATAGAGCTTCTTGGCTCATTTTTTGGGAGAGCCCTCTTGGAGAAATTTCACTCACAAAAACACTCAGAAACATGCTTGGGAGACCATTTGGAAGCTAAGGAAGATCCATTTCATCACCAAAATACACCTAGAAGATCACCACACTACTCCACTTGGAAACTTTGGTTATATCTTTGATCTTATTGTGACTTGCATGTATTCCATTTGTGTTGTTGTTGTTTATAAGCTCACCGTGAGCTAAACCTCTTTTCAATCATCTTAGTTTAATGAAGCTTAATTAATTATGTTGAACTTATGATTATGGCTAAAATATTATGTTAATGTAATGATAAGTTTGTGTTAATTTCTTGATGGAGTTGCATGTCTAAATGTTTATGAATCAATTAAGGGTTTATAAATGGGAAATTATATTGTGTTGGAAAACCTATAAGACTACCATTTATTTATAACTTTACTATCTTTTGGTATGATGTTATAGCTAGGAATTAGGAATGAATCTTTGAAACCTTTATTATGAAATAAACATTGAGACACGCAAACCCGTTAATTGTGTTTGGAAAAACTAAGAGAAATGTTATGATTATTCTTTGAACAATAGTTGTGTTAATTAAAGTTTTGATGACTCAAGGTTAAAATTTATATGATTTTGGCCTAGAATTTCATAAGTTAAGAAATTACACCTTTTTATCTAAATAAACTAATCTTAAGTGGGCAACATGTAATTTACTCATAGATGTCTTTCTTAATGATTATGGGATTAAAAACCTTGACAGGATTCTAATTCAATTGCTTCAAAGAACATTAACATAATTGCAAGTTTTAGCCATATAATTTGTCTCGACATAATTAAAAGAGTAGATTCTAAACTAAGATGATTGTCTGACTAAAACATTTTTCACTTTTAAATTAAATCCTTGCAATTTTCTTAAAAATTAATTAGTGACATTTCAGAAAAAAAAAAGGAGTCACAAAAAGAAACCGGAACATTGAAATATTTTCTCTACTTAATCGAATAACTGAAGATATAGATTGAACGTTAAACTGTGTCCATGGATTGACATCCGGTTCTTATCAATTCTATATTACCACCCGACAGGTGCACTTGCCTTCGTGTGTGTGTGGTTTAGTTTAGGTGAAAACCAATTTTAAAACCGACATTTAAGTGAAAAATCTTTATTAAAAATATATATACTTCACGCACATCAGTATACCTCTATAATTGTATATTTATTTCCTCGGTTATAAATATGTAGCCAAGCTAATTTAGTTTATGAGAATAATCCATTATTTTTCAAACAAGTATACGACTCGCATAACCAAAAGATAATATCGTTTAACGGAACAAGTAGAAAAAACGGAACAAGTGGAAGAAACGGAAGGCATCCTAACGGGTCATCTTCTAATGCACCCGTCATTAACGTCCCGGCACCGGTAGAGAACCATGTTTGGCAGAATAGTCAGAACTGGTCAAGAATTATTGTCCAATTATTTTTTAACGGAGATAAGAATTGGTGTAGGTTCATTGTATCGGTGAGGCGGAACTTGACAGAGAATTTTAGGGTATCCTTTTAGGGCTTTGTGGAGGCGCTATTATACAATATGTTGTAAGAATTTAAAACCTATACACTCTGTATTAACTTATGGTAGTGATTGTTATTTTTATTGTACAACATGTTCGGGCTTGGACAAGAAATCTGATGTATTGTAGGTTATATTACATACTAATAAGAGATCCGACGGGGGATCTTTGTTGGACTATTCTACTGCCTGAGTTTACGAACCTAATATATGATGGACATCACGATTCCTTCCAATACGGAGATGGGAAGAACCAGTTGTATCCTCCACTGCGGGAGGTTGAAATTGTAAAGTTGTTTTAGTTTTGATTTAATTTTTTAAAACGAAATAATAATTATTTTTCGGTTTTCACATGCATATTTACCTATATCCCCTAATGGTGAAAACTGGTATCTTTTCAAGATTTGTATGCATTAACTACAAGTTCATGTAATATATCTGTATGATTGTCTTGCAAATACGTGCGCTAATTCATGGTGTATACATCATGGTATTCATGAATTTTTTTGGGGATTTGAGTTACCCTTTAGATGGTATCTACAACGTATATCGTTTTTTCAACGCCCTAGCCTACAACGTAAAATATAATTAATACATCACCAAACGATTAGTCCGAGTCTTCGGAGTCATCTGAACCCACGTAGCCCTCGCATTCACGATGTTGTTGACGTCGAAATCGCCTTAAATCGTCTTTAAACAACCAACCCTCATCAAAATCAAATGGATCGTTTCCTGTTTCTTGAACCGAAGGGTTTACCGGTGCCTGGACCCGGAGGGTTTACCGGTGCCTGGACCCGGAGGGTTTACCGATGCGTGAATCGTAGGGTTTGGTTGTCACAGAAAACGGGGAGGGTTTGGTTGTTCCACAATCGGAGGAGGGTTTGGTTGTTCCACAATCGGGGGATGGTTTGGTTGTTGCATAACCGAGGGAGGGTTATGTTGTTGCACAATCGAGCGAGGTTTATGTTATTGCACAATCGAGCGAGGGTTATGTTCTTCTACATTAATGTTATGTAGAAGTGAAGATGAATGTTGTTTCCTTGATCTGCCATGAGTACAAAATAAATCTGAAAGGTGAGGTGAGAAGTGAAAACACAAGTTATGTATTTATAGCCTTTCGAAAAATATAACCATTGTAAAAATTGTCATTGGAAAAAGGCGTAGGAAATAGCTGTTATAAAAAAAGACATTATATATTATAAATTTGTAAAATAAACGTTTGAAAATAGACGTTATAATTTTTTTTATAAAATTTAATTTTTAATAAACTAATCTTTTGACACCTAAATCGTTCTTTTGACACCCTATATATGTTGTCATATCTTTACGTAGAATCTTGTCAGTCAAAAGATCTTGACCCATCTTTTGACACCCAATACGTTATTTTCACACTCTCGATTTCTGTGAAAATATATATTATAAATAGGCAACGATTTTAATTCCTTTAATCGCTCAAATCATTCTCTTAAATATACAAATCGGAAAATATGTCGAACAACCAAGACAATATATTCTCCAATTCCGAACCAGCAGGTGATGATGTACCGGAACCCCTTCCGGTTGTTGAACCGGTTCAACCTCCTCCACAATCGGTTCCCGCAAACCCCTATGAGCAGTACCCACTTGAAGGCGAACCACAAGACGAGGAGCCACCAGAAGATTATTGGTGGCCTGAAGACCAGTACCCACTTGAAGAGCATTACCTACTTGAAGACGAAGAACGACCTGAAAATGAGTACGTGCCACATGAGACGAGTACGTGCCTGATACGAGTCCTTATCATAACCCATTTGAAGACGCGTACGATACTGACTTTGATTACTGGGATCATGATAAGGACTCCCATTAATCTTTATTTAATTAGGTTTTAATTGTGTTTTAATTATGTGTTAATTAGGTTTTAATTATGTTTTAATTAGGTTTTAATGTCTTAATTTACTTTTAATTGTGTTTTAATTATAGTATAAACAACCGATGAACACAATAATTCAAACATCAAAACATAAACGGACATACATCAAAAAGTTAAGTTTGTTCATCAATATATGAAATCCATACATAAACACCTATATAACTACGTGAGGTGGATGATCTAGATCGGGCAGACCAGCCATATCAGGAATACGATCAGGGTCACCATGATCTCTCATGTACCTCACCATCCACCACATCATAGCATGCATCTGTTGCGTCGTAGCATGCATCTGATGCGTCCTACCCTCTATCGCCTCAACACGGCGTACAAGGTCAGTCAACACCTGAGTCGGCGGTGCCACTGGTCTAACCACGATCCGAGGGGCCGGTGGCTGTTGTGGGTCTACATGTTGTCCCTGCTGTGGCTGCGGTGGTCGCCATATGGTCTGGCCCCTATCTAGAGACCATCTGCATTTATCACCCCTACCACTAGCGATACCCATCCCAACAATTGTTTGTCTACTAATATGGGCATGCTCGTAAGTCTAGGTCATCGACTACACAACCTGAGAGTCAGCTCTCCCAATCCTATAGCAATGGCAGTGACGTAGCCACCACAAGTGATAGGACTATGTAGCTGAAATAAAAACATCGTTAGCTGAAATAAAAACATGTATATAATAAGTAATAAATAAGTAAATTAATGTTTTACCTTATGCGTGTGTATGGTGGAGAAATTAGTCGCCAAACAATACGCCACATTGCATGGCTCAGTTGCAATCAAAGACCTCAAGATAGAGGATCCCCTGATCACCGTCACCCGAATAGGGATCCCCTGGCCGGCCATGGCTCCTCACTAATCGTCGACCACCATGCAGTAAGAGTATTCGTCTCAGCTGAACTGGGAGCGTCCAAAAACAAAGAGGTTCGTGTCTCATCTGCTGTGTAAAACCCGAGGACCTGCGCCCACATCGGCAACGTCAACTCATGATGGTTGCCACACAGATAAAAAGACACCGCAATGTGCGTCATGACACCCTCCGGTCCACAAGCCTGAGGGGGTGTGAAATGGAATGTAGACAAAAACTCCAACACCGCCGGTAAGCTCTATCAAACACACGTCTCCAAGGCGTGTCATCCCCGATAATGGCAATGTCCATGTCATAGTCCTCAACCGTCAGCAGAAAATCGTAATCAATGATACGCATGCTCAGAATCCTTTTATTAATAAACCTTGGAAGAGGCTTCGATGATGTGGGCTGACGAAGAAACTGTAAAAATGGGTGAGGATCTTCAAAGTCCATCTCCTCATATATGTCATCCTCCTCCTCCTGATAAGGAGCCTCCTCGTCCTCATCATCTCTCTGATACTGATGAGAAGGCCCCGCCATCTCATCATGGGAACGTCTACGAGCCATAATCTTCAGAACAAATAATAATAATAATACTACATGATAAACAATAAACGACTCGTACGATAAACAATAAACGACTCGTTTAATCTTGTATAATCCCGTACAATCCGGTTATAATCTACTCGTACAATCCGACGAGTCATACGATAAACGACTTTAAACAATACGACTCGTATAATCCCGAACATAAAAGACTATCAAAAATATAAGAACGCTACGAGTGGTATAGTATTATTATAAATATTAGTATTATTTTAACAAATATAAATTGTAAATTTCAAAAATATAACTTTAAACACGTATAATTATTATTATTTATTATTATCATTTTAAAAAGTAAAATTTTAAACGCGTATAATTACTAGTTGTACAATACGAGTGGTATAGCTTTTAACCTAAGAACACTATGAGTCGTATGGGGTGTATATGAGTTGTATAGTTTTAAATCTACGAACAATACTAGTCGTATGTCCTATATACGAGTCATATAAGACTAAAAAAATAACTATACTACTAGTATGCCATGAATACGGGTAGTATACGAGAAGAAATTAGACAATACTAGTCGTATGGGTCTCATACGACTCAAATCGTTCAAAAAAGGATCATTAGACTAAAATTCAAGATATATACGATACTTACTCGTATATGTGAGTTGTACGGTAGAAATCTACGGTCCTATACGATGGAGAGCCACAACGATCTTGAATACGATGGAGAGAGGGAATACGAGTCGTTTGGGTGAAAATCTAGGTTTGGGAGAGGCAATATGAAGCAAACGAGTTGTATGGGGTGTGTATGACACTAGATACTACTTGTATGCAGCTATAACCCGCAACTCGTGAACAGATGACAACCATAAGATGAATTATATTTCAGGATACCCTCTAGGTTGTTCAGCTCACGATCTAAGAAATTGAGCGCTTTAAGAGAAATGTTACCTCGTAATAATATCAAACAATGGGTAATTGTGATTTCCCATTAGACGAATCTTGCTTATGGTAAACGTTTCCTTTATAGCAACCTCATGGTGTTCTACTATTTCAATGACGAGCGACACAAAATTATCAAAAGAATTGTTAGTAGAACAAAGGTAACTCTTTAATTTGGCGTGTTGGCCCTCTACTCTGTTGGTTGTGTGCTGACCCAAGTTGAGATGTTTGTCAATCCATGTTGAAACAAACATCTCTTTATATTTGACAAGCCAGTTATCATTTAAGTATTGCAGGACTCCTGAAAAAAAATATTAATATTTGTCAAACCTAACATAAGGAAAACAAAATACAACAAACATGAATATGAAACTTACTTTTATGTTTCTTGATCAACATTCATTGGAGTTTGTCGTACTCGAATTTATACATATCAACTGTGGGAGAGTTAATCAACTTCGACCACCTATGTTGAAAAGTATCCCACTTATCACCCTTAAGGCTTGCCTTGCAGTGTTTACCTATGTTTTCAAATATGTGCCACCTACATAGTAACTGCGCAGGGAATTCTGCTTTACACGCGTTCAGGAGAGCAAGGTCTCTGTCGGTTACAATGAAGCGTGGCTCCATACACTTATCAATTGTTTGTTTCAAGGTCTGTAGTACCCACCGGAAGTTGTCCTCACGTTCTTTTGATATAAACGCGTTCACGATACAAAATGTCTGAACGGTCGAGGTAACACCGACAACCTATACAAATGACATCTTGTACATGTTGGTTTTGTAAGTGACGTCTATTATCAACAAATGTGGGAATGCACGCCATATCTTGTACGACGTCTTTTCAATAAACAAAGCATCCTCCACGGCTTTAGTGGTTTTATTAGCCCGACTATAGTAAATAAAACCCTTTGATCATAGCAGGTTGAAAAAAACCCGCATTAGAGTTTCCCCGACCGAATTTGCAACGCGTATCTTTCGTTGCTCGTTGTATATGGTTCTGAGGCTGGACAAGTTGTCGGGGTTGTATTTCTTCAGCGTTGACAGTATGATGCATGGATCGATTTTTTGATTTGTCATCTGCTCCACCATATGGCTTTCCTCCGCTGTCAGTCTCATTGCATATGCAACTCACAGACAGTACAGATGTTCAAAAGGTTTATGGTTATGTTTATCATCTATTACCTGTAACTTTCGGCCACCATAATCTTTCTTGTAAGTCCCTCTCTATGCAACTCACAACCGGTTTTTTTCGTGCCGGAGCGTCTAACTGTGGCTGTTTTTTGTATTCTCCACCACGATCACATCTAAGATTTACGAGAGAGACCTAGCCGACAACGATTTTCTTTGTTCGTCGGGTGACTAAGACGTAACCATTCTCGAGTCCTCACCGTACATCCCAATCCATCAACTCCTCGTGAGAATGGAACGTCTGCATTGACAAACAATAGTATGGTTAGTCTCAAATAAATATAACCACAAATAATTTAAGAATTTTTATACCTTATCGGTCTTATACAATCCGATCTTCTCAGGAGATAAAACCATCATCTCACTGTTAACGGGTTCACCACCCAGATTGTAAGAATTTTCGGCATCGATATTGTAATAATGTTCACCGCCCGGATTGTGAGACGATTTACCGCCCGTGTTGTAACAATTTTTAGCACCGGTATTGTAATAATGTTTTTCGCCCAAATTGTAAGGATATGCACAACCTGCATCGTGGGAATTTTCACCCCCCGTATCATGGGAAATTTCACCACCCGTATTATGGGAATTTTCACCACCGAAAAAAATGTTGTTATTAAAGAACGACATCGTTAACGGAAAACGGTTTGTATAAATGAGATAGAATTCTGAATGTTTTAACTTTGAAATATGAATGTTGAAAGATGAATGTTTTTTCTGAATGTTTTAACTCGGTTTATATAATCGTTTTTAACCGAATATTGTGTCGTGTCAAATAATGGGCATGCATTTTTGGGAATCTTATATCACGTCAATCGCTCGCTTTTCAAGGAATCTTATATCATGTCATACTGTTCGACTAGTTTATTGGCGAATCTTCCGTTTTGTCAAATGATATTCTCAAATATTTGTTTCTTTGGACACCACCCATATGACTCGTATGTGTGTATGTGGGTCGTATAGGGTACATACTACTCGTATGTGTGTATATGATTCGTATATGGCACACCACACATACGACTCTTATGTATGTATATGAGTCGTATAGATAGGCATGAATTATTGATACATAACTTGTCGTGTATATGAGTCGTATACGACCCATATGCTTACATACGGCCCATATGTAAGGGGTCAAAAGATCGGCCCAAGTGTACTAATAACATATCCCATAGTTTATAATTCTATTACCTATAAACAAAGGTAAATAACAATAAAATGTTTAGGGGTATGGTTCTGTAATCGGCTTGGGTATTACCTAATACCATACCAGTCTTATACACATGAAATTTTAAAACCAGTCTCATGCTCGAATACCCCGTATCGAATATTTCGAGTTTTAAATTTTCCCGTCAGGTTTGGGTTCATTTGCGATCCCAAAAAAGGATCATGCAAGTTCATGAATAGTACAAGGACCAACTTTGTACTTCACAAAAACATTGGAGTGCTTGATAGAGGTGCACAAAGTAACCGGATCCGAATCCGATCCGACGGATTATCCGAAATCGGATCCAGCAAGAACCAGATAAACGGGAACCGGACCGGATTTTATAGGAACCGGTTCCGGGAATTTATAAGGACCAGATAAAAAGCGGATAAAAATCGGACATTTTGGAACCGGACAAAATCGAACATTTTGGAACCGGACAGAACCGGTTCTAGCCGTTGGGTATGAAATAAAACGGCTATATAGCCGTTAAAGTAACCGCTTTTTTGGTTTTTTTTAGGTTTTTGAGACTTAAAACTTAGTATAAATAGGTATTGGGGGTAGGGGTTAGTTCACCACAACATTCTAGCTCTCAAAACTCAAAAACCCTCTCAAAACGCAAAAAAAACGCCCACTTATACGTAAAAAAAAAGGCTCTCATGGCTTCCGCTTCCGCAAGCACTCAAAATTCGGTTGGTGGTTCTACTAGCGATGCCACGGTGGTGAGAGTACTTCCTTGCTCCCGAAACAAAGAGATATGTGCTTATTTCGATTTATGCGAAATGTCGAACGGTTCGCAAAAAGGCTCGTTGCAAACGTTGTGGTAACATTTTGGGTGCTGCGAGAAATAACACTTTGAGGAACGTGTACAACATGTTGTAAAACTAGAAGGCGAGCTTGACATTGAACAAAAAATACACGAATTCGAAGTAGAACAAGGGGTGGCGAATCCACTTTCTGACAAAGAACAAACTTATGATGAAGCCCAACGTATCTCAAGCGAAGAAGATTGAAAACCGATGTTACGAAGACTAAGACGAGTAGACGACGAATACCGAGTCATAATAAATAATATATTTTGTGATTCAATTATGTTTTTTGTAATTTTTTTATACGAACTATTGTTAAATCACTTAAAAAAAATATAAAAAATAAATAAAACATGTATTTTATAGTGTATCTTTGTTAATTTAAAAAAAAAAAAAAATTTTACCGGTTTTTTTTTGTTCGGTCCGGTTCCATATATCCGGTCCGGTCCCAATAAGTTCCAACTCTCCACTCCCTTAACTGGATCCGATCCGGAACCGGTTCCATTGGATCCGGTCGTTGACCAACTTTGACCGATCCAGAACAAAAAAAAATCCGGTTTATGCACCCCTAGTGCTTGATATTTATTTAATGCAATTATTGGTGAAAAAAAAACAATGTTGATTTCCAATTTCTATATATGTTTACGAAGAAAGAATGACGTCTTATCCTGCGTATGCTAAACGCGGCAAGCCACCCTTACGTCATCATTGTCGTCACCTCAACTGCTTCGCCCTCATCTATTCCTTTAACAAGCCGACAAACAATTTGTGAATTTACAAGAAAACCCCTTTCTCTTTTTGTTTCCAACGAACCTTCCCATTTTCCACCATAGCTTCTTTGCAGGTTCTTCACAATCACATATTGGTTTGAATTCGTTATTTCTGTTTCTTGAAGTTAATTAATTACTTTCTTCCACACGGGTTTTGCTTGTTGAGTGATTATTTGTTCTGGGCATTTGATGAAAATAGAAAAGAAGATTAGATTTGGTATTTAGGGTTTTGGATTTAGGGCTTGATTAAGATTCTAGTTTTGGGTTCAATTTCAAGAATCCGGAAAAAATGAATTGATATGGGGCTTTATTCAGATCCAGCTGTTTGTGGGTTCTAATTTATGTTTTGGTATGTCCATATCTGCCCCCAATCTGTTCTGAGCTTGGTGTTGACTGTGACTTTTGCCTTTTTCTTTTATATGTATAAAGTTTGGTTTGATCTGGTATATGTGATTTGCTACTGAATCATAGAATATGTTTCTTGCATGTATGCAAATGTTCCATTGAGGATTGGGTTCAATTTTGACCTTTCTTGGCGATGGAAGCTTCAATTTTGACCTTTTTTGGTGAAAAAGTCAAACCCACAATCTTGTTCATATAATTTTGTCATTTCCCATTTCACAAATCTTCTGGGAATCTATCTTAATCATAAAAGAAGCTTTCTTTCTGCTTTGAGTTCTTGTTAGCTATGAAAGTTTATGATTTGACCTTTTGGTGATAAAGTGAAACCCCTAATCATGTTCATGTAAGTTCTTTCATGCTGTGACTTTGACTAAATCCATGGCGAATTCATCCGAACCATCTTCGTCCATAAGCTTCACCTCATCTTCACACATATCCAATGGCTCAACCAGCTACATCATACCCTCATCATCAAATCCCGAGCCACGGTCAAATATTGAAATCATTGGCTTAAATAAACTCAGCACAAACCTAGAGAAGCTCTTAGCCGATTCTGGTTCTGAATCTGACTGCAATTATAGCGATGCTGAAGTTGTTGTGGAGGGTATTTCTGTAGGCGTTCATCGGTGTATTTTAGCAGCTAGAAGTAAGTTTTTTAGTGATCTATTCAAGGAAAATAAAGGTTATGTAGATAAGGATGGTAAGCCTAAATATAGCATGAGTGATTTGTTGCCTTATGGGAGTGTTGGTTATGATGCTTTCCTTATATTTTTAAGCTATGTTTACACGGGGAAACTGAAATCGTCTCCCCCAGAGGTTTCAACGTGTGTTGATGGTGGGTGCCATCATGATGCTTGTCGGCCAGCTATTAACTTTGTTGTTGAGTTGACTTATGCATCTTCGGTTTTTCAAGTTCAGGAATTAGTTTCACTTTTTCAGGTATGTTTTGTTCATCTTTATGCTTTTTATGTTGAATGATGTATAAGATTATTTTTACTTGAAGACTTGATGTTATTGTTGGGGTGGTGGGGGGGGGGGGGGGGGGTTGGATTGACCCACACATATTGGATACAGTCACAATTGGTGAATTTTAATCCATTTGGCTCGATTTATAATTTTTCCAATTGGTGAGTTACTGAGTTCTTGCATTTATTTTACATCATCCAACTTTTAGTAATAAAACAATTCAGGAGTTTGTAAGCACTTAGTTATACAGTTGGTGACCTTAAGTCATTTGACTCATTTGTGACCGTTTTTACAAAAATTGACCCGTTTGACTGTTTCAAGTTTCAACATGCTCACCTTGGAAGTTTTGAGTTTATTTATGTAATAAAAAAGCAATTGTTGTGCATAGGACCAATCTTTATTATGATTGTGGAGGGAAGTCTTTGTATCAATGTTTTCAGAACAGGACCGGACAACGAACCGGTCGCTTTACGGGTCACTGGTCGGACGTCATAGTTAGTTCAAACTATTTAAAATATATATATATATAACTTTTATAAAAAAATATTGTCTAAATAGATTATCATTTATCCAAATATGATAAAAAAAAAACTTAAAATAGTAGTTATTAGAGATTTTTTTGTGTTAAAAGTAGTTTAAAATTATTACTTTTTAATCACAAGTTTCACCATTAAAGCTTAGGATCTTATAAAATTTACATATACAATATAAAAGAAATCAATTTCATCCTGGTGGAGTTGGCAAATTTAAACACTTTAAACCTTTCTTTGTAGCAGGTCACAAGTTCGAAACTCATGGCCATATAATTTCTTTGTACTATTTTTCAGCATTCTTACATCCTAATGATCCAATAATGCATCCCACATCGGCCACTACTTAATTCTTGAATATGTCCATTTTCTACCAAATCTAACCTATCCCACATCGACTCCCTAACGAAATATTGAAGAAGCTGTGCTTCTATAAGAAGATCCATGCCCATTCCCTATAGAATTTGACCCAGATCCAATGTTTAAACGGGTTTCGGTCCAACCCGGTTCGACCATCGGTTTTCGGCCCAACCCGGTTCGACCATCAGTTTTCGGCCCTACCGGCCGGGTCTCTGCAGGCCCGTTTCAACACCCATAACCGGACCGCCCAAGTATCCGGGTCCCGGTCTGACCAGTCGGTTCGTTCCGGGTTTGAAAACACCGCTTTGTATACAACATTCTCCTTGCTCTTTTATTTTTATACTACTAATCTTGTTCTTACTAGCTACCTTCATTTGACTTTGAATGTCAGTCAAACTTGTATTTAAGTAAATTGTGATTATCATTTATTTTGTTACATTTTCTTCAGATGTTTTTCTTTCACATTTATAATATTTTGTCTTATGTTTTTCTGTAGTTATTGAATTGTCGTCAAAAAGTAAATGTCTTCTACCAATTTTATAATTTTAAGTAGTTTGTTTGATAATGAAAGTCAAATTAGACAAGTAAGCTAGAATGTGGGCAGTTATTTTTATGTAAACATATATGGGGGTTTGGATATTATATGGGTCAGTTTCATAGTTGTCAATAGCGGCTATTGCGACCGCTATATCGCGCTACGTAGCGAAGCGGCATAAGCCCGCTATATGATGTTTAGCAACTTAAAACGGAAAAATAGCGATATTTTTTTTACAAATAACAATAGCGAATAGCGATTTAGGGTTTTTATTTCATTAGATGATTAGTGATAGCGTATTTTAGCTATTTTGGTGGTGTGACTATTTTTTTTGTTGATTATAATTACTACAATAGTTGACTTGATGTATTTCTAAAATTTTCTACTTTACAGCTAAATATGAAATAGCAGCTAAATATGAAATAGCGGCGCTATTTCGTCGCTATCGCTATGTAGCATATAGGTAGCTTATCGCTATTTACCGCTATTCTCTATTGACAACTATGGTCAGTTTGGGTTATATTATATCTCAAACGGGTCAAATTGTTAAAAATATAAAATGGCTAAAATGAAAAAAAGTCAATGGACAATTATGATGTAAGAATTATTATGTTTTATTTTTGCAGCGCCATCTTCTCAACTTTGTGGACAAGGCTCTCGTTGAAGACGTGATCCCGATCCTTGTTGTGGCCTTTCACTGCCAATTGCAAAACGTCTTATCTCGGTGCTTTGACCGAGTGGCACGGTCAAACCTCGATACTATATCCATTGAGAAAGAGCTTCCATTTGAAGTTGCCCAAAACATCAAATCCCTTCATAGCAGCATCTCCCAAGAAGATGATGCACATACAATCGAACCTGAGAGCGCACTACGTGAAAAGAGAATTAAAAGCATACACAAAGCATTAGACTGTGACGATGTTGAACTCGTGAAAATGATTTTAAATGAATCTAAAATTACATTAGATGACGCTTGTGCTCTTCATTATGCGGTCATGTATAGTAATCAAGAAGTTGCTAAGGAGATTCTTAATTTAAATCGTGCGGATGTTAATCTTAGGAACTCTCGAGGGTACACCGTGCTTCATGTTGCTGCCATGCGTAAAGAACCATCACTTATTGTTTCAATTTTAAGCAAAGGCGCGTGTGCATCAGATACTACTAATGATGGACAAAGTGCGGTTAGTATTTGCAGGAGACGAACGAGGCCCAAGGATTATCATGCGAAAACCAAGCACGGGCAAGAAACAAATAAAGATTGTATGTGTATCGATGTTTTGGAGCGGGAGATTAAGAGGAATCCAATGATAGGGAATGTTTCCGTGTGTTCTTCAGCAGTGGCTGATGATTTGCATATGAAGTTACTCTACCTAGAAAACCGAGGTGAATTTCTTTCCTGTTAATCGGTTATCCTTCCTTTTTTTCATAAAAATTTATCGATTCTTTGCGGGACGATAATTAAAATGGTTGAGCTAGCATTTTTCTTTTTCAAAGATGCTAATGCAGGTCAGAATGTGCTGATGTGGCATGTGGTTTATATTTAAAAAAAAATAAATTACAGTTTTCATCCGTGGTTTGGCGAAAATCTTGGTTTTAGTCTATTCTTTTTCACGGTGCCTGTGGTTCCCAACTCTTGCCATTACAGTCCAAGGCACTAATGCCCTTACGTACTGTAAGGGAAGTGTGTGTGTGTGGGTGGGTTGGGGGGTTGAATTTGTATATATTTTTTGTTTTTTATAACAGGGGTATTTTGATTAATTCACAAAAGTTAACAAAAAAAAGGTGGAACGGTGTTGGTGCCTGGGACTGAATTGGCAAGAAATGGGAACCTCAGATACTAAGACCGTGAAAAAAAAGATTTTCGGACTAAAACCGAGATTTACGCCAAACCACACGGACTAAAACCATAATTTACTCTTTAAAGAATATGCACTTGACGCTGGCATGTCACTTTAATAAGAAAAATATTAATTTACACGGTGCTTAAATATTGTATGTCGTATGTGTTTTACAGTGGCATTTGCAAGACTATTGTTTCCATCAGAAGCGAAACTAGCAATGGAAATTGCGCATGCCCAAACGACCTCAGAGTTTCCCGGTCTGTTGGCATCTAAAGGATCAAATGGTAATTTAAGGGAGATGGATCTGAACGAGACACCGTTTGTGCAGAATGAAAGATTGCGTTCAAGACTGGAAGCCCTTTCAAGGACAGGTACACCAAATTCTTACTATTCTTAGTAGAGGTGGCAAAATGGATCGATTTGGGTCAAAGCATGTAATTTTTCATAGGTTGAATGAATCGGTTCGGGTTTTAGGGTGTAAACTGTAAATGAGCAAAGCCAAGCCCCAAGCTAAGCTCAGCTCGTTTCGAGCTTTATAAGCTCCAGCTTGGCTCGTGAGTAGTTTTTTAAGCTGGAGCACGGCTCGTTTATTATTTATTAATTATTTAATATATATTTAGAATTATAATTATAATTTCTATATATAATATAATATACATTATTTAGTTATTTTTATCATAATTTTATATGTAATAATAATTATTATGTAAATATATAATTAATATATTAAATGAAAAATTATATAAATAATAGGCACTTTCAAGCTTGCGAGCCTAGTTAGCTCGATATGTAAAAAGCTTGTTTATTAAATGAACTTCAATACAAGCTCGAGCTCAGCTTGATTTGAGCTTTTAGTGAGGATCTCGAGTAGCTCATGGGCGGCTCAGCTCGGCTCGTTTACACCCCCAGGCTCGGTTTGAACTTAAAACAATTTGTATGCAATATTTATAAACTTATTTGTAAAAAGATGGTGTGGTGTCCTTTATGATTAATTACAGAAATGCCCTTAGGTTGACTTGTGATCTGTTGGGACCTGTTTTCTTTTAGGGATAAAACATAACCGAAAAAGATCCATTTATAAGTAAATGGGTCAAGATTGCTATTTATGTCGTGCGAGGAAAAGGGCTACTTTTATTCCCTTCGGATTTTGGTCCTCTCCTTTTATTCTAGGGGCAATTACATATATCTTCCTAAAAACTTCATTAATTACATATATATCCAGCTCAAAATTTTATATACATATGTCCCCTTCATATTTACAAATATACCCAACTGGATGATGGAATCAATCAGAAGCGACGCTGGATGTTGGAATCGATCGGAAGCAGGAATAAAGAAGGTTTGGTTTGGAATCAATGGAATAAGAATAGTTATATTTCTTGTAAGGTTAAAAGACTAATTTTATAAAAGAGGGGGATATATGTAATTTAAGTTTTGGGTTGGGTATATATGTAATTAGGGTTGAAAATAGGGGGATATATGTAATTCTACCTTTATTCTAATATGCATGTTTCATGGATAGGGTTTGTCTGCTGATAAAATTGTTAAAATCTTTACTAGTGTTATTTTTTTTCATCTGTGGATGCAGTGGAAACGGGTAGGCGGTATTTTCCTCATTGTTCAGAAGTTCTTGATAAGTTCATGGAGGACGATCTACAGGATCTTTTTATCCTGGAGAAGGGTACCTTAGAAGAACAAGAAATCAAAAGGGCCCGATTTGTGGAGCTTAAAGAAGATGTCCAAAGAGCCTTCACCAAGGACAAGGCTGAGCTTCATCGCGGTTTGTCTTCATCAATGTCTTCCCCGACAGTGAAGAACGGGTCAAAGAATAAAGCCCGCAAATACTCATAAAACCCACGTGTTTCTTTCAAGGGATTTTTAACGCTCTTGCGTGCCTAATATTAGGAGTAAAAATATACATATGAAGGAATAATGGTACATGGTGTTGTTTAGGGTTTTTGCATTTTAAATTATGTTATCTGACACTAAAAACGATGTGCTGTTTTTTGGTTGCTATTGTGTCAAACTGAACGCCTTTTAGTAGTGGTATACTCATATGTTCATGTTTGTGTTTAAATCATAAAGTTTTTGCTTCAATATGTCTTTTCTCGCACAACTAATAATATAATCTACAATAACCAACATTTGTACTAGTTATCATATATATGTATTAAAATACTAAAACTCCTCTACAAAATATCATCATAACTACCAAGTAAAAAAAAGCTTATTTTTGTGTAAATATGAAGTTTTTAAGATTGTTTAAATTTAGACAAAGTGTTGCTTTCTAACTTTCTTGTTTGCTTGTCGTATTTGCAATAATTTGGTGATATTAGAGCATTCCTATCCTCATCTCTATAAGAGATTTACAGCCGGATTGGTATATGTTTTATCCTTATAATTACATTAAAAATTACTATCTTTTCTCTCTCATTTTTAATTAAATAATACTTTTTTATACCTTTATCATTACCTTTTCTATCTGTTTCACTCACAACCATTTTTAAAAAATATTAAAAATTAATAAAGGTGAACATTGTTTTTACAAATATACAGATGAACAGTAATATTTTCTCTCTCATTCACTCACAACCACTTTAAACCACTTTCTAAAATATACAGAACCCACTCACAAACATATACTAACGTGTGAGTAGTAAGGTACAATCAAGGATAGCAATAGATGGTACAAACAAGGATAGCAATGGATGATACAAGCATCTTTCCTTCTCCTTTTGGCCTGCCTTCACCGCACCTCCTCTTTCTATCATCTACCACATGGATGCCGGAGGTGGAAAAAGAAGAGTTGCCGGACTTTCTAAACTCTAAAAAAACTTATATTATCATTACTACATGCATGCCAGAGGTGGAAAAAGAAGAGTCGTCGGAAAATTGTCGGAGCCATGGCAGCGGCTGTTCGAACGCTGAAAAGCACCACTGAGCAACCCTAGAACAACAGAACGATGGTTATTATGTATTAGATCGTCGGCACGACAAATAGCGGCGGCAGCGGTCCCATATTGCTGAGGCAGCGAGACAGCAGCTATCATGGCGGAAGGTCAGGCCGGATTGAACTGTGGTTTTTGAAGATCCGGTCTCTACTGAGAGGAGCAGCGAATGTGAAGAAATTAGTGTTTTCGAGTCAGTTTTTTTTCGATCGATTCCAAAGTGACTCCAGATGTTGTTGATTTGGTGGTGGTGAGGCATCTGCTTCGAATCAATTCAATGGAGAAATCGAATGTATGGTGGATCTATAGTGGTGATCTTGAAGCAGAGAGACGGTGAGATAGAGAGTACAAACGGACAGAGCAAAAAGTAGGGGGGGGGGGGCGGGGGTGGAGGCTGGAGGCTGTGTTGGTTAGTCAAATTAACTGGAAAGTGTTACCCGTGAGTTGCGGCAGCCCGGTGCTGAACATTGAAACGTAAATAAAAAAACACGTTGAGATGATATATTTGGAAATCATGAAATTGTGATGTCGTAAAAATGTAGGTTAATAAAACACGAAAATGAACTTAAAAAAAAGTTTAATGAAAGATAAAACCATGTAAAACTATCTACCACCGAGATATATCATTTAAAAACAATGTCTCGAGGATATAACGGTAAGAAATACGAAAGCGAGCCTAAAAAGTCTTTGGTTGAAAATAAAATGGTGTAAAACCTTCACGTACATGAATTTAACATTTACAAATTTAGTTTTAAATATTATAGGTAAATAATAAAAGAAATAAGGATTATTGAATTTTAATAATTACACTTTTTATCAATTGGTCAATAATAATCCCAACTGAGAATATTCTTACCACTAGTCCCTACTTTCAAACTATTTTCTTGCATTGGACCCCCCGTTAAAAAAAACTTAACGCCGTTAGATTTTATATGACGTGGACATCTGCAAACCGCCGGAAAGTCGAGCCAAGCTAGCAGTGGTCTCGTGGTGGGTTTTGAAATTGGCTCTGCTGGTGTTTAACTGGTCTCGTTAAACACCACCGTTGTCTCTGCTTGGACTTGCCGGAAAAACGAGACCAGTTAAACACCACCAGAGCCATTTCAAAACCCACCACGAGACCACTGCTAGCTTGGCTCGACTTTCTGACGGTTTGCAGATGTCCACGTGATATAAAATCTAACGGCATTAAGTTTTTTTAACGGGGGGTCCAATATAAGAAAATAGTTTGAAAATAGAGACTGGTGGTAAGAATATTCTCAGTTAGAATTATTATTGGCCAATTGATAAAAGATAGGATTATTAAACTCCAATAATCTAAGAAATAAAAGATAATAAATAAATAGTAAAAAAGATTTACTCAAAGAAGAGATAAAAATAAGTCCTAAAAAAATTTAAGTTACATAAAAAGAAAAGGGAAGAAAGTATCGAACCTGTGGGGTGAAGTTTGTAAGCCAAAGGCTCAACCAACCCATCTAATGCCACAACTCTTATGTCTATCTTTTAGAATATATATACAACGTTATTTCTCCTAGTGTAATGCGGCAGAAAACCTTTAGTAGAGTTAATAACACAAAAGGTGTTACTTGTAATCAAAAGATTAAGCCGTAACATGTCTTAAAAAGATATCAATATATGTTTTACATAAATGGTAACTAGTACATTATTATAAAAAAGGATTTCAAGCCTGTCATTCCATTGATCTGTAGAATATAATAGTGGCTTTCATTAACGGTAAATAATGATAACTAGGTATTTTCTCTCCGGCGTTGCGACAGGAATATCTCATCTGCATACAATCGAATACGACGAATCAATACAATCAAGGAAAAAAGTTGGTCATACTAAGCGAAAAATACGGAGGTTCTCTTGAATAGTGTGAACTTTATTCAAACACTTTTGACCCAAGTTCTTCCATCAAAGCTATTATGCCCCCAAATGAAATATCAGTGCAATTAAACAAGAAAAAACACAAATTCATTAAAATTATCACAATAGAATTGACCTCCACTTACCTTTTTAGCACCAACAATTCTCTCTCCCTCTCTAGAAATAGTCGGCTCGGATCTAGGTATTGTACCGCAATGGCTGCAATAGAGGTTGCAAATGAAGGACCTTACAATTGCCGTCCTCAATACTGCCACACCAAGCGACGGTATTTATTTACTTTAGTTATCACAGCTTCTATGGTACGGACGTTAATTGGTTATAATTTATAACTAAGTAACACGACAAACGACCTGAAACAAACAAAGCTTATATCATCAAAAGTTTCATGCTCTTAGTGTGGACACGAATAACCTCAAGAGGCCCAACCTCATCAGGGAGACCAATGTCAATTTCCCTATCAAACTTACTAAGCATTCTTAAAGTAGGATCAATATTGTTTGGGCGATTTATAGCGTTGTAACATTTAAAGGTGAAGCCAGTGAATAGTAAGGTACTGGTTGCAAAGCATTATGTACAACTTATTGGTGCTTTAAACGTGGGAGGCTCCTGCCTTATACGCGTTCCCTATACACGCATCCCATCTTATCTACAAAACCACAAATCGTAAAATAAAACTCACGTTAACAACACCAAGGACGGCCAATAAACCACAAAAGCACAAAACTAACATACATAAAGTTTAACATGATTTACGGATATTAGGTAGAAAATATCCGCCTAAACGTTTTAGCCTCATATTGGCTACACCAGGTGGATGTTGTATAGAATCAAGTTGTGGAGAGCCAGAAACAAAAGGTCCTTAATTAACATATTTCACAGAACCATGAGAAGCATACTCCGATTAAGGTGAAACTATAACAAAGAAAAAAAACCCTAAAAGCCTAATTTTAGTAGACCAGATGATGTGTTGCAAAACACATGTCTTTAATCCTATTGTTTTGTGTGCGTTTTAGTTAGTTTTGTATTAGTTTATGTTCGTTTTTGTTTCGTATTGAGTCTATATTGTGTTTACAGGTGTTCGTGTGGAATAAAAAGTTATATCATGAAGAGATCGAGCACGAGAGGAGAGAGGTTGAAAAGAATAAAAAGAAGAAGAAAAGTTGGAAAATTGGAGAGCCTCAGAAGTTCGCGGTACGCGAAGATCATGAATTTGGACCCCGACAAATTTGGCCTTCGCGGTACGCGAAGGGCTTTCAAGTTTGTTTCGCGGTACGCGAAAACCTAATAATCCGGGAAAAACCCTAAATCGATTATTAAAAGAATTGTAATGCCATATTATTGGGAGTTCGATTTTTGGCCTTCAAAGCAGAGTTCAAAGGCGATTTCTGGAGTAAAGAAGTTGTTGGAAGCCAAATCTTGGAGCTTTAGACATCGTATTGGTTAGACATTGATCATTCGGTTCTTGTGATTGATGGTAATGTGTTTGATTACTGTGATTGCTACTATGTTTCTGAGTTTTGCTACTGATTTACTGTGTTGGACCATGTTTCTTGGCTAAACACTTGTTAGCTACCTAGGTTATTGATGAATATTTGTTAAAGGTTGGATTTTTATCGGTTTATGGTTATTTTTGATGGTTTGACATTATTGTAATGATCTTAGTTCAATTGATTTGATGTATATGCATGCTTAGTACTGATTTATGATTGATCATCGTTCCGTATGCTTCTTGTTGAATGTATTTTAGTTATATTTGTATATTTAGGTCACTTACTGTGTGTTTGTGATTAGTTTATGGTTTTGCTAAAGCTAAGTAATCCTTAGGAGCGTTGATTGAGAGTTCATTAGGATTGAGTGTTCTTCCTATCTCGATAGCTTAAATGTGAGAGGTAGTCAGTTAGTCTTCGGTGTTAGGTGTCTAGTTGTAAACGCTCTGAAAGGAGGTTTCCCCTAGGTTCTTAGTACCCTTTCTAGTCCGTGTCTTATCGTTTTGTTCTGAGATTACCCCGTGCATTCTTCGAATGTATTGTGATAGTGAGACTAAAAGGTGATCTATCTATAGGGTACTGTAGTGTCGTCGAAGAGAATGAAAGGTAATCCAACTAGCTGGTGAGCTTTATACATTCCTTAGAGTTTCCTATTAGGTCACACCCGGAGATTGATCAATGATCCTTTAGGTAATATGAGAGTGTCATTCTGTAGAACCCCAGTTCCATCATAGTTACTATAACCGAGAGAAGTCTGAGTTTTACACATAGGATTCTTACCTAGGTAGTGCTTTCTCTATTCTTGAGTTCATCTGATTCTTCTGTCTGATAGTTAGTTGTCGTATGGTTTTCCTTTACTTTTGATTAGTTAATCTTAGTCCTAGAATTCCCCCAAACCAAATAATCTTAGTTACTTGTCGGATTCTAGTTTTAGTTAGAGTCTGTGTCTCGTGGATTCGATATCCGGACTTCCATTGAGCTGTATTGCAATTGATAGGTACACTTACCTGTCATTGTGGTCTAGTTTATGGGATTTCTAGAGTATTACTAGAGTGTCTAGGGTAGGTTTTTATATAGTTTTTATAGACCGTCTAGACGACATCACAAGACGACACATAAGAAAAACACGAAAATTAACCGCCCTAATTCTAAATATTTGTTCATTTACTCAGCAAAAAACACAGAACCTGGATCTTTCCATGAGAAGCATACTTTAATAAGGCGGAAACTTTAACGAAGAAAAAAAATCCCTAAAATCCCAATTTTCGAAGATTAGACAACATTAGAAAAGTAAAAAAATTAAACGCCCTAATTCAAAGTATCTGTTTCGCTAAGCAGCAAAAAACACATATTTATTACAAACCTCACAAAAGCATTAGACTAATTCGGCTCAGATGGGTATTGGACATCCATGGATGCGGTAGAGGTTGCAAGTGGAAAACCTCACATTTACTATCCTCGATGCTGCCACGCCAAGCAATGATCTTCACTTAAGCCATAACAGCCTTTTCTCGCCATGAATGTCCAAATCGAGAGTGTGAGCGTTGTGTAATACACAGAGGATAGAAGGTGGTGGTGTGCGTAAGAATGACGTTGCAACAGGAGTTTGCGAGAGCAATTACACGCATCACCGCCTAAATTATCACCTCACTCATATGGTGACAACTACTAAAAAGGAATTCAACATACTTTACCACCACAATCATCGCGGCTTCAATGGTAGAACAAATCACCAACACCAGTGCCAGCGGCGGTGGTGGTAGGCACAAGGAGAAGTCGGTGAAAAGGGGGGGGGGGAGGTAGATAAGATGGGGTGCAGATAAGATGGTATACGTGTATAGGCACTTGTACATGTATAAGCCAACTACCTCCCATAGAAGAAGCAATACCCACATGTACATGATGCATTACACCTTGTACATATTACTATTCACTGGCATGCCTTTTAAAGGTAAAAAATAATAATAATAAAATATAATATAATAATAATAAAGCTAAAAATAAGAAAAGTAATAATATAAATAAAAATTAAAATAAAAAGGAAGGAAAGGGGTAAATGTGGTTCTGTGAAAGGAAGGGTGGCGAATCATCAAGCCATCTTTCATATTGTGGTAAACTAGAAATTAAAACCTGCGCTACACAGCGGGACGTATTGTGTAGTAAATCAAAACGTTAAAACGTATAAAAAGAAATAAAAAAATTATAAAAAAACCGGATTAAAAAACTAAAAGACCCCGCGTTTCGCGGTGGAAGGGTGATCGTTTCTTCCCCTATAACGCGTCAGGAGTTTGGTCGTTATCGGTAGAGATGCACAAATCAGTTTTTTTTAACCGGATCCGGATCGGATAAGTCAAACGTGGTCAATAACCGGATCCGATCCGGTTTTGGGGTATGAGATTTGGAACCGGACCCGACTAAATATCCGGTTTTATCCGATTGGATCCGGATTTTTTCCGGATTTTTTGTGTCCGATTTTGTCCGGTTCCATTTTGTCTGATTTTTATCCGGTCCGCATAAATCCTTGGAACCGGTTCTGGATCCGGCGGATCCTAAAAAATCCGGTCCGGTTCTTTTTTATTCGGTTAGGGTCGGATCCGGTTTCGGATTATCTTTCAGATCAGATCCTGATTCGGTTTGTTTGTGCACCTCTAGTTATCGGTCATGCTCCTAAAAAACCATAAAAGCGCATACCGATACCGGTTACCGTAAACCAAAGCAGCGACAACAATGTTCCTCGCTCATAAGCGGTTGCATCTGTCACGATAGCGCAACGGTAACGCCGTTCACTATACGATCCAAAAAAGTGCTGGATTTTAAATACTACTCCGTTTAAAAAAAATAAAAACTGGACAGTTCACAAAAAAAATTTTAAAGCAGCTGCGCATTTCTGGTTTTTTTAACTTAACGAACGAAAGTTATTGCAGAAAAAAACAAAATCACTTCAACCCCTAAGTAGCTTAAGAATTAGTCAATCGACAAACGTCGTGTCATGGCACATCATTTGAACCCTAAGTACACTAAAATATCATAACTACCCTAACATTTTTTAAATAAAAGTTTAAAAAATAAATAAAATACATTAAACATAAAATTAAAATTAATTAAAAATATACAACATACAAATGAAATAAAAACAAAATTAACTAAAAAATAAAAATACATTCAGCTTAAAATTAAAATTAAAAAAAACATAATTTTCATTAAAAATAAGCCCCAATATCCTGCACATCTACTTCAATAGTTCAATTGATCCAATTGAATGAGCAGCATCAACATATATGCAATCAACTCCTCCTTCTCTACACAATTTTACTAATTCTTTACAGCAATCACAACACGCATGGAAGTAATATGATCAATTACAGCAAACCTAACTTTCCGATTATTCAATTTCCCCAATTCAAAAGCATTAAATGACCTAAGTATTTCTTGACGTAAGCCTCGACGGACTTCTTGACGGCGCCGTAGGCGTAGTGGAGCATGACGGCGGTGTCGCCGCATTGAATTTAGAGTCGAAGAAGGACCACTTGACGGCGGTGTCGCAGCGTTGAATTTTCACCTCAATTACATGACGCCGGTATCGCGGTTTGAGGTGATTTAAGTAGAAGTCGTCAAGTTGCTGGAAGAAACGGAGCTGGTAACGCTGCTGCGCTTCTATGACGGAGGTAGGGCAAGAGCCGAAGCTGTCGTTGTTGATTCTGGCAAAGGTACGGTTGTGATCGGAGAATTCGGAGCGGATATCGATGTGGAGGAGGTTAATTTTCTTGCAGAGGGAGGAATTGTGATTGTTTTGAGTACCGCCGTTTTCTTCTCCATCGGTGTGGTGGTGGTTATCGGAGAGATCATCGGAAGACATGGAGGCGAGATGACGATGGTAGTGGTGGTGGTGGGAGAGAGTGGAGGCGAAGGTAGAATCGGTATTTTGGAAGTGGGTGATGAATCAGCAAAGAAATAGAGAGAGTAGTGAGAGACGGAGGAAGGAGTATAAAATATTAAATTGTTGCAAACAGGCAAAGTTTAGTTGTACCTCAAGCAAAAAGAGAGTACTCCAATGTTCACATCAACTTGAATCGTATGGTTTGTAAATTAATAGTTTTAGAAAAAGACAAAAGTGCACCTGTAGCTGAGGACTTTGCCTTTTAAAAGGATTACATTTTGTTTTTATTAGTTCATTTATGTATTTATTATTTATTTAACATCATCTCAATCAAAATGTATTTAACTTTATACATATTATAATTATGTGTATCGAATTAATTTTTATACTAATATAACTATGCTTCAATAAAATTTATTTTCAATGCAAATGGAAAATTTACTGTAGGTTTCTATTATAACTGACTTTAAAATTTTTTTTAATTTTGTCTTTATTATTCTACGGTGAATTGGAAAAAACAATAATCATACTCTAAGGAACTTAACACTTATATTTGTTCTAAGACCGTTTGTAGTGGAGTCCATGAAAAGGGAGGCGTGAGCCAAATCAGCCAATCACGCACAGAAACACCACTCCCTAGGCGTGATTGGGGTGTGAATAGTGTGGGGGCGTTTACGAGGAAGGGGCAAATCAAACACAAATCCATCCAATCAAATTCTTACAACTCATTATTCTTTTTCTTTTTTCTTTTTAATTAAATATATGAAGTTTAAAATTTAATTATTAAAAATTAAATACGGGATGTAAAACCACTACGCACCTTAGTGATTCAAACCAGTGATTGCCCATATGCTGATATGACAATGACGTGACGGGACGTGAAAGTGGAGGACGTGAAACCACTAAGGCTATACGTAGTGGTTTCACGCCCCTTCACGTCAGCACCACATCAGTACATGGGTTTTCACTGCCCATAATCACTAAGGTGCGTAGTCGTTTCACGCCTCGCATTTATTTTTTAATCATTAACTAATAATTAACTAAATACCAATAAAATAAAAGTAAACTAAATAAAAAACTACATTCATTAAAAAAAAACTACATTAAAAAAAAACTACATTCATAAAAATAAAAAAAACTACTCGTCATCCTCGTCGTCATCCTCGTCATTTATGTTATGGCGTTCGTATATTTCTTTTTTTCGCCTCTCCGCTAGTTTACGAACACCTCCGGTAAGGTGGTCGAAGTTCATAGTTAGAAACTTGATATCTTGTAGTTGTTGTTTATCTTGTATAAAAGAAAGTAGTTTTTCAAGCTTCGAGTCTATTCTTTCAAAGCGGGTATCCGGTGCTAACGAAGAATCAACCTGTTTACCTTTCTTTCTTCCGGGCAGACAAACCAGTTCTTCCGGTGCTTCAACTTCATCATCGGTATCATTTAGATTAATTCTTGAATTGATACCGGGCGAATAATCGCCTGTAGACGACGATTTTGTTCGTTTGGACGACTGGGACATCAACGGGACTTGGCCCCACTTGGGAGATTTTCAAATAATCTCCAATGATTTTTAGAATTAAAAGCCGAACCCACTACGACTTTGTATTCCTCACAAGCTTCTAAGTATATATCGTGGTCACTTTGACCACTTTTATGATTGTTGTAAAAGTTGTTAGACTTAGTAAGCTTGCGGTTATAGTCCCGCCATTACCAGAGATCTTGTCGGGGTTCCGGTATTCGCCCCTTCCCATTGCCTCGTGAAATTTCGCACGAACACGCCACCAAAAATCATTTACTGATTGATTATTTCCTATACAAAAATATTAAACAAATTACTACAAATTTTATAAAAAATAACATAGCAATTTAAAAATAAAAAATAAAAGCCTTACCAATTTTTGGGTCATTCGATACGTCTACCTAAGCTTTAGTCAAAGCAAATTCTTCGTCCGGCGTCCACTTTTCAATAACACGAACCGGTTCTTTGGTTATATCGATGGTTAATGGTTGTTTCTTTCTATGTGAACGTTTCTTCGGTTGAGTAGACGGTTGTGTCTCGGGGACGGTGAATTCTTGTGTTTCGGGTATTGAATCCGATGTGGGAGAGGTTTGTGCAGGAGGGGGCATTTGTTGAAAGTTAAATCCACAAGGAATTTGTTGAAAAATGTTTGGTTCCAGTGACGTACTCGGAACGTAAACCTCTTGAATATTTGGATTGAAAAGGTTGCTCGGGTCGTTGTTCGGGTTGAAAGGGTTATTTGGGTTGTTACGAATGTTTGCAAAAAATGGATTATTTGGATTCTAAGGATTAATTGTGATGTTTGGGGAAAAAATTGAGAAGATGGTTTGATAATGGATTAGTGAGTAAAATTGGTTGGTATTTATATTAGATGTTTGGAGAAAAATAGATTTTTTTTAAACTGTAACTTTTTTTTAATTAAACTGTAATATTACCATTGGAGTGTTTGTAAGTGAGATAGCGCCCGTGAAATGTCCCAAGCCCCCCCTTTTCACGTCACTTTCACGCCTAGGGAGCCGGTGTTCCTGCGCGTGAAAATCACATGTGGCTCACGCCACCCTCCTGTCACGCCGACATTACGGATAGTCTAAGAGGGATAAGAAAATTTTCAATTTTATACCGGATATTAATTATTATAAGAACCATTATTAATTTAAAAAAAAATACATATTCACTAAAACTTTTCAAAACGAACGACTCCATTAATGTTGTTTTATAAATTTTACATTTTAAACTTTTATAAATTTTTGTTACGTCAAATTGAATATATTAACCTATAAAGAGAGATTTTGACATTTTTACTTATTATAAAAACTCTTTTTTATGTGACGGAAATCTTAACCGATTATATGGTTTATTTGTAAAAAATTATTCACTATTCCGATTACTCCTTTTTTTTGCTCCTCTTTTATTTTTTTTAACTAATATAGTTTTAGAAAAAAAAAGTAGATATATTGAAATACAATCACCCCTTCCCTTTTATTACTATTATTATTTTTTAATTATTTAAATTTTTTAGTTACTATAATATTTATAAGGGGCATTTACATATATCCCCTTCCTAAGTTCCTTTATTATATATTTACCAAACCCTAAAATTTAATTACATATTTTTCCTTTCTAAAACCTATATATTACATATTTATCCAATTTATTTAAAATAACTTATTTTATTACCATTTTACCCTTAATGAACCAATTAAAATACTATTTACATATATCCCCTTTCTAAATATTTGTGAGGGGCAATTGGGTAATTTTAAGTTAATTGGGAAAATATGTAATTAAAGTTAGGGGTTGGAGATATATGTAATTTAAAAGTTTAATAGGAGGAAATATGTAAAAAAAAAATATTTATAATAGCGGCCTAAACCCACGACCCGAGTATATGATTTGTTTTGAACTTTTTTTCTTAAAACATCTTAACATTTTTTTTAATTAGGAGTATACTGTTACGACATGCTTATTTCTACCTACGTTTCGACCAGATGTTCACAACTGGGTCGTCGCAACGCGCGGGCTATTTAACCCTAGTTTAATACAAGCAATATGTTATTTAATACAAATGCAGTTGCATTTGTTTGTCTAGATTAACTTTTTTTTTCAGCTTATGTGTGAATTTTCTAGTTATAATAAGCTATAAGCTGAGGTTGATAAGACAACTTTAATGGGTTCGTTCTTAACCTCAGTTAGGTGAGGTGGAACCGGGATGGGGGATACCGCTGGGAACATGGTTCCACCCCCATGGGTACCGGCAAAATTGGTTGTTTAAGGGTTGACTATGCCGATCCTATGCCAAGAATCCCAACGACTAAATGCCTCCAACGGTCACCTAACGGCTATATTTATAAATACCAACTAAAATTCTTATTTTTATTCACATAATTTTCAACCTATTCTCTCTTAAATCATTATCATTTTTTATTTACAAATCTCAAATCATTCTCAAACTTTCAATGGAATCAAGGTCTTGTAACGCAAATAAAGCCGGTTTGAGCCTAAACAAATCTAAAAAAGTAACCGAATCATCGTGTTGCTACAACAAATATACGTCAGGTGAGTTTGGACGTTCCTTCGGTATGACCAGTTGGATCGCTCCTGCTAAGATTAATGAACCGTTATACTCACTACAGGAGGGGACCTCATATGATCAACCTCTGGCCTAAGAATAAGTTAACTATTCTTTGAAAGTGATAATGGGGTAAAATGATCGAGAGTATTCAGTTATGTGGTGAACTAGCGTGTGTTAACCTGGAGTGCCAAAGACACTCTTATATAGGTGAAGTTTCCCGACCATGTGAGAACTAGTCGTTGGCTCCCATGCTTTTTTTGGTAACTCTCTCTCCTTCTTTCCATAGTGCAGTGTTGGTGTTTGCCTCTTTGGTGTAAGAAGTTCAAGTCCACTATAGGGATAAAACTCTTATACCCAGGTCATTAACGGCATTAATCACTATTTGTCCATACCCGTTGACTTAGGGAGATGCTCTGCCAGTCATTGTCGAAAGATGCTTTCTAGTCATATCATTATCCGTGCTTGTTTGCTTCGTGCGTACCTGCTTCGTGCGTTTGACCTGGTCAGCGCACCTACTCACGTCATCAGCCCCCCTGTCAGATGTGGTTATTGCATGGCGATGAACATACCGGACTAAGTATTTTCTTTCGCTATGCTTCTGCGAGATTGCTTCGTTGCTTCTTTCTCTTTATTTGGAGCATCCTTCTAACTGGCGGTTTATAGGATGTGACTAATTGACATCTATCAGGCGTCAATTATTATTACCCTACAACTATGTGGCCTATGCGTTTTAATTTCGAATTTTGAATTCCAAGGGGGTTACATTTCATTTTACCCCCTTTTATATTTTCTTCCCATCTTCTCTCTAACAAAACCCTAAGAAATTGTTCTTCGGTTTCCCCTTTTGGTGCTCAATTGATACGTCTTCCATTCAACAAGTAAGTGATTTCTTTCGATTTTTCTTTTCACAAGCATGTCTAAGAACGATATTTCCATCAAAAGTTTGAAACTTTCTCAGACGAACTTGGATGATTTCTATGTGAAATATGGCATCGACTTCTCTTTTTCCTCCGTTGCTCCTCCTCGTAACAAATTCATCGATCAGTGTACGGATGGGTCGGTTGCCCTATACACTCGTCATTTGAGCATTCGAACATTCGATACCCTTATTCCGTGTTTTTTCTGAACTTCCTTGAGTATTATCGTCTTAAGTTCGGTCAATTTGCTCCAATTTGGTATTGCCAAAGTTGTTCATTTCGAAGCTCTTTGTCGTGCGTTGGGGCATGAGCCTTCCATCCTGATGTTTTGCCCATTTTTTTGTTTGGCTAAGAGCGGTGAGTGGTATACCGTGGAGAAAACGAAAGATGAGAATCTAGTACCGGCCACTATTTCTTCTCTTCAATCTTGGAAGGATCATTTCTTCTATATTTGTAAATCCATTGTTCCTTTTAAAATGGTGTGGAGAAAGCCTGATGCTGTGTTGAATGAAAAAGAGCCTTCCGTATATGAGTTGGACCATATTCTATATGCAAAGCTTCGTTCCTTCTCTTCGTGTGTTTGTCCATTCCCGGAGGAAGTCCTCGTTATTTTAGGGTTAGGTGTTAAATGGAAATTGTTTAAACTTGATCATAAATTGTCTGTGAATGGGAAGGGTATGTGTTTGTCCATTGAGCTTTTTATTGTTACTCTTTTCTATTTTATTTTAACATGTGTTGCTTTGCTCCTTGCATAGATGAGTGCTCTAGATTTGATCAAATTTGATGATACTTCTGATGTGGAGATAGGCGAGAAAGAGGTGGCTGAAGAGCACTAGGGGGTTTTGGTTTGTACTAGGTCTGTTCGTTATGAGGTTGGTTCGTATGCAAGTATTGCTATTGGGAACTATAAAGCTGCCATTGTAGAGGGGCAGAAAGAAATCGTTTATTCCAAAGCAAAGAAAGGTGGGGTCCCATGGCATTCTAGCCAAAGGTTGGCTTCTTCTCAAGTTCGTGCATCAAGTTCTCAGGCTTCTGAGCCTGCTGATGTGAATATTAGTGATGATGATGCTAATGACCTATGTTTTCTGGATGGTTTGATTGGTTCTGGAACTTCTATTATCAAGAAGGAGTTGATTGTTGAGGAGATTGGTAGTGATGGTTCCAATGGTGGTGATGGTTATGAGGAAACCCCTGAGCTTGTTGTAGAAGAACATAATTTGGTTTATGTTCCTGATAGGTCTATGTGTAACAAGGACTCCATAAGGAAAGCTTCCACCTGTCAGGAGATGGCCTATCATTTCGCCACTCCTTCCGACAGAGATGCTCTTCGAGGATTATCTGATATTGATGTCATGAAACGGATGTTGATGAATGTTGTTAGGCTTATTACAACAAATCAAGAGGCTGTAGATAGGTTGGTTGCTCATGTTGAGCATGCAGAGAAGACAACAGTGAAGCATGATAAGGCGAAGTTGAAGCTGAATGAATCGAGAGAGGAGTTTGAGGTTTTTTTGCCAGAGAAAAGGATTTGATGGCTAAGCTCGAGGTAGCGCAACATCAGTATGAGGCTGACAAGGAAAAGCTGAGTGAGTTGAGAGAAAGTTTGGATGAGGAGAAGAAGAGGTTGGAGGAGGAGTGTGATTTGTTGGATGACGAACGTAAGAAGCTTAGTGAGGAGAAAATCCTTGTGGAACAGTCTGTATCTGAGTGCAACGTTCAGAAATCTTAGCTGCAGAGAAGAGGTGGCTCATTCAGCATGGATTCTAGCAGGTCGTGACCTACCTTATCCACAACCTTGAATTCATTGGTCCCCGAGGAGAGGTATACAACAAGCTTTTGCAACGTGGCTGCCACACTGGATTGGTGTCTAGGTATTTGAATCATGAAGCTCATAAACCAATTGAGCATTGTTCCGGCTACCGTCCTTCTGCCGAACAGGAATGCACTGATGTTATATGTAATATGGAACAATTGACTTATTCCTATATTCATGAACTTTCAAAGTGTGCAATTGAGTCACTTTATGTATTATAGGGTATTAAACCTTAGGGCTTAAAGAAAGTGCTGCTGAAGAGGTTCTTAAGTCATTGTCCTCCCATAAGCGTTTATTGGAAGAAGGTGACGATTAGGATGTTGGTGCTTCTATTTCTGTTGGTATGAAGGGCGCGAGGAGGCGCAATAAAATGAAGAATGATGTGGCCATCCATGAAGCTCCCCTTGATGTGACTCCGATTGGTGAGGGTATCCCAATCGTGATTGAAGCTCAAGGTGAAATTATGTAAGATCAAGAGGAACCTTATTGTATCATCCCAAACTCCTAAAATAGGTTGGGACACGTGTCGGCTAAGAAACGCGACGCTAGAACGTAACCGGACTCGAAAACAGAAAGTTGGTTCGACCGGAAATAGCCTAAAACTCCCCATAAGCATATCCCGAGCTAGAAAATGAGTTACACAAGCCATAATATATGAAACTTGGGTGCCTCGACGAGTAGAATTTGAAAATAGAGTCATAACGGACCGTCACCTAGTGTAACGGTCTGTCAGAAGCCATAACGGACCGTCATCGTCCGTGACGGTCCTGTCACGCCGCAAAATCATGAAAACGCACCGGTTTACGCCACGTATCACTGATTCATTTCATCCTAAGGCCATGACGGACCGTCATGGGCCGTGACGGTAAGTTACGTGGTCAGAAAGTGCTTGGAAGCCCAGAAAACGGTAACGGACCATCACCGACGGTAACGGTCCGTTACGGACTCAGGATTTTGCATGTAAATTGATTCTTGGAGCCGTTCAAAGAGAAAACATCACAAAACACATACCCCACACATACAAACGAATATGAGAAGGTGTAAGGGACCCGGTGCGGCGCATTTAAGTGCGGGTGCGATACGCTACGAGTACGGTTCGAGTTCTGGGAAGCGTTTAAGCGAGGAACTTTTGTAGGAAACGACCCGAAGTTATTGTAAGTACACTGGACCCATACCCTAGATGTAACATCCATGATTTTAAGGCCATAAACTTTCTTTAGTCATCTTATTATTCAAGCATTTCAAAACCCGTACTCATCCAACACCTTATGTCACATTGATTACTATTTTAACGTATATAAATTCCAAATTTCAACCTAGCAATGACATATTGTTTTCCATTATACATGTAACTTATGGATACATATTTATATATGTAAGTATAGGTATATGGTTATGTAAACCTTTTTATATAATTAGTAATATTATAAAAATGGGAATTCGATATAAAATAGTTTAAAAATAAAATATATAATGTTTTAGTTCACAAGGTCTTATATATAAAAAAAAAACTAATTTTATAAGAAAAAAATTCAATTAGTTTGGTCTTGGATTTTTTTTTAAAAACAAAGAAACCCTCTCCAAACACTTGAACCCTAAACCTTTGAAATTGGACCTCTTTAATATCAATTTTGACCACATTCATTCCAATCTGACCAATTTTGACTTTAGGAGTCAAACAGTTTCAAATCCTTACAATTCAAGGCTGGAATCGATCAATCTCGGTTGTTATAAACCTTCCATATATACTAAGACAAGCATCGACCATATTCAGACTCAATTAACACCCCAATCTAACGATTCTTGCGGCCAAATTCGAAATTTAAACAGTTTGACTTCTCAAAGTCAAAATCGGATCATTTCAGTTTCAAATCATGCAATTTAACGCGTTTAAGACCCGCAAATCACGCGTTTAAGACCCGCAAATCACGCCCTAATTGTCTTCGAGTGTATTCAACCCAAATTAGCGACCCAATTCATCAAGAATTAAACGGATTAACACGTAATCTCGCTCTATAGCCGTCGGCCTTAAACCGCGAATCGAATCCTGTAATTAAAATACAATTAAACGAATTAATATACCCTCACACCTTCGCACGACCTCATAAAAGTTCTCTAAACGATCCCTCGATCCACATAATGGCTCTGGTCATCAATCGAGCACCAAGAACACCCCCTCGGACTCCCTAGTCGTTTGCATTCATTACTTCACCAAAACAGGTAATTCTTGTGACCTTCATACTCGCTACATCTTGTAGATCGAAAGCCCTCTGTTTAACTCCATTAACAGAGGGCAATTCGATGCGTATTTGGCGATTCTTGGTTCTAGGGTTCATATCAATTCGGGGGCTGAGTTGAGTTTTTGTTTAAAAGATTTTCCGTTTCATGATATACACTAACGAGCCCGTAGTCGGGATGGTTAGATGAGTGTGTGTTTGGTGACCCGGGACTGACCCGAGTTCGATCCGATCAGTCTTGGTTTTCATGTTTTTTTTTGCCTTCTAATCAAATTTGTAACTTCTAATAATTTTTATAAATTCTGTTAAATCTTTATAAACTTAAAAATAATTTTATTTATACTTTTATGTCCAGAATCTTTTATCTAATTAAACTTAACTCAAACTCATGTTAATTTAATCTTTAAAAATTGATTTAAATTCTTAAAAACTATATAAAACACCTTTAAACTTTATAAAACTTACATTCTTAATAAGAAATACTTTATAGAATTTAAATTACATATTATTTATTTAAACTTACACTACATTTTAAACGTTATTTATTTTCAAGTTAAAATGTGAAATAAATACTAAACATCTAAACACTTTAATAGATGGTTAGACAAAATAATTATCCGTATAAGATAATTATTCATCTTTAATAATTATGTATACTTTAAATAATTATTATTAAACTTTAACCATTATTTACTCTTTAAATAATTATTTATCCTTAATAATTGTTCTTTTATTATTAACCCTTGTTTATTCCTTGAATAAATCCTTAATAACTATTTAGTCTTTAAAAAGATTATTATTAACCTTTGAATATTATTTAACCGTTAGATGATTTTTATCCTTTAATAATTTATTATTCTTTAAATAATTATTTTAGATCATTAATAATTATCTATTCTTACACTTAATTTATTTATAAATACCTAGAAAACATTATTTCCTATTTTGTGTATTTGTGAGGCTTTTAAATAATTAACAAGTAAACTTATTACACTTTGATGTCATTCAATCAAAACTCCTGTTTGAAATTTTAACCTAAACTTTATAAACACAATCAATCTCATCTCCCATTGGAACCCGAGTCAAATCTTGAACCCTAGATCATAGCCATAAACTTGTAGATCATACTTAAACTCTAGACTTGTATTCTTAGGCTTATTTCGAGGATATTCTCCCTCAAAGTCTTGCAAACTTACTCTTACCGGATACTCTTCATCAATCCAAGTGAGTTTACATAGCCCCCTTTTTATTTTGTACTTTTAGGGTGAAACATGATTTACTTTTGAAACTTTTTGTATAGACTTAAAATACAATTCAATAATATGATATTATGTGTTATGTGCTTTATGCTTGAATGCTATGAGTTAAGACTACATATACATGACTTTAGTGCAATCATTAACTCCGTACAAGCCAACGGTTAACATTGATAGATCTATTGTGTCTGACAAACCCACCCGGTTAGGGTGTTTGTTACCGACTTTACATTAGGGTAACCTGAGTGTTATGCCTCAGTCACAAGGTTTGATTGTACACACTTAGTTTAACTATAGATTCTTCATAATTGCCTTACACACGTATGTCGTATGAATTGTATAAAATACTTTAAGCTTGGTTGTGTGTTAAAACCTATGTATGCTCACCAACTTTTTAGTTGACCTTGTTTTCATCATGTTTCAAGTACTAATGCTTGAGAATAAGTACAAGATGCTTCACTTAGGACTGATGACCTAGAATTTAATTTAAGAGACTATTTATGTATTTTTATTTTCCTTGTAATGATGAATTTATGTTCATTTACGTTATGAAATTGGTTGTTTAATTATTTAAACTTTAGTAAACCTTGAGCTTTTGAACAGTCTACATGTCCCGCCCCGACGTATTCCGCCGTCGGTTGGGGTGTGACACTAGACATGATTATGTGATTAAATGATATGTGTTATGTGCTATGTGTAAGACAAGGGTACTTAGTTTAAACACTAAACGGGAATAATGGAGTAGTCATGATGTATCCAATGGGAGGTGGATACGCCGCTGGTACTTCCTATATATAAACCTCTTGGTGCTTCGTGGTGAAACCATTTTGAGTGTTTAGGGGTATAGACTAAAAGACAGTAATGAAAATATAGTAAACGAACGGGAGATCTACCGACCGGTATGTAGTTATCTGAGAAACAGAATGTTCTGTCTAAGGAAAGAGTGGTGTATAATTCCCTCCTGGACTCGTCACTCTTTCCTGTGAACATCTCTGTTGGAGGTACTGCTCTGGAAGGATAATCACCCTAGTTTACAATATATGACAAGTATGAATAAGTAATAAAGTTGAACGTATGAATGCATGAATATGTGAATACATGATGAATATGAATATGTGAATACATGATGAATATGAATACGTGAATTCATGATGATACGTGCAAATATGAATGAGTATGATGGAACGAATCTAAGCCCTAAAATGGAATAACGGAGTACTCACGAAATGCTAAAAATGTGGTGGATACGTCGCTGGTACTTCATATATATAAACCCTTTTAGTACCTCGTGGAGAAACCGTTACAAAGGTGAGGACTGGTTGGGAATAAATCAAGCATATACGTGAAATGAAAACAAATGCTTGATATATTTGGGAGGCTGTGAGTCTAAGATACTCAAGGTTCCAAATGAAAAATGTGACAATTGGTAATTTACCGCGTAGTTATTTAAATATAATTACCCCAAATTGTGCATATTAGACTAATTTGCATTAATTAGATCTAACCCGGTCTAGTAGAGTCCAACCAACAAACAACTGCGGGTGAAATATTAGAAACTTCTGAGGCACAACGAACCCCATATCGCGTTGGTGATAAACTAAAATTAATATTTGGACGGCTCAAAAACGTACTCTTTATATTCTTTATATATATATATATATAGTAGAGGATACCCACGTGATTGAAATTATAAATTCAAGCGTAAGTAGAACACGTATATGATCCAAATTACTAAACTTATATAATTTTAACCAACTCAAACTCGACACGTAAAAACAAGTGAAAACGACGACACCCGGGTAGTATACCGAACTTGTAACAAGCGGGTATCACTCCACACCACTACCCTACCCCCTCCCCCCCCCCCCTCGTGCCTCTCCTCTCTCGGCCGAACTTGAGCCACCTTAGGACATATGTTGTCTTGCCTTGAGAAATGAGTTGTCTCCAAACCTCCTAACAAGGAACATCTATGTTCCCTAAGAAGCACTTAAACTAATGGACATTACCCATAATCTTCATTATAAAAGGAGCCATGCAAGATCATCTTTCACCACACCACAATACCCATCCCACTTTCACACTCACCGACTCCTTCGGCTCCCTCTCTCACCCGACACCACCTTTCCCACCTCCCTTGTTCTTCTCGGCTTCATTAGCAACGTCAACACCACCATAGTAGCTCCACCACCACCCTACAACACACAAACACACCCCTCCCTTGTCTCTCGGCTGCCTCCATAACCACAAGCCACCACCGATCACAATCTCCACACCACCTGTTCCAGCCACCACAGTCCCTTCCCAGCCCCTGACAGCTCCACCTCAGTCCCCACAACCACCGTAGCGCACCATCTTCACCCGTCACAGCCCCCGCCACCTTTGCGGGACAAGAACCGACCCTTTCGGACCTTCGTTTCTCACCTACGATCACCGGATAGCGGTTACGCGAAGCTTACGGATCATTTCAGGAACTCACCAATCCATACAGGACGTTACAAGAAGGAACCGGGTCTTAAACCGTCCTACCGTCGTAGTCCGTCATTCGTCCGTCTGCCCTAGGGCATCCGTTTCTCACGCGACTATTATGTATGCAACCGTTCTACATGAGTTAAGGCATTTGCTTCGACCGTCCATGAGTGCCTTTTATAAGTCCTAGCTTGCGAAGGAACGTTTTTGTCCCGGTTGCAAAATAGTCATGTGGTCGTCCGTCTACCGAAGTAGCCGTTGTCATCGAAGCGTCCATAACGTATTCATACATTCATAACATGCAATATATAAAATATAAAGCAAGATTTCATTCATTCACGTTATGTCATTCTTTCATTCTTTCTTTATAATCTTACGTTTCATTTTTTGTTCATAATTCATTTTCATATATAGGTATATATATATATATATATATATATATATATATTTGTATACCACGTATGATCACATTGACATTAATAGCATTTATTCATTTAGTGTATACACTTCAGCCCCAAAACATTTAAAATGATTTGCACATAACATAGAAGGGGGCACATAGAACTCACCTGATAAGCTAGTCTTGGTTGTCCTAAACAAAGGCCCAACAACGTCACGTACGATCTGAATTAGGTAGTTAAATACACATCAGACCCAATCCCGACTCTAACGGTTTAATCACACTGAATTAGGAGAACATAATGACTTCACTAACTAGCCTGATGCCTGCGCACTTAGCAAGTGCGCATGGCCTTGTTCATGCGTACTTGACAAGTGCGTAGAACATTCTTCTTGCGTACTTGATAAGTACGCTAGATCTTCCTCATGCGTACTTGATAAGTACGCAGGACATCCTTCTTGCGTACTTGATAAGTACGCAAGACCTGTTTCCTGAACAAGTCCGAAATTCTTGCATGCAAACCCGTTCACGCCAATCTTACAATTTTCTTTGATCAAAATGTGCGGTTTTCATTCTAGATGCTAGTTCTAAGCTTAGTTTCAAGTTTCATCCATAAAAACGTCTCCTAATTAGCTAAAACCCGAAAAACCCCAAAACGAACAAAAACTCAGTTTAAGGTCGAATCGTTACCTGGATTGGAATTATGATTCAGAGGTTTTGCTCATGAGCTCAGCAGTAACGTGCTCCTTCAATTTCGGGTCGATCCGTCAACTTTCTCTCTCTAGACCCGAACTCTCCTTTCTCTCTCTAGATTGCAAGTTGTGGTAGAAATGAGAGTCTAAGGCTGTCTTGACCCTTATATACCTGGGCTTCCCTCAGCCCGTTGGAGCCGAGCCCAAGCCCATCCATTTTTCTTTCATTTTTGACGATTACATCTCTATCGTGTTATTATTTACTTATTTATTATTTTTGGGATGTTACAAGTCTACTCTCCTTAAAGAGGTTTCGTCCTCGAAACCGCTTATACGTTAAACAATTGAGGGTATAGTCCCCTCATCTCGTCTTCTTGTTCCCATGTAGCTTCTGACCCTTTTCTGTGCTTCCATTGTACTTTGACTAAAGGAATCTACTTATTGCGTAGTCGTTTTTCAGCTCGGTCAAGGATGGCTATCGGTTCCTCTACGTAATTTAGACTGTTATCCACTTCGATCTTGTCGTAAGGTATGTGAGCTGTGTCGTCAGCTAGGCACTTGCGTAAGTGCGACACGTGGAACGTAGGGTGTATTCCACTAAGCTCAACGGGTAGGTCGAGTCTGTAAGCAACTTGACCCACTCTCGCTAAAATCTTGAAAGGTCCGACAAACCTTGGACTTAGTTTGCCACGTTTTCTGAATCGAATGATTCCTTTCCATGGTGATACCTTTTAGCAGTACCATGTCCCCCACTTGAAACTCTAATTCCCTTCTTCTCTTATCCGCGTATGATTTCTGTCTGTCTTTTGCGGCTTTCATTCGAGCCTTGATTTGATCAAACTTCTCGGAAGTAGCTTTGACAACTTCGAGACTTGCAAAATTCTTTTGTCCAATTTCCCCTTAACAAATCGGGGTCCTACATCTCCTCCCATACAACATTTCAAATGGTGGCATGCCAATAGTTGAGTGATAGCTGTTGTTATATGAAAATTCTGCCAATGGTAGATGGCTGTCCCAGCTCGCACCGAAGTCAATTATACACCCGGAGCATGTCCTTCAAGGTCTCAATGGTCCTTTCCAATTATCCATCGGTTTAGGGGTGGTAAGCGGTGCTGATGTTCAGTCTAGTGCCCATTGCTTCGTTGAATTTCTTCCAAAACCTTGACGTGAGTCTAGTATCCCTGTCGGACACAATCGATAGCGGCATACCATGTCTGCTCACAACTTCTTTGATAAATATTTCTGCTAGTCTTTCTGACGAAGAAGTGTCACGTATTGGCAAGAAGTGAGCACTTTTCGTCAAGCGGTCGACGATCACCCAAATGGTATCATTGCCTTTACCTGTTCGCGGTAGATTGGTATTGAAGTCCATCGTGATCTCCTCCCACTTCCATTCCGGTATTGGTAAAGGTTGCATTTTACCGCATGGTTTCTTGTGCTCGGCCTTAACTAGGGAACACGTTAGGCACTTGTTCACGTACTCAGTCACATCATTCTTCATGCCAGGCCACCAGTACTCTTTCTTCAAGTCTTGATACATTTTTTTTGTCCCAGGGTGGATAGAATAGCGAGACTTATGGGCCTCATCGAGTATTTTGCCTCTAAGCTCGCTAATCTTAGGTATCCACATTCGGCCAAACCTAGTTCGTACACCGTATGCATTTGCATCCAAATTTCCTTGTTGTCCTACTATTCTTTCCTGTTTTATATTTCTTTCTAATAGTGCTTCATCTCGTGCCTTTGATATTTCACTCATCAAATCAGGCGTTATAATCAGCTGACATGCTTTGATTCGGATAGGTTTCGATTCTTCCTTTTTGCTTAAAGCGTCAGCCACTACGTTTGCCTTGCTTAGATGGTACAATATCTCACAATCATAGTCCTTCAGTAGCTTAAACCACCTCCTTTGTCTCATGTTTAATTCCTTTTGTTCGAAAAAGTACTTCAGGCTCTTGTGATCGGAGTAAATGGTGCATTTAACTCCATACAGATAGCGCCTCCATATTTTTAATGCGAAAACTACTACTGCTAACTCTAGATCTTGAGTTGGGTAGTTAACCTCGTGAATCTTTAGTTGACATTAGGCGTAAGCAATTACCTTTCCTCGTTGCATAAGTACGCATCCTAAACACTGACCCGAAGCGTCAGAGTAGACTACCAAGTCTTCATTTCCCTCAGGTAGTGTCAAGACTGGAGCTTGGGTTAATCGTGTCTTAAGTTCCTCAAACGCATTGTTTTGGGTTGGACCCCATTCGTACTTTACTTCCTTATGTGTTAGCTTTGTCAGCGGCGAGGCTATTCTCGAGAAATCCTGAATGAATCTCCGATAGTATCTTGCCAATACCAGAAAACTTCGTATCTCTGTTGGCGTTTTCGGGATGTTCCAACCTTTTACGGTTTTGATCTTTGTAGGATCCACCATAATGGCGTTTGGGTTTATGACATGACCTAGGAATTGGACTTCCCTAAGCTAGAACGCGCATTTAGAAAATTTTGCGTACAACTTTTCCTGCTTTAGCACCTCCAGAACCTCTCTTAGGTGGCAGTGGTGATCACCCTCGCTTTTCGAATATACCAGTATGTCGTCTACAAAAACTATCACTGATCGATCCAACATGGGTCGACATACTCTATTCATCAAATCCATGAACGCTGCTGGTGCGTTGGTCAATCCGAAGGACATCACGAGAAACTCATAATGCCCATAATGTGTGCGAAACGCGGTCTTTGGTACGTCTTCTTCTCTTACTTTCAACTGATGGTAACCCGACCTAAGCTCGATCTTAGAGAACCAACTAGCACCTTGCAGTTGATCAAAAAGGTCGTCTATTCTAGGCAGGGGTATTTGTTATTTACTGTCCTCTTGTTCAATTTGCGGTAGTCAATGCACATGCGCATGCTGCCGTCCTTCTTCTTTACAAATAGTACTGGAGCTCCCCATGGTGAAATGCTCGGTCTGATAAATCCTTTTTCTGTTAATTCCTCTAGTTGAGACATCAATTCTTTCATTTATGACGCAGCCAATCGGTAGGCGGCTTTGGCAACGGGCTCAGCTCCTGGCAGTAAGTCAACCTGAAATTCTATTTCCCGACCGGGTGGCAACCCAGGTAGATCCTCAGGGAATACTTCCGGAAAGTTGCACACCACGGGTACATTCTTGAGTTATTTCATTTTCATTCTATCGTCAATAACATGCGCCAGATAAGCTTCACAACCGCGCCTCATGTAACTTTCGGCCTTGATCATCGAGATGACGTTCGGCATCGTGCAATTCCAATCCCCATAAACCGTAATTGGACTGCCGCTAGGAGCTTTGAGGTGTATCCTCTTACGTTTACATATGATTTGAGCTTCGTTGGTAGCTAGCCAATCCATACCCAATACTATATCGAATCCTCCTAAGGTGAGAAGGAATAATCTAGAAGGAAACTTATGGCCCTCTATTTCTATGATGTAATCCTCTGTTACTTGGTATACTGCCGAATTTTTACCAACGGCAGTTTGTACGCTAAAGGCCTTTACTATGGTGTTGATAGTGCAATCTAGTTTACGACTAAATGCATTGGATATAAAGCTTTTACTAGCACCAGAGTCAAATAAAATAGCAGCATGTTCATCATTTACTAGGAACGTACCTGACACAACATCAAGGTTTCCCCTTGCTTCCTCCTCGGTCAGGGCGTAGGCTCTAGTCCTAGCCTTCGGCTGTTCCCTTTCAACTTCCTTTTCCTTTCCCGAACCGGATTTTCTGGTTTTCCTGCAATCCCTAGTTCGGTGTCCATATCTTCCACAACTTTGGCACTTGACGTCCTTCAAAAAATCTCGGGAGTAGTGCCCCGGCCTCCCGCACTTATAACACATGGTTGAGCCAACAAGACATTCGCCTTGGTGTTTCTTTGAGCATCTCTTACAAACTTCATACCCTTCTGCCCTAGGCTTCTTCGCCTCAGCGGTGTAGTTTCCCTTTCCATTTCCTATGAACGAGTTCTCCCATTTCCGTTTTGGAGTTTCGGGAGCTGTGTCCTCGTTAGCATAATCGTCATAGACGATTCTAGACAGGTTGACTACCGACTCGAAGGTCGCTGGTAGATTAGCTTTTACATGAACACGGACCCTTTGAGGTAGGCCCTTTACATAGTACTGAATCATTCGTTCTTCTGTCTCCACCAGGTGGGGTACCAGTTAAGCTAGTTCATTGAACCTAGAAGTATACTGGCGGTGCGTCTTGTTACCAGCCTTAAAGTTTAGGAATTCATTTTCCACTCGATCAATTTCATTCTGGGGACAGAACTTTTGGATTATCAGCTTCTTCAGATCTTCCCATGTCATTCTGGCAAGTGCGTTTGCCGACTTTGTCCTCTGAATGTTCTTCCACCAACTTAGTGCCTCATTGGTGAAAGAATGGGCAACATACTTAACAGCCTGGTCCGGTCGGCACTCGCTGATGCTGACTACAGCGTTCATCCTCTCAATCCATTCGAACATAGCCACTGAATCCTTGTTCCCATCGAACTTGGGTGGGTCTCCGTCCTTGAAACCTTTGTAAGTACACCCACGATTTCTTGATCCCACCTTTACTTCATCCCCATCACTGTCATACACTTTCTCTTCATGGTCTCCTTCATCCTTCTCTCTACTTTTCTTTAGTGCCTCAGATAGTAGATCAGGCAGTACTTTCTTCGGAGTGAGTACAACTTCGCGGCCAATAGCATCCCTGACCTCGGGTTCTAACTGTAGAGGCCCTTGATTGTCGCCCCCAGTTGGGGCCACATCTGTTTCGTGCACACTTTCAGTGTGTTCTGCGTGCACACTTTCTTCCTCTTCGTGTCTTTGATTCAATGGAGGTCTACCTACTCGGCCAGTGCGACCGCCTCGGCGTCCGGTCCTCCCTCCCCCAGCCATAGTTCTTAGTTTTCCTGATAGTTATAAAGGGAATACATCAATGTCATTTCTTTAGATCATAGTTTGGAACGGTACGAGTAAGGTAAATTGTTAATTACAGTGACCGGTTTTTGATTACTAATTTACATTGCTTTTCGGGTTCAAAACTCTTCAAATAGGTTGTGACATTGACATCTATTGGTTCTAAGTTAAGGCATCTATTCTTATCCAAGTCCATTAACTTTAGTACTTACTTACCGTGCTGGCGTTGGCGTTGGTTACCCATACCGACATCCGTGCGTTGGTCCCATAATCATCTTGAGTCCAGTCATTTATGGATGTCTGAATCTCTCAAACTATTGCTCTGATACCAACTTGTAAGGCCCCTTTCCCGGGTAACCTCACTTGTTGGATTTACTCATAAACATAGTCATAAATACTGAACTTAAATTAAAAGCATTCGAGAGTAGCGTAAACAAACATCATTACATAACGTAACATAACATGACAACGGAAGTCTTAACAATTAAAAACATAACATTGACTTAACATATATAAAAGTGGGATGTCAGTCTCGTGCCGGGTAACCATCACGCCTTCGCACGACCCTTCATTTCTGTACCTGAAATGTATACTAAAAGTCAGCTAACGCTGGTGAGTTCTAGTTTAAAGACAATCATACATAACATTTACCTTATCATGTGTATTATATGTATGTATATATAATAAACGTAATATTCGTGCTTTTACATATTCTTTGCTTTACTGTTCTCACATAACATTCATATTGAGTATATACATATGAACATACATACTTACTTGGGGAGAACATTTATTGGCCATACACATAGGGGTGATCAACCTGTCATACTTTTCGCGAATGTCACAAAGACAAAGAAGTGAGAACTACTGTCGTAGCCCTTTTCATAAACCGTCCGGCTCTAGAAAACCGTCCGTCGAAACATAAAATCCGTCTGACAACCTTTGTCCGTCCGCTCTTAAACCGTCCTATCGTCATTCGCCCGTCTGCCCTAGGGCATCCGTTTCCCACGCGACTATTATGTATGCAACCGTTCTACATGAGTTAAGGCATTTGCTTCGACCGTCCATGAGTGCCTTTTATAAGTCCTAGCTTGCGAAGGAACGTTTTTGTCCCGGTTGCAAAATAGTCACGTGGTCATCCGTCTACCGAAGTAGCCGTTGTCATCGAAGCGTCCATAACGTATTCATACATTCATAACATGCAATATATAAAATATAAAGCAAGATTTCATTCATTCACGTTATGTCATTCTTTAATTCATTCTTTATAATCATACGTTTCATTCTTTGTTCATAATTCATTTTCATATATAGGTATATATATATTTGTATACCACGTATGATCACATTGACATTCATAACATTTATTCATTTAGTGTATACACTTCAGCCCCAAAACATTTAAAATGATTTGCATATAACATAGAAGGGGGCACATAGAACTCACCTGATAAGCTAGTCTTGGTTGTCCTAAACAAAGGCCCAACAACGTCACGTACGATCTGAATTAGGTAGTTAAATACACATCAGACCCAATCCCGACTCTAACGGTTTAATCACACTGAATTAGGAGAACATACTGACTTCACTAACTACCCTGTTATCTGCGCACTTAGCAAGTGCTCAGGGCCTTGTTCATGCGTACTTGACAAGTGCGCAGAACATTCTTCTTGCGTACTTGATAAGTACTGTCACACTCCCAATTTCAACTAACGGAGTTTTACCGTTTGGGAAGTAACGAACCAGGATCTCAGACATTAGTTACTTTGAACGACTCTACATGAGACTCAAAATGAAAATATCTTTTAAATCAGAGTATCAATGCTGAAGCGTAAAGAAAGTAAATGCGCAAAATACACGCGCCCAAAACCAAAGTTCAAAAGTTCAAAAAGTCCAAACGTCCAATCAAAACAAGTACAATAGCATAACTCAAGCAAACATAATTAAATCAAAATCAAGCAGTTGAATCCCATGCATTCCCTAACGTGCACATGTGTCTTAGCTTAGCGACCTGAGAAAACATGTAAGAAAATATGTCAACACGAGGTTGGTGAGTCCACAGGTTTCAATATAAGTAATTAAGCGTTTACCGAATTCATGTTCATTCAGTACGTATCTATAGGTAGCTAACCTATGTTCATGTTCAGCTCAAGCGCTCGCAACCGAAGCTGACTGTTTGTTTATTGCCTCCTGCCAGGTCTATCAACACTGGCGGTGTGAGTAGGCTAACATTTCACCCGTTCGATATCTAATCGAGTTAGCGCGACTAACGCGGGTGGGATTTGTCAAACCCAGTAGTACTACTAAATATTACCTCGCTAAGATCAATATTAACGGTCCAATATTAGATGAGGACTTTCTGTGATACTGTGTTACGCTTAGAATTTAACATTGATATCATACGAATTAAAAATCCAAAATTGTTTAGTCATGTTTTCTCCCCCAAGTTAAAACAGTAAAAGGTGAAAACTCACATGCGTTGCATTGTAGGTAGTATCACACAATGGACAAGTTGGAACCACAAGTGTAAGTCTCAACGACTTACGAATGCCCTAAAATTATATACACATAAATTAGGGATAAAAATGGGAATTGTGACAATGACACGGAATGAGAGATGTCCTAAAGAAACGCTCTAGTAACCGAGAGTAGACGAACGTGTCCACGGGAATAGTAATTCTTTAATTAGTAAATAGATTATATATATACGTTGCGCGACGAATGACAACAACAATAATAAATATATTCGAGCGTTTTGTTATTTACAAAAATTAGGAAAATAATATAATTTAATATATTATTTTTAGGTTCGACGGGATATTCTATTTACTCATTTGTGATACAATATATTATTTTTATGAACGCGATAAATGCGAGTAAATAATATAATTAATTATATTATTATTTAGTTTCAAATGTTATACGAGGTTACAAAATGATACGAAATAATATAAATCTATATATTATTTAATAATACGAGTCACGGTTTAAAATTAATATAAACCTATTATTTTATACGAAGTTACGGTTTTAAAATAATATAACCATATTATTTTTATTTGATAATAATAATACTATTTTATTTATAAAAATGGGGAATAATATAAAAATGGATTATCAATTCAAACCCGAGCCTACGGGTTGTTTTTCGGGCTAAAACACTTTAATATGATATTATAATAATATGGGATAGATTTTTATAATTAAAATAATAATAAAAACTGTTCTAAAAACGAATTGGGGGTGGAGGGACTCGAACCCGGGTCTCCACTCCCACAGTCAAACGTTTTAACCATCACAGCCCGCTAGGGTTTCGCAACAAATCTCGAATCGGATTGGTTTTAACACTGATGGTTCCTGTGTTCTTCCCCCCCATATGTATACCAAGATCGAAACCCGTCCCGATCCGTCGATTTCGATAATGATCGATCACAACAGCAAAGGGGTTTTGATTACGGCGTATAAGCGAACCTGATTTTAAGTTTAATTGGAAAAACCTCAACTTTTGAATCGTTTAATTCTCTTTTTAGAACTCGAAAACCCTGAGTATGAATACCGAATCAAATTACTCAAAATCTGATATTAATACTTGTTGAAAACATAGGGCTTTCGATGATTAGGGTGTTTCGAAGCTACTGATATGGTTTAATTTGATTTAGGTTGTGTCTAGGATCGAAAGCCCTAAATTGGATTATGGATAAACCCTAGATTCCGGATCACAAACAATTCGATGATATCAGATTAAATTGATAGAGGGCTTTCATTATACAGATGATTACGAATCGAATGGTATGCTTTAATTGTATTAAAACAGTGTTTAGAGTAGGGTTCGATTAAATCGGTTTGTGAAGAACCCTAGGTTGTGGATCTTTAAAAATTAGATGTTATGAGTTCAAATTAGTATAGGGCTTTTAATAAAGAAAAGATTTCGAACCTGACTATGTGATTTAATTTTATTGAGGCCGGGTTTAGGATCAAAACCCCCAAATCGATTTATGACAAACCCTAGGTTCTGGATTGGGTTTAATTCGATGTTAATCGATCGAATTGTCGTGGGGCTTTCACTCTATGAGTAAAGACGAAGCTGAGGGAATGTTTAATTACCAGAATGATGTATGAATTGATGGCGATCAACTACAACGGTCTCCGACTTCGACGAGTTCGATCCCCGGCGACTACGGCTTCAATTCCGATCAGGTTAGTGTGTGCAAAGGATCCAGAGGAGTGCGAATAGAGTGTTTGTGGCGTTTTTTTTTGCGAGATTAACACACCAAATGTGCTAATTCGATTGTTTAGTTATGTTATTCGACGGTTATGGTGTAATGGTCATAAATTTGTTTAATTCGACTCAATGATGGTGTTTAATGTCCAAATGATGAGCGTTTATGGTGTGAATGTGCATGTCAGTTACCAATTCAAACATAAATCGGCTACTAATGCGAATTTGATTCAAGAATGAAGCGGTTTGACTTCCAGAAGTCAACAAAACTCAAAACCTTCAATTTTGATTTAGGGAGTCAACATTTTGGTTTTGAATAGTTACATAATTAGTCCCTGAAGTTTTAGTTCAAATAATGACAGAATTAATCCCTGGAGTTTAATATTGGATTAACTGGGTTAGGAATTAACTGAATATTTAACGGAGTTACTAACGGAACTAACTGAAAAAGTCCGGATTGTCACAAGTACGCAGGATCTTCCTCATGCGTACTTGATAAGTACGCAGGACATCCTTCTTGCGTACTTGATAAGTACGCAAGACCTGTTTCCTGAACAAGTCCGAAATTCTTGCATGCAAACACGATCACGCCAATCTTACAATTTTTTTATCAAAATGTGCGGTTTTCATTCTAGATGCTAGTTCTAAGCTTATTTTCAAGTTTCATCCATAAAAACGTCTCCTAATTAGCTAAAACCCAAAAAACCCCAAAACGAACAAAAACTCAGTTTAAGGTCGAATCGTTACCTGGATTGGAATTCTGATTCGGAGGTTTTGCTCACGAGCTCAGCGGTAACGTGCTCCTTCAATTTCGGGTCGATCCGTCAACTTTCTCTCTCTAGACCCGAGCTCTCCTTTCTCTCTCTAGATTGCAAGTTGTGGTAGAAATGAGAGTCTAAGGCTGTCTTGACCCTTATATATACCTGGGCTTCCCTCGGTCCGTTGGAGCCGAGCCCAAGCCCAAGCCCATTCATTTTTCTTTCATTTTTGACGATTACATCTCTATCGTGTTATTATTTACTTATTTATTATTTTTGGGATGTTACAAGTATTGTTTGATTAACAACGCTAAACATAGTGGGAAATCTCGTAGTCCGAAGGAAACATATTTTTCTACTTACTTAAACCTATGAATTCACCAACTTTATGTTGACATTTTAGCATGTATTTCTCAGGGAACTAGAATCATGGTACATGGACATGCATGCACATAGAACATCTTTTTGAACTCATCTCGGCATAACCTAGGGACATCTAGGCCTTAGCCGACAAACTTGTTGTATGAAAAATCGTATGCTTTGGATTTTAAGTACGCTACTTTTGGCATGTAATATCTTGGAAACAAATTGGTGTTTCCTTGTAACAACTTAGAATCTTTGATTATGAATGTTATTAGAAGTCGTTCGATGTAATCAAAGGCTATGAACACCGTGGATCGCCACGCCCCGTGTTTCCGCCCTAGGCGGGGTGTGATAAAAAGAGATACCCGGCCTATAAGGTGGATATCAATAAAATAAAGAAGAAGAAAACTTGAACAATAATAAGAAACTAAAGGGTTCATCATAAAACAAACGATGCAAAGTTGAAGAAAGGCGTGTAATGAAGCTTCCTGAGGACAAAGCTATCAAAGTTGAAGAATCCCTATGTAATAGGATGAAAATGTATCATCTTATGTAAAAACCATATTATAAAAAAAGTCATACCTTAGTCATTTAATGACAAGGTTTTGAAAAATCTGGGACCATTTTCCGCATTAAACTCTGATAAATAATAAAGAAATAAGTAGGATGTTTCATGTTGGTACTAGAGCACGGTTTGAGGGATTTAAGTATCAGAAAGGGTACTTAAACTCAAACCATTAGTGCTCATGATATAAATAGGGATTAAATCCGAGGCCATCCAAGGAAGCATGTATGATTAAATTCCAGTGCTAGAACTAAAAGAATGTGGATATATGTGGGCTGAACTATGTAAGAGATAAGCTCCATGTGTAACATATATTGCCTTATACCTGGCCAGTATGATGTATGGGACCCTGTGATATCGCAAACATCATATGATAACTTATTTTAGCAGATAGTAAGTCAGAAATGTGATTATGCATGATTAAAATGCATGAATGAATGTGCATATGTGTAAAATACATAGATGGGGCCCTATGTGAAACCCTAGAATACTTGAATAGGGTTAAACTAATAAAAGGCCTGTAGTATAAAACCCTAGACTATGATTAGGGTAAACTAACGAGAGATTTAAAATGATGTCATGTTTCAGCAAACAATGGCTGAACATCAAAACGATGAAATACGTGATGAAGGGAGTCGTAGGAGAGCTGAATCTCCACCTCCTGAGGAAAATGAAGTTGAGCAAGTTCCAAAATATATCCGGAGACAGATCGCAATAGAAGTAGGAAAGGCTTTCGATGCAAACTTTCGATCCTACAAGCTGAACTACAGAGCTCATTAGAGAGCTGTTTCGAAAGCCATAAAGATATTACTCATAATGTAGAAGGAGGGAATCCAAAAGTTGATACGAAGTTAACTCGTTGTACATACAAGGATTTCATTACATGCAAACCTTTAGAGTTTAAGGGAGCTTTTAATCCCTTAGAAAGTCAAAGATGGATCACTTCAATAGAAACAGCTTTTGATACATATCACTGCGAAAAAGAATATGGGGTTACCTTCGCCACCAACCAACTAAAAGAAAGAGCCGACAATTGGTGGGGCATGGTAAAAAGAGAGAGGAAGAGACAGAATTAAGGAGATGATATGGGAAGAATTCAAGGATATCTTCCTGAAGCATTATTGCCCTCGAGCGGAAATTGAAAAAATCACTAAGGAGTTTCTTCAACTCCGTCAGACTACATAATCTGTGGATGAGATCATGGGGATTTTCTTTGACAAGGTCAGATTCTGTTCGACTTTGTTAACAACTCTAGAGATGTGGATGACGAGATACCATCTTGTTTTAAAAACTGAAATTAGAGAGTTTATCTATCCATCCAAGTGTGCAAACTTGGAGGAGATGATTGATTAGGCTCGTGAATGCGTAACTGAGCTCAAGAGGCAGATTGAGAGAGATGAAAAGAGGAAAGGAGAAAGTTATCCTTCTTCTATGCCTCTTAAGAGGTTTAAGTTCGATAAACCAGGAGGCGGTTCCTCCCAAAGGAAAGGTATACATGACTGCAAGACATGTGGAAGAAGATACCCGAGAGAGTGCCGATTCAAGTCTTAGAGTTGTAATAAGTGTGGGAAGTCAGGACACACTTCATTGAAGTGTATAAGTGGGACCCGATTATGCTACAACTGCTACAAACTAGGACATTTCACCAGAGAATGTCCTGAGCTGAAATCTCAGACGGAGAAGACCAGAGAAGGGTCAAGAATGGCAGAGAATGAAGTTAAGAGGATCGAAGCTCCAAAGCCAAGGGGTAGGGCTTTTCAGATAACCACAGAGGAAGCGAAAGGTGTTCCTGACATCGTATCAAGTACATTCCTCTTGAATTCCCTACCTACTTGTGTTTTATTCGATACTGGAGCTAGTCGATCGCTTATTTCGTTAAAATATGCAAACTCTAGAAATTTCACTAGAAGTAAGTTGGCTAAGGCATTAGAGGTTGAAATTGCGAGTGATCAAAACTGCGTAGTAACTGAAATATGCCGAGATTGCCGACCACTGATAGAAGAATAAAAATATTTCGTCGACTTAATCCTAATGCCAATGCCAGAATTTGACGGAATAATTGGAATGGACTGGTTATCTTTGCATGCTGCAATGATTATATGCAACCAAAAGATCGTACGATTCACGACGACTACAGGGAAGGAAGTTAGTGTTATTGGCGACGACGGAACTAGATTACGTTATGTGCGATGGCTAAAATAAACAGCTACATAAGTCAAGGTCGCCAAGCCTTCTTATCCTACGTAGCTGACATAAAGATGAAAGGGAAGGAACTAATCCAAGTTCCAGTAGTGAATGAGTTCCCCGAAGTATTTCGAGACGATCTTCTAGGTGCTCCACCTGAGAGAGAAATTGAATTTAAAACCGATTTAATTCCTGAAGCTAAATCGGTGGCTAAGGCTCCATATCAGTTAGCACCAACTGAAATGAAGGAATTGATGTCACAATTGCAAGAGTTGCTAGACAAGGGATTTATACGCCCTAGTGTATCCCCTTGGGGTGCACCAATTCTGTTCGTGAAGAAGAAAGACGGTAGTATGAGAATGTGTATAAACTACCGTGAATTAAACAAATTGACTATCAAGAATAGGTATCCTTTACCTAGGATTGATGATTTGTTTGATCAGTTACAAGGATCTAGTTGGTTTTCCAAAATCGACTCAAGATCCAGTTATCACCAAGTGAACGTACGAGAGGAAGATGTACCGAAGACGGCATTCAGAACTCGTTATGGACACTATGAACTTGTAGTGATGCCTTTTGGAGTAACGAATGCTCCGGCAGTTTTTATGGACCTCATGAATAGAGTATGCCGACCAATGTTAGACAAGTTTGTTATTGTCTTCATTGATGACATTCTGATTTATTCAAAGAATGAAGAGGAACATGCATAACACCTTTGTGAAGTACTTAGTACTTTACGAAAAGAGAAATTGTACGCGAAATTCTCAAAATATGCATTCTGGTTGAGAAAAGTTCAATTTCTAGGCCAAGTTGTGAATGCCGAAGGTATCTCGGTGGACCCAGCAAAGGTAGAGGCTGTAATGAAATGGTTTCCACCTAAGAACCCATCGGAAGTTAGAAGTTTCTTGGGATTAGCTGGCTATTATAGAAGGTTCATCCAGGAATTTTCTAAAATAGCCACCCCATTAACTAAACTAACCCGAAAGAACTCAAAATATGAATGGAATGCGGCTCAGAAGAAAGCATTCCAGACTTTGAAAGAAAAATTGACACAAGCTTCAGTTCTGGCATTGCTAGAAGGAGTAGAAGACTTTGTGGTGTATTCTGATGCTTCCAAGCTTGGGTTAGGATATGTTCTAATACAAAGAGGGAAGGTGATAGCCTATGCCTCTAGACAGCTAAAGATACATGAACAAACTATCCAACCCATGATCTGGAATTAGCTGTAGTGGTGATCGCACTAAAGATAAGGAGGCATTACTTGTACGGAACAAAGTGTACGATTTGCACAGACCACAAAAGTCTTAAGTATTTATTTGACCAGAAGGACTTAAATATGACGCAACGACGATGGTTAGAACTGGTCAAGGATTATGATTGTGAGATCTTATATCATCTCGGAAAGGCTAACGTGGTAGCCGATACTCTAAGCCGCAAGGAAGAGCATCATCCTATTTGGATGAAAGCATATAAGTTAGTGATAACTCATGATTTCATGAGCTAGCTTCGAGATGCACAAATCGAAGCATTAAAAGGTGAGAATATTATGAAAGAAAGAATGGCCGGTCAGGAGAAGTTTCTAGAGGAGAATGAATATAAAGTCAAGACTCGATTTGATCGTATGTGGATACCACGATCATGTGAGTTTAGACTTAAGATACTTGATGAAGCTAATAAATCACGATATTCAATTCATCCGGGTACTACAAAAATGTTCCAAGATCTGCGTAGAGATTATTGGTGGCCCGGAATGAAGTTCGATATCATGAAATATGTAACAAAATGTTTGACTTGTTTACCAGTTAAAGCAGAACATCAGAAACCGTATGGGAGATTACAACCATTAGAAATCCCATAATGGAAGTGGGAACATCTCACTATGGATTTCATAACCATGCTACCAAAAACAGCTAGGGGTTATGATACCATTTGGGTGGTTGTAGATAGGCTAACTAAGAGTGCTCATTTTCTAGCAATACATGAGACATACTCTTCAGAAAAGTTAGTGGATCTGTTCATTAAAGAAATCGTTACAAGACATGGAGTGACAGTCTCGATTGTCTCTGATCGAGATACTCGTTTTACTTCACGTTTCTGGAAGAAGTTCCACGAAGTGATGAGAACTAGATTATTAATCAGCACGGCATATTATCCTCAAATTGATGGTCAAAAGTGAGAGGACAATACAAACCCTCGAAGATATGTTGTGTGCTTGTATAATCGATTTTGGTGGAAGTTGGGATAATCATCTGCCGTTAGCAGAATTCTCATACAATAACAACTACCATTCTAGTATTGGTATGCCACCATACGAGATGCTATATGGCAGAAGATGTAGGACTCCCGTATTTTGGGGAGAGGTTGGTCAGAAGGAACTTGGAAGCAAAGAAATAGTTCAGGCTACAGCTGAAAAGCTTGACCTAATCAAAACATGTTTGAAAGCTGCACAGGATAGATAGAAGTTATATGCAGATAAGAGACGTAGACCAATAGATTCCAAGAGGGAGATTACGTTTTGTTAAAGGTATCTCCTTGGAAAGGTCTAATCCGATTCAAGGAATGTGGAAAACTGAGTCCACGATTCATTGGTCCTTTTAGAATCCTCAAACAAATCGGAAAAGTAGCCTATCAATTAAAGCTAGCTGAAGAATTGAATAAGATACGCAACACGTTTCATGTATCTTATTTAAGGAAATGTTTGGCTGATGAAGCTGTACACGTTCCTTTAGGAGAGATAGAAGTTGATGATAAACTAACCTATGTTGAAGAACCTATCAAGATTCTAGACACAAAAGAAAAGCAATTACGTACAAAACAATCAAGCAAGTTTAGTTCAATGGAAACACAGAAAAGGGTCGGAGATGACATGGGAAAGCGAGGAAGAAATGAGGAAAACTTATTCTTAACTATTTAAGGACTAACAGGTTTCGAGGACGAAACCTAAGTTAAAGCGGGTAGATTTGTAACCTCCCAAACTCCTAAAATAGGTTGGGACACGTGTCGGCTAAGAAACGCGACGCTAGAACGTAACCGGACGCGAAAACAGAAAGTCGGTTCGACCGGAAATAGCCCAAAACTCCCCATAAGCATATCCCGAGCTAGAAAACCAGTTACGGAAGGCATAACATATGAAACTTGGGTGCCTCAGCGAGGAGAATTTTAAAATGGAGTCATAATGGATCGTCACCTAGTGTAACGATCCGTCACGACCCCCCAGAAGCCATAACGGACCGTCAGCGTCCGTGACGGTCCGTCACGCCGCAAAATCAAGAAAACACATTGTTTTACGTAACGTATCACTGACTCATCCCACCCTAAGGCCATGACGGACCGTCATGGGCCGCTACGGTCCGTTACGGGGTCAGAAAGTGCTTGGAGGCCAAGAAAACGGTAACGGGCCGTCATCGGCGGTAACGGTCCGTTACGGACTCAGGATTTTGCCTATAAATTGATTCTTGGAGCCGTTCAAAGAGAAAACATCACAAAACACATACCCCACACATACAAATGAATCTGAGAGGGTGTAAGGGACCCGGTGCAGCGTGTTTAAGCGCGAGTGCGGTACGATACGAGTACAGTTCGAGTTTGGAGAAGCGTTTAAGCGAGGAACGAGTGTAGGAAACGACCCAAATTTATTGTAAGTACACTGGACCCGTACCCTAGACATGATGTGACACCCGGCAAATTCAGGTTAATATCCATACCCGACTATTACTTGAATTCACATGATTACACTTGCATCATACTTAATTATAGAGTAATTAAGTACATATTTCATATAGCAAGTCCATTCGTTTCATTTCATTACATGCATCGGTAATTGGGCGGATTACCGGGTCACGCACGCGTCTAGTCACACGAACGTTGGTGAATTTTAGAATAATATTTAGACATATACTTGGTGTGCAAAAATTATATGTAATACTGTGATTTAATATTTCATGCTTATATGAATTTTTTTGGAATTTTTAGAGCAACTTTTATTTTAACGCTTTTTAAGCGGATACGCGATATGTGCCAACAACTTTAAATGAGTTTTATAAAGATGATTTATTTAAATAATTGGGCTAAATAAATTCAGCACTTTTAGTTACTAATCCTAATTAGAAGCCCAAACCTCAAGAAAAAGCCCTTAAAAACCCAAGAAGCCCAAACCCATTTCACTAAAACACTCCCTTACACTCTCACACTTTACCCTAAACCTACTTGCAAACCCTCCCTCCCTCTCTCTAAACTCAGCCGCCACCACCATCCTCTAGCCACCATCCATTTCGATATTCTTCATCCAAATCAAGAGTTCTAGGTGCAATCCAAGGTGTTTGCAAGAGATTGAAGCTAGTACAACCTTCATTCCACCAACATACTTGAATTTTGTAAGTGGTTACCCTTTTCTTTTTATTATTTTCGGCCACATGGTGGTACCACACCCATCCAAACGAATTTGCAAGATACAATGTCTCTAAATCCATGTTTTAATCAATAGTTTTCATAAAATAAAGTTGTTGATACACATATGCATAGTTTATTGTTTGAAATGCTTGTTTATGTTGATTTTTGCTCGTTTCTATTTATAGAAACTTTATTGATTGAGTTTTTGTAGAAATGTGTATATGATATGTTTGATGGTTTGGATGATACTCATAATAGTAGAATAAGTAGGAAATATAATCTTTTTGGTTGAAATGTCGTTTTTCACTAGGTTATGGTGACTTACTATTTAAGGAAACTTTAATTTTGCATATTTTGTGTTATGAGTTTCTATTGGATAAAAACTTGATATTATGGTTCTATAATATATATTAAAGTAGTAAAAAGAGTTATTTGAGGTTACACATGTGCAATAGGGTCGTTTGGACCACTTTCCTAAAAAGGAAACTTTAATTGTTCATAATTTGTATGTGTAGGCTATAAATGTTTAAAGTAGGTTATATGGCCTTATTACAATATGAATGGATGACTTATGAAAGAATATGTGATTTGGAATGGTGTAATGACATGTTTTGGTGAACCTTGCTAAATAAGGAAACCTTATTTGTTGAGAAACTTCATAATTGCTTGAAATAGAAAGTAAATGCATAGAATCATGTTACTAATATGTTACTATTATAATTTCATGTATAACTTGTTTGTTTGGGCTATGTCACCTCAAGTGCACTAAAACCCTAATTGTCAAAAATGGAAACCTTGTTATGTTAAGAGTTATGGAATTTTGCAATGACATATTATGCTACTTGTTTGAAAGTGTTGAAATGATACTAATAGGTTATTAATATGATGACATGAATTATGTGTGTGAAATGTGCCATAAAGATGTGCAAATGCTATGTCACTTATCACATGTTAGTTTCTTATACAACTAGTTGAAGCTTGTATGTTATGTCACAAGGGGTTACTTATACATTACTTAGGTACAACTTATATGTTCTTTATGTGTCACACATGTACAACTTATATGCTACTTGAGTGCTACACATGTATAACTTGTATGATGCTTATGTGTTACATGTTTACAACTTATATGTTACTTGTGTGTTGTTTATACATGACTTCAATATGAGTCAACATTGGTCAACATTAGTCAACATTGGTCAAACTTGGTCAACATTGGTCAACACTAGTCAACATTGGTCAACATTAGTCAACATTAGTCAAACTTGGTCAAAGTTGGTCAAACCTTGGTCAAAGTTGGTCAAACCTCGGTCAAACCTCGCTCAACTTTGGTCAAACCTTTTCAAAACGTCAATGTAACCTTTCAACGTTGAGTCGTTTGGATGAATGTGGTTACATAAACCATGTTTACTTTCATAGACCTTATAGCCTTATTAATTCTTAGGGCTCGGTTAGGTCGGTTACCCGGAGTTACTCGATTCCTCTCGTTACTCCCATTTCTCATTCACCGCATTTCCAGGTGAGTTTTCACGGCCCCATTTTACTTACTTTTCCATTTGGGGGAGATACATGCTAAACCATTTTCTTACTTGGTCGTATGAAAATTACTTTGATTTCGCTTTAATTTATATAAGTGGGTGCATTTCCCGCACATAAAGTCCTCTCATATTCGAACCATTAATTATTACACAAAGCGAGGTGATTCATGAATAGTACTATTGGGTTTAACAACCCCCACCCGGGTTAGTCGCGTTAACTCTGACTGGGAGTCAAACGGGTGCATAATTGACCTAATCCATTGCGTGCTGGGCACGTAAGAGGCAAAATGCTAGTTTCTGCATTCCTTCGTTGAGCTTCGGTTTCGGTGTTGCTTATATAGTTAATGTTTATTGTCTGATCAACAATCGAATCAATAGCATACATGCGTACTGTTACACTGTTTTCATTTCTGTTTCTGTTACCTAAACCTGTGAACTCACCAACCCTGTGTTGACACTTTAAGCATGTTTATCTCAGGTCGCTAAGCATTCATGCACGGACTAGGATTGCACTCCAAGAGTCCCACAGCATGTTTTCATTTAGAAGCTTAGGTTTATGGGAACCTAATTTGTCATGCTTCTGTATTTTGCAACATTACTTTTGCTTCCGCACTTTACATTCCGCATTTTCAAACTCTGTATTACTATTTAATTTTGTATGATGTTCAAACGGAATGTCTTTTCGAAAACCAGTTAGAGGTCGTTCGAAATGACCGGGACTGATGATCCTTGACAGTCACAACCCGCGGGTAACCCGCTGTGGAATTTCAGGGTGTGACACATGATTATGTGAATTATGTGATTAAATGATATGTGTTATATGCTATGTGTAAGACAAGGTTACGGGGTAATGAAGGGTTAGTTTAAACACTAAACGAGAATAATAGAGTAGTCACGACGTATCCAAGGGGTGGTGGATACACCGCTGGTGCTTCCTATATATAAACCTCTTGGTGCTTCGTGGTGAAACCATTATAAATGTTTAGGGGTATAGACTAAAAGACAGTAATGAAAATATAGTAAATGAACGGGAGATCTTTCGACCGGTATGTAGTTATCTGATTAACAAAATGTTCAGTCTAAGTAAAAAGTGGTGTATAAATCCCTCCTGGACCCGTCACTCTTTCCTGTGAACATCTCTGTTGGAGGTACCGCTCTGGAAGGATAATCACCCTAGTTTACAATATATGACAAGTATGAATAAGTGATAAAGTTTAATGTATGAATACATGAATATGTGAATACATGATGAATATGAATACGTGAATGCATGATGTTGAAGCACTTTCCTGTGACAACACTCTAGATAGAGTCTTAGTTTGTATTTTCATGTCTGTAATTGTCTTTGTATGTAAGATTCTTTATGTATTAGTTTATCTAGTTTATTTACTTTTACATATTGAATGTTGCATTTCTTTCTAAGTGTTTTGCGCACTTACATGTGCGCAGGAGAAAGCTCCTGCGTACTTAGCAAGTACGCAAGAATACCTTTGCGTACTTGTTAAGTACGCAAGAGCATTTTGCCCTGCGCTCTTGCTAAGTGCGCAGGCATCAGGTCAGGTATAAATATGATAGGTTGACAGAAGTTAAGTACGCAGTCCTCATAGCAAATACGCAGATTGTAAACCAAGTGCTTTTCTCTGTAACCTTCAAGTGTTTATAATATAAAGAAAGTTTAAAGTGTCTTCTCTTGTCGGTTTACTTTGTTTAGCTAGACTCTCCACCTAGTCACGGGCATTCCGCACCCTGTCCGACTAGTAGACCCACTTGCATGTGACGATCCGCCTCACCCGAGGGACCTACAAGTGGTATCAGAGCTCTTGCTCCTGATTTCGAGTGTTGTGAGTGAGTTTGGAGAGTTTTTACAAGCAAAAAGAGGTATTTTTGTTGATTTTTGTGATAAAATAGGGGTAGCTTTTGAGCACTATTTTAGAAGCAAAAATCACTCAAAAAACTGATTTTTGTTGTGTATTTGAGTGATTTGAGCATCAAAGGTTGGTTAGAAACACGTTTCTGACCCTTTGGCTCATTTGCATTGATCATCTGACGAATTTTTACCATTTCCGGCGAGTTTCAGGTGACCGAAAAAGTTTGGTGAAAGTTGCTGAAAAGGTATGCTGCGTACTTACCATTTCTGGCAAAAAGTACAGTTTTGTGCGTACTTACTAAATACGCAAGACTTATCTCCTGCGTACTTATAAGTGCGCAAGACTGAACTTGTGCGAACTTAAGTTATATCCTGCGTACTTACATTTACTCCTGCGTACTTACAAGTACGCAAGAGGAAATCTAAATACGCAAGACTATTTCTCAAGTGCGCAAGGCCAAAACCAAGTGCGCAACTGTGTCTGACTTTTCTGAAATTTGACTAAGTGTTCACTATGTCGAATCTTCAGAATCTTGGAAACCTGTTAATTTATGATAATGAGATCGGTACACCACAGAAACCACCAAAGTTGCTGAACGTGAACGACTATTCTAATTGGAAAGCACGTTTCGAGCACTACATTTCTTATACCGACTCATCACTATGGATACCAATCCTTGAGGGATATAAGCATCCCACACACATGTATCTTGATGAAACCATGCCCAAACCTATCTCTAAGCTTTCTGACGAAGAAAAGAAAGCTTATGATCGTGAAAATAAGGCACTTGGTTCGATCACTATGGCATTGACTCGGGAATTGTTCCACAGTTTCCGAGGGTATGACAATTCTAAGGATCTCTGGAAAGCTTTACAGAAGAGATTCGAAGGAAATAGTGACATCAAGAAGAGTAAGCGGGATCTTCTCAGGAAGCAGTATGAGTGCTTCAGATTTTTTGAGAACGAATCTTTAGATGACCTCATCTCTAGGTTCTGTCATTTACAGACTGAGTTGAAGGCTTTTGAACTCAGGTATCCGGATGAAGAGATGGTGGAAAAGTTTTTGGATGCTTTACCACCCAAATTTGAGATGTACAAAACCCTGATGAGGGAAAATCCTAAATTCTATGAGCTGACAGTTGAAGAGGCAATAGGAAAGGTTCAAGCTCATGACATGAACCTAAGAAGAAAGGAGAGCTCTGGAAGACCCCAGATACAAGACCCTTCTATGTATCATGGGACGTCTTCTACATCCAAGTCATCGGGCTCTGGAATTGCCCTCTTCACTGGAAATCCTACTGAAGAAGAACACTCAACTGGGTGTGGTGGTCATGCTTGCTATGCTTCAGGATCCGGGTTGGGGTCTCATCATCAAAATACCTCAAGAAATCCTCCTGCTACGTCTTCAGCCAACAATTCAGCTATAGCCAGAATAGCTGAAGATCATGTAGCATTATTCTCATCTTGTATGCTTGCATATGAAAATTTCATAGGTGGCAAGCTTACTGATCCCGAGACGATTGAAGAAGATTTTAATCAAGTGGATCCTGATGACATGGAGGACATGGATATTCAATGGAATATAGCCATGCTATTGAGGAGAGCCAAGCGTTTCCTGAACAGAACAGGAAGAAAGTTTATTGGCGGGCATCCTAATGCCAAGGTCGGGTTTGAAAAATCCAAGGCCAAATGCTACAAGTGTCTGAACTATGGGCACTTTGCTCGTGAGTGTCAGAAAGACAGAGCACCTGCCTCTGGATTTACCCGACCCAGCCAAGGAAACAGCCATGGCCACAACAATCCAAACCACCACAATCAAAGCCAAAGTGGAACGTCCAATGCACTGGTAGCACAACAGGACGACAGCTTTGACTGGGGTGTTCATCTTGAGGATGCCATCATCGCACAAACCCAGGTTGGTCTCATGGCTGAGATCATGGAGATGATGGAAGTAGAGAAAAGGGAAGCTTCTATGGCTGACCTAGAAGAATCTACAACTGCTGCTACAGAGGAAGTGAAGGAAGCTGAAGAAATGGAAGCTCCTATAGCTGATGAAGAGGAATCGACCACTGCTGTTGCTCTCATGGCCATTGGAGAAGCAACAAGTTCATCGTCTGAGGTAGATTCTAACCCTTTCTCTGTTATTTCATGTTCTAAATGTCTAGGGCTAAAACTTGAAAATTCTAGGCTCTAAGACAAAATCGAACCCCTAAGTTTGGCAGCTCTAAACTATAAAGAAAATGAAAAACGTTTTAAAGATTCTATTGAAACGTTAAAAAAGGAAAAATCTGAATATTCTTTAAAAATAAGTGATCAACAGCTTCACATAGATGTTGCATACAGGGGGTTAGAAAAACAGAACAATGAAATCAACAAACTGCAAAATGAGATCTTGCAGTTAAAATGCACTAATGAGAAGTTGAAAAACTCTCGCTTTGTGGTGGAACACTACAAGTCTGTGGTGAGACAACGGAATGGGTTAGGTTTGGGTACTAATGCCATTCCTCCACCAGTGAGCGGGAAGTTTGTCAATAGCTTAATAGACATTGATCTCACTTGTCTATATGAGTCCTCTGATAAGGATGATTCCCCTAAAAAGGATGAATCCTCAAGTAAGGCTAACTCCACATCTAGTGAGGCGGGTCGGTTAACTCTTACCCTGAAGGAGTAGTATCTGAGGAGTTGTTGACCGAACAAAAGGTAAAGAAAAGCGTTATCACTAATGGTGATAATTGCATTTTAACTGAACCCGATATCATTGAAACAAATGATAATCTAAAGGTAATGCTTTATGGGGGGTATAAAGGTCTTAACCAAGCAAAGAAAGAAGCTTTTTCATCTCATTATGGGCTTGGGTATAAAGAAAATTTGGAAAAATATTATACTCCCAAAAACCAAACTGGTAAGGTTCAGACTAATGTTCATAAACCAACTCCTCCTTCTCATAATGCTGAGTTATCTAAGGCCAGAACTAATGAGCCTTACAAGAGAACTTATGTAGACAAGAGGAACTGTTTTCACTGTGGCTTGGTTGGTCACATTTTTGTGAACTGTCTTTCTAAGAACCAAGGGAAACGGCCTGTTGTTTCACAACCAGCTGTTATCCCCAGGTCGCCACCAGTGAAACCATCTCCCAAACATCCAAAGCAAAATGTGGTGAAACCACCGGTCAAACCGATGGTAAAGCCTAAGATCATATATGAAATAAAACCATCTGTTCCAAGAAAGGTAACGCAACCTGATGTACCTCGTGTTTCTACCTCTGGTAGTACACGTACTGGTGAGAAACCTGTGGCAAGACTCTCTAAGCCACAGAGGAGGAGACGGAACAAGAGGTTGAGAAAGCTTGAACAGCTGACTTCAGTTCAATCAGGTGAAGCTTCCACAAGTTCACCTGCTGTAGTTGAACCAAAGTCCCCTGTTCCGGTTAAGAAACAGAAGAGATCCTGGACTGCCAAATCCAAAACTTCTCAATCTCCTAGTTCTATTTCTTCTAAAGATTCATCAATTTTAGTTTATTTTGAAAAGGATGGACGACCCAAGACCACAATGGCTTGGGTCTACAAATCTAACTAATTCTTTTGTGACTCGTGCAGGGACGTCCGAAGGGTACTATCTCTAACCGCTGGTATGTAGATAGTGGATGTTCCAGGCACATGACAGGAAACATGGCCCTGCTTCAAGATGTTAAACCATTCAGAGGCGGCTATGTGGCCTTTGCCGGAGAAAAAGGCGGCAACATCACGTGTCAAGGCGTGGTTTCGAACGGTTGTGTCAGCTTTGACAATGTCAACTTCTGCGAGCAGCTGAAGCATAACCTGTTGAGTGTCTCCCAAATGTGTGATAAGGAGTACTCGGTGATGTGTGACAAGTCAGGATGCCTGATTCTCAAACCCGGTTTTAAAGTTCCAGAAGATTGGATCCTGATGAGAGCGCCAAGAACAAAGGACACCTATCAGATCGATATGAGCGTGGCAACAACCACCTCATCAGTTGCTACTTGTTTGCTTACCAAAGCGACAGAGCTTGACTCCATCTTGTGGCATAGGAAACTCAGACATATTTCGTATCGTAAAATGAATCATCTTGTCCGAAACGGTTTGGTAACCGGGGTTCCTAAGCTGAGGTTTACCGTTGCAGGTGACTGTATGCCTTGTAAAAAGGGCAAACAGCAACGGAAGTCTTACAAGCCCAAGCTCCAAAACTCTATTGATACACCTTTGGAGCTATTACACATGGATCTGTTTGGCCCCATAAGTATCAGGAGTATTGGAGGTAAGTCGTTCTGTCTGGTTGTAACTGATGATTTCTCATGTTTTTCTTGGGTGCATTTCTTAGGTACTAAAGACGAGACTGCTGATATTCTTCAATATTTGATCCTGAGCTTGGAATCTCTTTGCAAGCTGAAAGTTAGAAGAATTAGGAGTGACAACGGAACTGAGTTCAAGAATAATTTGATGGAGCTTTTCTGTCTCAAGAAAGGGATCCGTCATGAATTCAGCGCGCCGTACACGCCTCAGCAGAATGGAGTTGCTGAACGGAAGAACAGAACACTGATTGAGACTGCAAGGACTATGCTGTCGGATGCAAAGCTTCCTGTCACTTTCTGGGCAGAAGCCGTTAATACAGCTTGTCACGTCTTAAACAGAGTTCTGGTTGTGAAGAGGCACAACAAGACTTGTTACGAGTTGATCAACAATCGACTTCCCAATCTTGATTACCTAGTTCCTTTCGGTAGTCCTTGTTCCTTGTTGCTACAATACAAAGACCGCCAGTCTAAGTTTCATGCAAAAGCGGTGGAAGGCATCTTCTTAGGATACGTTGCCAACTCGCCTTGCAAGAGAGTGTACAACATAGGAACTCGTACTGTCGAGGAATGGTTTGAAGTGGATTGTAGTAAACACAGCATTCCACCCGAACCAACAGGTCCAGCTTGGGATTTTAATTATGATGCGCTATTCAAGTCATTCAATCTTCCTGATCTATCTGCTGTTGACGCCGCAAATGTTTATGAATTATTGGGTGGCGGTGATGACTCCAGCTTCTCTACTCGTGCTACTGTACCAATTATAACTCCTGATTCTAATGCTGCATCTGCATCTGGAACTCATGACAGTGATGACAGTGAAGATGTTCTTGTTGTTGGAGATGACGCTCAAGCCAATCCTAACACAACTGTAGGAAATGAAGCTCCAGCTGATCCAATTAACATTGAATCTGTAACACAGGAAACGGGGGAGTTAAGCACGGATCTAGATCCAGAAATTCAGGAACCGATTGTACCGGAGATGAGAGTGCATAGGAATCATCCAATCAACAACATTATTGGTGATCCTTATGCCGGTGTTCAGACTTGTCATCGAACCATCACTGAGAACACCAGTCTTTACACAGCGATATTTGACACTGGTGTCATGGAAACATGTCTGCATGCTGCATTCGTGTCCCAGTTAGAGCCGAAGAATGTGAAGGAGGCTCTCACTGACAACTGTTGGATTGAGGCGATGCAAGATGAATTGTCTCAATTCCAAAAGTTGCACATGTGGGATTTGGTTGACTTGCCAAAGGGCTTTCAACCAATTGGAACCAGATGGGTGTTCAAATGCAAGACGGATGATCGTCATGTTGTTGTGAAGAACAAAGCAAGATTGGTTGTTCAGGGTTTTTATCAGCAATATGCCCCAGTTGCTAGAATTGAGGCCATTAGACTGTTCTTGGCTTATGCCACATATGTCGGCTTCAAGGTCTATCAACTTGATGTGAAGAGTGCCTTCCTTTATGGTAAAGTTCATGAAGAAGTCTATGTCACTCAACCTCCCGGCTTTGAAGATCCGCATAATATCCATAAAGTGTACAAGCTCGACAAAGCACTTTATGGTCTTCATCAAGCACCGCGGGCATGGTATGAGACATTATCTAAGCATTTACTGTCTAATGGTTTCGACCGTGAACAGATTGACTCGACCCTCTTCATTAGGAAAGCAGGAGGTGACATTCTTCTTGTACAAGTATATGTCGACGACATCATTTTTGGGTCTACCAATGAAGGGATGTGTAGGGAATTCGAGAAGGTGATAAAGTCCAAGTTTGAAATGAGTAATATGGGTGAACTGTCATTCTTCCTGGGTCTGCAAGTCAGTCAAAGAGAGGATGGCATTTATCTACATCAAACCAAGTATGTGCAGGACATCTTATCAAAATACAAGATGAATGATAGCAGTACTTATGGCACACCTATCCCAGTCAATCATGGTTTGCATCCTGACAAAAATGGAAAGGATGTAGACAGCAGATTGTATCGTGGGATGATTGGATCACTTATGTATCTCACAGCTTCAAGACCCGATATAATGTTTGCTGTGTGCTTGTGCTCAAGGTTTCAGTCTCAACCGAAAGAGTCACATATGATAGCCGTGAAGAGAATTTTCAGATACCTGAAAGGGAAACCCGGATTAGGTCTCTGGTACTCTAAGCAGCAGTCATTCGACTTCAAAGCCTACACTGATTTAGATTATGGCGGTAGTAACCTTGACAGAAAGTCAACTTCTGGTGGATGTCAATTCTTAGGAGATAGACTGGTCTCCTGGCAGTGTAAGAAGCAGTCAACGGTTTCTGTCTCAACTTGTGAAGCAGAATACATTGCTGCAGCAAGCGGTTGTTCTCAGATACTTTGGATTCAGCAACAGTTGAGAGACTACGGCTTAAACTTCACTGGAACTCCTCTATTCATTGACAACAATGCCACAATGTCCATCACAAATAACCCGGTGAAACATTCCAAAACTAAACATATAGAGATTCGCCATCATTTCATCCGTGATTGTGCTGAAAAGCATTTAATTGAACTTGTAAAAGTTCACACGGATGACAATCTTGCTGACCTTTTCACAAGGCATTTGATCGATCCCGTTTTGAGCATCTTGTAAACTTGATAGGAATGTTCAATCCTAAGTGAAAATTAATTTTCTTAAATCAATTCAATTCATGGAAGTTAAATTTTATTTCTTTTAAATTTTCTGTATAGTTCTTTTAGTTTTTAAAATATTTTACAAAAAATCAAAAAAAAAATGGAGAAAATTTCAAAGTTAACTTGAGTTAAGAGGAAATGATAGTACATCTGAAATGATCTAAACGCCATAGACTGCTCATATGGGAAATGATTGCGTCATGTTTACTTAATTGTTTAAATTATAATGTTTTTAATCTGTTTATTTACAAGTAATTTGAATTGTAAGTAGACTGTATGCGTCTTTGAATCACTAGTAGTGTGGAAACTAAATCTAAATTACAACTGTGATTTGAACCCATGGTTGCAAGTGTGTGTGCGTAAAAGAATAGAAAAGATCATTATCAGATAAAGGATGTTAGATTTTGGCAATAATTTTCTTTTGAGATCAGTTTCGGGTTATGTCGTTAGCACAATTAATGCGGTTCATCTCACTGTCCATACTCACAAGTATGCAAGGAGAGATTGAATCAAGACATGTCTCTGCATTAACCGTGGAGCATGTATTCACCCTTGAATCACTCCTGATTCATTGAAATCAAATCCAGATAAAAGTTGGATCCCCTTACCTTATTCAATCACCATATATATTATCCTGAATCATCATTCCGATATTCAATGAAGAAAATCAAATGAAACCAAGACAACAGAATCACTCGATTCTGAATCTTATGATTCCTGATAATCCTTATGGATTCTGCTTGATTTTTCCTGTGCTAATAGATGTAGCTTCATTCTGAAAATTTAGAAAATCATTGGGAAAATCTTAGATGCCTTGAGATAGTGAATGTTAGAATAGCATATCAGTGGGGTACACGTTGTATATCTTATAATTAATACCTTAATACACAAGAATGTGATACAAAGATGCGTATAGTTTCAAATCTTATAATATTGTCAACTTGAATTACTTGTTTATGTGCTTATTACGTATGAATAAAGAGTAATCCATGACATGATCCCATATTCTTTGATGTTTATTTTGTATCGTTTTTGCTAAAAGATAGCCTGATATGATCCTCTGCTCGTGTCTTTGATCAAAAATAGTTTGTGTGAATACTTGTATATTTCTATGAGAAAAGATCAAAAATATTTTAAGTTTATGCATGGTTCAATTTTATTCAGAAAAGCCAAAAATATTTGTGTTTAACCTTCCTGAATTGTATTTGAAACCTCGTGATTGAATATTTTTATCTTGTTCGTTAGTTGATTTGAAAAACTTCATAAATTCTGAGTTGAAATTTTGCGTACTTAATCGTTGTGCGTACTTGTCAAGTTCGCACGAAGTAAGTCTTGCGTACTTGTAAATGCGCAAGAGTAAAACTTGCGCACTTATAAATGAGCAATAGTTAAAGCTTGCGTACTTGTAAGTACGCAAGAGTTAACTCGTGCGCACTTAACAAGTACGCACGACTGATTGTGGCTGGGTATATAAGGGACACTTAGAAATTTTTCTCAGTTTCATCGCATTCAAACCAAATTTTTCCCTCTGCAAATTTCACTCAAAATCAAAGTGTTCCTAAACCATCTTTTCGTCCCGTCTATTGTTTCATTATCTCATTTCATTGACTTGGTGAGATTCTAGGCTAAATCCATCCGTAATTTCGTGACTTTTGGACCGATTGTAGACTTAAAATTTTTTTAGGGTTATTCTTGAATTTTTGGGTAAAATTGGGGATTGTTTGGGTAATTTCTTATCACTAATCCAGATTAGAAAACTTAATCGACTCTTAATCATCCCATTTGGTCCTTGATGTGATCCGTCGGTTGAAGTTTAATCGGCAGTGGGTCGAGGGCCGTTTTAGGTCAAAATTGGCCCTGGTTAGGTAGTTTGTGGTGTTGATACTGGTCCCATAGGTTAGAATCATTGATTCCGACCTAGTGGTGACCTATTCGACCCGCTTTTTGAACGATCAATCAAATTCTAAACTTTCTGGAATTTTTCTTAAGTGTTGTTCTTGTGCACTTAGCAAGTACGCAACAGGTAGTTCTTGCGTAAGAAGAAAAAGCTGCGCACTTGCTTAGTGCGCAACTCCAACACTTAGGAAATTTTCTAAGTCTGAAATTTCTGTTCAAAGAGTAACTACTATACCGTGTCATGTTTGTTCATTTCCAATGATACGTGTTGTTCTGATTGTGCTTTCTGTGTGATTTTGCAGATTATGGCTCGAGCGTTTACTAACGAATTCAACATGTTAGCGAACACTCAACCCGAATGGAAAGGTGCAACATTGCAATATAGGGAGATAGTTGACTTCTTGAACCGCTCAGGAGTCAGCTATGCTATCTCAGCTGACCCGACCGTGTCAAGACCTTACTTGGAACAATTCTAGGAGACGGCGGAGCACGACTGCACGGTATCCCCCAATGTCATTAGGGCTACCATTGCAGGTCAGGCTATTGCTTTCTCTGAAGATACTATAAGAAGGGTCCTACAGTTCAGAGACCTCGCGACCGACCCGAAAGCCTATCCAGACTACTTTGTGGATGGCTGTTGGAGACAAAGAATGGGATACGTCGGAGCGAGGGATTATGCTTCATACAAAAAGATGTGGGTATTAGACCAATGGCGGTATTTCGCCCACGTCATGATCGTGTTCATCTCGTCAAGGAAAGTTGGTAAAGATGCCATGGGTCATGACCTTGCAGCAGCCATGGTAGGCTTGTCTCTTAATAGGGGCTACAACTTCTCGCGCTACATCTTCAAAGCAATCAATGACCAGATCAACACAGCGGAGAAGTTTAGATTCTTATTGTACCCTAGGTTTGTGCAACTCTTGATGGATGACGCGTTGCCAAACCTTCCTGCTATAGGGGAGAGACTACAAGTCAAGTGGGTGGACAAAAGAGTATTTGCTCAATTCCTGAAGCCAGGCAGTGTAGAACCTACCCCTGTGCACACAGAACTCTTTGGCCACCTTCTAAATGAAGCATATGTGGCACCTGAAGACTGGAGATGGTACAGCCATGACTCGGAACCTGAAATGAGTGAACATTCCGATGAACAGCAGGAACAACACGATGAGGAGAATGATAGTGATGATGGCTCGTCTGAGGATGGAGAAGATGAAGGCGGTGATGGAGGTGCTGAGGAATCCGATTCAGAAGCAACAGAATCAGATTCTTCTGATTCCGATGACGCACCATCACAGGCACACCCCAGGAGATCGGCACAGGTAACCCTACATGAGTCGTCCTCCAAAAGAAAGCAACAGAGCTCGAGCAGCGAATATGAGCCAACATCTGACTCTGACGCTGCTCTACAAAGACAAAGAAGAGAAAGTGTTTAGAAGAACAGGGGAGATAGGCAAGAGGTTGCTATCCCCATTGTGGTAGAGGCCCGGCTCAGCAGCAAGTACAGGTTCAAGCTGCCAGTACAGATTCAGCCTCTACCCCACCAGCACAGCAATTGTACCGTAGGAGGAGAAGACCACAAGTTCAAGCTGACGTGGTAGTCACGGCAGTCACAGAGGAGGTTCCTGTGACGGTGACCCTCCCTACAACATCAGTCCAAGTGGCGGTGACTACTCCAACTGTCATGGAGTCTGTCACCATCACCCCTACCATAATACCCACTCCCATCATCTCATCCCAAATCCTAACACCCACCATTGATCCTCCAAGTCAACCCTTCACTTATGAAGATTTCTCACAAGGGTTTGACTTGGTACCATCTTCTCCTCCCCTATCCATAATGCCGAAGCGTCATCGTCTAGGCATCCTGATCCGAATGAGGCAAGTATCGATGTACTAGAAACCCAAGTTGTTGGACTGCTGAAGACTATTCAGAAGTCAAAAGAGGAATCTGATGCTCAACAAGCACAGATTAATTCACTGACCGATGAAGTTAGGATTCTACATAGCCAGAGAACGGGGACTAATGAGCGACTGAAGAACGTAATGGCACAGAATGAGCTGTTAATGAAGACAAATGAAATGATTCTAGGCCACAGAACGTCACTTGAGCTAAGGCTGAATTTACAAAGAAAAGAGCATGAAGCGATGGTCAAATTAGTTGCAGAACTGACCAAGAAGCTTGATGCTCAGGGGGAGAAGGAGAAAGAGAAAGAGAAAGAGAAAGAGAAAGAAAAGAAATCCACTGGTGCTGAGCCTTGTCATCCAGTCGACTTGACTAAGGATGACGATAAAGACAAGGATCCTGAAGCCGGTCCTAGTGGAGGTGAGCACCAAGCTTTGGCATCGAAACTAGGTAGTTTTGATACCTGTTTTTCAGGCCCATTGGGCGGTGGCTTGGAAAACAAGGCGCATGTGCTTGGCCTCCTATATATAGCAGATTATGCCTTAGGAGTGAGTGTGTGTCTGTAGAGGGAATCACCACCCAGGGGGAGCTCACCCTGGGGTGAGACTAATTGTTAGTGTATGATCGAACGTTTATTTTCATTTCAATCAAAGAATCATACGTTTTATGCTTTCAATTATTTGTTCTTTTCACTTTCATATATGTTTGTTCGTGTATGTGATTCCCGAACCCGTCTCTACCCTTTTTCTGATTCGAGAGTGATACCGGATCCAGAGATTCCGCCTCTCGATCCGGACTGTTTGATGAATTTCTCCGCAGATCTGTTCTTTCAGGTCTGCTCAGGACCTACACAGAACTGACCAAGAAGCTTGATGCTCAGGGGGAGAAGGAGAAAGAGAAAGAAAAGAAATCCACTGGTGCTGAGTTTTGTCATCCAGTCGACTTGACTAAGGATGACGATAAAGACAAGGATCCTGAAGCCGATCCTAGTGGAGGTGAGCACCAAGCTTTGGCAATTGTGCCCATCTCTGCTATTCCAATGGCTGAGGGGGAGTCTACTCAGCAAGAGGGTGGTGATACCTCTGGTGGTGGTGGTGATAAAGGGAAGTCAGCTGCCGATGTGCTCAAGGACTTATCTGATGATGAGATCCTTTATCTTGAGCCTGACTATTCCAAGGAAGCACAGATCGATGCTCTACTTAATCTGGAAGAAGGAGAGATCGACTCTGGTGATGACTGGAATGATGACGACGAAGATGTTGTGATCGAAATTCCCAAGGGTGACGAGGAAGGAGAGTACGAGCTAGAAGATGGAGAGATCTTTGAAGTTCCATCCTTCGACGCTCCACTCGACACAGGTTCTGTCGATCAGGCCAGTAATGTAGAAGCCTCGACTGAAGCCTCCCCAATTGACCCTGAACCTGTGGACCCAGAGGCACCGAAAGATACAGACATGCCTTCTACTTCATCAAAGGGTCCAGCTCCTGTGTGGCAAAAGACATCTATCATAGACAAGCACGGAGCAACAGGAATGATCTTAGCTGTAAGGTTCGAGGAGGACAAGCAGATGTTCGCTATCAAAAGATTTGGGGGGGTTCAATACTTGAAACCCACCAGTGAAGCGTTCAGCTCCTTGCCCAAATACGACCTTGTGAACCTTGCAAACCGAGAGCTGCTGGGTCATTCCAATCACGTAGTGGCGATGGGTTTGTGGGTGGTTCTGCAGCGAGAAGCAAGATCAGGGAAGTTCGAGATGTTCAAGCCTCAAGTGCCCAAGAGAGTCAAGGATAAGCACGCTGTACATCCTGTGACTAAGAAGCACTTAAAGAAATTGGTATACAAGCCAGTGCGATGTGAAACTAAGATTCCCCTGAGCAAGTTATCTCAGGATATTCTTGGTGACATGTGGTACTGGTACGTAGATCCAAAGACGGGCGAGGCTGTGATCATGGGTAAAGGACGTCCAGAGAGTGGGAACCTAGTGCCAAAGGAGCTGATCAGAATATTTGATGAAGTCTGCTTCATCAACTTTTCTGTGAAAGATCTAGAGGTACTAGCAGAACACTACTGCGTCTACACAGATGAGTGGACAAAGCTCCTTGATTCTAAATATGACAAGGTGATTAAGTTCTGCATTGATTACAAGAAGAAGATGGAAGCTGAAGACTGAAGCTGTGAAGACTGAAGACTGAAGACTGAAGACAACGAAGATCCCGAGCTGTTGTCAAGGGAGTTTGTTTAAGCACTTTCCTGTGACAACACTCTGGATAGAGTCTTAGTTTTTATTTTCATGTCTGTAATTGTCTTTGTATGTAAGAGTCTTTATGTATTAGTTTATCGAGTTGTATTTACTTTTACATATTGAATGTTGCATTTCTTTCTAAGTGTTTTGCGCACTTACATGTGCGCAGGAGAAAGCTCCTGCGTACTTAGCAAGTACGCAAGAATACCTTTGCGTACTTGTTAAGTACGCAAGAGCATTTTGCCCTGCGCACTTGCTAAGTGCGCAGGCATCAGGTCAGGTATAAATAGGATAGGTAGACAGAAGTTAAGTACGCAGTCCTCATAGCAAATACGCAGATTGTAAACCAAGTGCTTTTCTCTGTAACCTTCAAGTGTTTATAATATAAAGAAAGTTTAAAGTGTCTTCTCTTGTCGGTTTACTTTGTTTAGCTAGACTCTCCACCTAGTCACGGGCATTCCGCACCCGGTCCGACTAGTAGACCCACTTGCATGTGACGATCCGCCACACCCGAGGGACCTACACATGATGATACGTGCAAATATGAATGAGTATGATAGAATGAGTCTAAGACCTAAAATGGAATAACGGAGTACTCACTAAGTGTTAAAAGGGTGGTGGATACGCCGCTAGTACTTCCTATATATAAACCCTTTTAGTACCTCGTGAAGAAACCTTTACAAAGGTTAGGACTGGTTGGGAATAAATCAAGCATATACATGAAATGAAAATAAATGTTTGATACATTTGGGAGGTTGTGAGTCTAAGATACTCAAGGTCCCAAATGAAAAAAGATACCCGACCTATAAGGTGGATCTCAATAAAATAAAGAAGAAGAAAACTAAAGATTAAAGCCTACGAGGCTAAGAAATAAATGAGCCTTCGTGGCAAATGAGTCTTCGTGACAAATGCAATGGGTATATACTGAAAAATATAAGGACCTTGCTAATACTCTGACCGGAGGTACGTCCGAAGATGGTCGAGAGGGGGTTAGCACACCCATGAATAAAATGAATAATCTGACTGGAGGTACGTCCGAAGATGGTCAGGAGGGGGTTAGCACACCCATAAAATACACGAATGACGTGACCGGAGGTACGTCCGGAGATAGTCACGGGGGCGCTGAGAGCCTGGGAAACTTGAACAATAATAAGAAACTAAAGGGTTCATCATAAAACAAACGATGCAAAGTTGAAGAAAGGCGTGTAATGAAGCTTCCTGAGGACAAAGCTATCAAAGTTGAAGAATCCCTATGTAATAGGATGAAAATGTATCATCTTATGTAAAAACCATATTATAATAAAAGTCATACCTTAGTCATTTAATGACAAGGTTTTGAAAAATCTGGAATCATTTTCCGTATTAAACTCTGATAAATAATAAAGAAATAAGTAGGATGTTTCACTGATGCCCCTCAACATTAATTTGTAGTTTTGTTAGCATGGCCTATAAACTTTAAAACTTGCTTGTTGTGGTTGTTTGAACAATTTGTTGTTTTTTTGGAACCTTGCATAGTGCCCCTTTAGACGGTCATGTTGCCCAAGTGGGCTGAACATTTATCTGTTTTTAATGTTTTGTAACTTTTGGTTGATCCTGTACTTTTAGAAGTATTGGATCTTTGTTTTAATGTACGCTTGGTGTGCATAATATAATTTTTGCATGTCATATTCCTAGATTTGCCAAAGTATAGTGTTGTAGAAACCACACTGGACAAAATCATCGGCATGAGTGTGCATTATCCTATTTTGATACCCTTACTTTGATAAGTATTTATGGGTTATGTCATAAGCATCGTTATGTTACTTATGGAGCATTTGTAATGGGTCCTCACCCTCATGAATGGGTAAGTTTGAGTTAGACCCTATGGAGTTGTATTGTTTTAGGAACTCACCCTCTATACGGGTAGGTAAGGCTGGATCTCGTTGAGCATTTGGGCCTAAGAACTCATCCCTCTACATGAGGAGGTATGGGTGCCGAACCTCATAGAGCTGTATTAGTTAAGGAACTCATCCCCGATAGGATAATTTAGACAAGACTTTCTGAAAGAAGTTTTTCTTATAATTGATCATAACCATACACTAGGTGACCATAGTTGGTCCCATGTCTACATTTTTCTTTTTTAAACGAAGAAACGACGTAGATACTTGGCGTGCCTTGGAAGCTTTTTCCCCGCCATGTCTGTAAGCTTGTAAGAACCTCCCTTATGTGCTTCGTCAGTACAGTAAGGTCCTTCCCATTTTGGGCCCAACTTTTTGGTGTTCTGTTCTTTGCTAGCTTCGTTGTTCCCGAGGACAAGATCACCTAGTTTAAAGGTTTCATGCCTAACCCTCATGTTGTAATAAGCCTCCATTTTTGCTTTTACTTTGCCTCTAAGATCATCGCATAGTCTCTAGCTTCTTCCAATAGATCAAGGTTTAACACCACCTCTGAGTTGTTACCGTATTGGTTAAAGTTGCTATTTCGATGTGTCATGAGTCCGATTTTGGCTGGTATAACTGCTTCGGAGCAAAAACGAGGCTATATAGAGTCCGACCGTGGTTTGTTTTTTCAATTGTTCTGATGGCCCACATGACGTTAGGTAGTTCTTCCAACCGGTTTTTGCCATATCGTCCAAGCCTAGCCTTGATTCCTTCTACAATGCTCCGGTTCATGCGTTCCACTTGACCGTTTGACTGAGGGTAAGCAACTGAACTGAAAATATGCTTAATGCAAGCTCCGTGTGTTGGGAATCTAGTACCAGTTTTTCACATTTAAAAACATTAATTATTTAAACGTTTTAAATAAATAAATCAGATATATTTAGCGGAAGCGATTTAGAGTACTAATAATAGATCAGATCTGGATCCCGGACAGTGATCCGATTACACACGTATAAACAATATAATAAAACCAACCATATGGTGTTCTAGGATTATACTTTCGATGATAACCAATAACTCAGATCAACGGGCGTTAAGCTAGATGACACGTACACGAAAGCTACAGCAAAACGTCACACGTATGCGCAGAGGGGAACCCGGCGACGGCGCGGAACAGGGCTGCGACGGGGCTAGTCATGACGAAGGAGACGTCATCGGATAGCAGCGGCTTGGTGGTCTTCGGCAGCTCACGAAAGTCGTAGGGGGGGCTACGACTCTCTCCTTTTGTATAAATATGGATGGTGGCAAGATTAGTATTAGGGTTTTAGAGTTAAGGTTTAATTACAAACCTGTAACTTACAAACCACACCCCTATGGTATTAACAATTAATCACCTGATAATTAACTATTAATTATCTTTAATCCATATCTTTTTACTGATTAACAATAACTAGTAAAATTGATCCCTTTTAATGTCTAACACTTAAACATTAAAACTCCCGATTATAATTATTTCACTAAATAATTAATCACCGAATGAAACGAATAAATATTTCTCTAAATATTAATCCCTCGTTTATTAAATCCGTCTTTCGTGATCTATAATATTAACAATTAAATATTACATATATTTGCTCGTTGTCTAAGGTGTAACTCTTTGGATCGTACCTCGTTAGTAACGTTGACTTAATTGATGATCAGACATCATATATCCAACAATCTCCCACTTGGACGATTAATTAATTAATCAGTTCAACGTAGACAGTGGTGGACGCCTAGCTGCATCTCATTGCCTCTAGCAAGGTATGACGTATTACAATCGTCAAACTATTTCCTTGTGTACAAGTGACCTTTACTTTACCAAGTGTAACAGTCGTAGTAAGCATATCTATGTATCCTTTCTGTTTAGGGCATCCGTTGAACATGAGACATGGATACAATTCACTTCTCATATGGGTTCAACTATTCTTGTTCTCGTTCTCCAATTCAAAGTGGTCTTAAACAAACTACTCTTTAGTTTGAGCATGGCCATATGTTTTACACCAATTTGAATCAACGAGGGCGCCAAAATGTCCAACTCCTAATTAAAAGAGAACGGAATTCCTTTGGCCACATACAACTCCCACTAAACTTCATATTACCCCTGATCGTACCCTTATTACTGCCTATTAAGGTACAACGTTAGATAAGATCAAAGAACAAACTTTAGTTAGAGTTAGTTCTAGTATGTGCCTCGGGTCGAGGATCGATAGATCTTACCATATTCAAAACATCTCAAGACTTTGATCCATAAAGATAGTTTTGAAGCGAGTTACGCCTAATAATCATTCTCTAATGATTATCTGTGAACATGATCTCCAACTACTTTGACTTCATCTACTTGGACTTTCATTCATAATGAACCAACCATCCGATTCACAGTAGTCTTATATTCAGATTGATTCCCATAAATTTGATCATCTACGGACATTTAGAATATAATATTCAAGGATTTCTAAAACGTATAAACTATCAAACAAAGTAGCATCTATTTATAATGCATTTAACCATTAAATCAAATATAAAAACTAGTGCAACTGTATTGTTCAAAAGCACCAAATATTAAATATAGATCAAACCCACTGTCTAGAAAATCTAAGGCCTATCTTATCAGCATGCTACTCATGTTTAGAATGAGGCATAGGCTTAGTGAACGGGCCGACTAGATTTAGATCTGTGTGAACTTTGTTTAACACGATGTCTCACCATTCCAATATATCCCTGATATAATGAAATTTTTATATAATGAAATCTTCTGAGTATGTGCTTCATGCTGTGGTGGGACCTTGGCTACTTAGCTTGAGCAATAGCACCAGTATTGTCACACAGTATCTTGATTGGTTTTTGAATGCTAGGTATTACTCTGAGATCAACAATGAACTTCTTTATCTAAGCAGCCTCCTTTGCAGCTTCCAAAGCGACAATGTATTATGATTCGGTGGTGGATTGAGCAACAACACTTTGCTTAATACTCTTCTAAGTGATAGCACCACCATTCAGAACAAATACAAATCTCGTTTGTGATTGAGAATCATCTCGATCTGTCTGGAAGCTAGCATCAGTATAACATTTAACAGCTAGTTCTTCTTCCAGTCCTCCATATATCAAGAACATGTTCTTAGTTCTTCTTAAGTACTTAAGGATGTTCTTCACAGCTATCCAGTGACTCTCACCAGGATTCTGTTGATATCTTCTAGTCATGCTTAAAGCGTATGATACGTCAGGTCTAGTACATAGCATGGCATACATGATCGAACTAGTTGCTGAAGCATATGGAACCTTTTACATTTTTTTCTATTCCTTGTCAAACTGAGGGCACTTTTGTTATTCATGAAAAAGCATTTAATGACCTTATCAATGTATATACTTTGACTTAAACGTATAAGCCGCTTTGATCTATCTTTATAGATCTTTATTCCGGAATATAAGAAGCTTCACCAAGATCTTTCATTGCGAAACAATTACCCAACCAGGACTTCACGTCTTGTAGAATAGGGATATGGTTTCCAATGAGCAGTATGTCATCTACATGCAAAATCAAAAAAGTCACATGGCTCCCACTTGCCTTTTTGTAGACACACGGTTCATCTTCGTTCTTGACAAAACCAAACTCTTTGATTTTCTTGTCAAATCGAAGATTCCAGCTTCTGGATGCTTGTTTTAATCCATAAATGGATTTGTTTAACTTACATACCTTATTAGGATTCTTTGGATCTTCAAAACCTTCTAGTTGAACCATATAGACATCTTCAGTAAGATGCCCATTTAGGAACGCAGTTTTGACATCCATTTGCCATATCTCGTAGTCATAATACGCGGCAATGGCAAGCAAGATCCTAATCAACTTAAGCATGGCTACTGGCGAGAAGGTTTCATCATAATCAATTCCTTGAGTTTGAGTAAAGCTTTTCACTACTAGCCTTGCTTTGAAGGTTTGCATATTCCCATCCATGTCGATTTTCTTCTTAAAAATACACTTGCTTCCTACGGTCCGACTATCGGGAGGAAGATCAACCAAGTCCCATACATGGTTGTCATACATGGATTGGATATCAGCATCCATGGCTTCAAGCCATTTCTTAGATTCAAAATCTAAGATCGAAGATTTGTAACTAGTGGGCTTAGCCTGATCAACTATAAGGATATTTTCAATCTGGTGAATTCTGATATACCGGTCGGGTTCATGACGATCCTTAGCATTTCTATGAACAGCGTGTATCACAATTGAATCTTGAACATTTCTAGATTCAGTTTCAGCAGTCTCATGTTGAATGGCAGATTCAGTTTGAGGTTCGGTTGCTTGTGGTTCTCGGATCTCATCCATATCCACACGGTTCTCTCCAATCCCTCTCGCAAGAAGTTCCTTCTCCAAGAAGGTAGCTCTGCGTTTAATGAAAACTCGGTTTTCAGCAGGATTGTAGAAATAGTAACCGATTGTTTTAGGGTATCCGACGAAAACAACTTTGTCGCCACGGGGATTTAGCTTACCCGTAGATTCACTTGTAACGTAGGCATTACATCCCCAAACCCTAAGGTAGGACACTTTGGGTTTCTCCCCATGCCATATCTCATAAGGCGTTTTGTCCACCTTCTTTGTAGGAGCTAGATTTATGATTCTTGTGGCAATCTCGAGAGCAAAACTCCAGGAGTGTGGGAGGTTTGTACGACACATCATAGATCGAATCATATCTAATAGAGTTCGATTTCTCCTTTCGGACACACCATTAAGTTGTGGTGTTCCTGGTGGAGTGAGTTGAGAAATGATCCCACATTTCTTTAGATGTTCATCAAACTCTTGACTAAGATATTCACCACCTTGATCATATCAAAGCATCTTAATTGTCTTACCAAGCTGATTTTGTACTTCGTTCTGGTACTGTTTAAACATTTCAAATGTTTCATGTTTATGCTTAATAAGATAAACATATCCATATCTACTGAAGTCATCAGTAAATGTAACGAAGTATCTCTCCACTTCTAGACATTGTTCTGAATGGACCACATACATCAGTATGTACAAGTCCTAACAGATCCTTAGCCCTTTGACTGATACCGGTAAAAGGAGCCTTGGTTAGCTTTCCACTAAAACATGATTCGCAATCATCAAACTTGACTAGTAGAATTCAGAATTCCGGCGGTCTGGAGTTTCTTCATGCGATTCTTGTTTATGTGTCCAAGTCTACAATGCCAGAGATATGTATCATTGAAATCAAATTTCATACGTTTGGAGGAGATATTAAATAGAACGTTATTATCGACTTCTATCTCATAGATTCCATTGTGAGGCTTTGCAGAAAAATAAAACAAACCATTTAAATATGCATAAATGAAATCATTGTCAAAAGCATAATTAAATCCTTGTTCGCGCAAAGCGGATACTGAAACAATATTCCTAGTCAAATTAGGAATAAAATAAACATTGTTCAAAACAAGTTCTAAACCAGAAGGAAGTAAAAGAGTGTATTTTCCTACAGCCTTCACCGCAACCTTTTGCCCATTTCCCACATGGAGCTCAAGGTCGCCTTGCTTCAGTTTCCTAACCTTCTTTAGTCCCTGCAAATCATTACAAATGTGATAAACACGTCCAGTATCAAACACCCAAGATTTGCTAGACAGAGAGAAGATCTAAATAACGAACATACCTGAAGAGCCTGCTTCCGAAGCTTTGGTCTTCTTAGCAAGGTATGAAGGACATGTACTCTTCCATTGTCCAATTTCTCCACAGTAATGACAGGTGTCATTACTCTTGAAAACAACTCTCTTCTTGCCACGCTTTCGTGGTTTAGAGATCAGAGTGTTCATGTGTCCCATAGTAATTTCAATAGCCATAAGCGACTCTCGCAGTTCAGATATGGTTCCTCCTACTACATACTGCTTGTAGTGTTTAACGAACTCTTCGTATTTAACATGCAAATACATTAATATGAAGTCTATTGCCATATCCTAGTTGATAGTCAAACCAAGATCTTTCAAGCTGTCAATGATTTTCACCATTTTAGAAAAATGTGAGCTCATCCATGTTCCCCTTTCCATGCAACTTGATAAGGACTTAAGCACATTAAGATGCTCGTTGCGATTTTGATGAAACCTTTTCTTCAACTCGCAAGCCATATCATATGCAGGGTAATATTCTAGCTCATGACAGAGCTCGTCACACATTGTAGATATCATCAAGAATGAAACCTCATTCGAATCTTCAACGTGTCTTCTCCAAAGCATTTTTTAGCCGCTATTTGCTGGGAGTGAGGGAATTGAAATTTCCAGAACATAGGATCTCTTTTCCTCCTTCAGAACACTTCCTAAGATATGGTACCACTCAGAGAAGTTTCCTCCTTCGAGTGTGTTCCGATAAAGCAAAGACTTTAGAGCAAAGATGGAGTCGGAATTGATTTCGTTAAATATCTACAAAATTCAAAATAAAGAAAGGTTTTAGTATTTTCATGCATAATGATGTGTGTTTTATATGTAGATAAAAATATATATATCCCCGACAACGACGCCAAAAAAGTTGATAGCGTGTTTTTAGTAGTAATAAATATATTATATTTAGAGCTACACAAAATCAGGTTTTAAATTTATAAATTAAAATGATAATTACTTCAACTAAATAAACACACAATAGGCAAGTGTACTTATCGCAGCGTAGTATAGTCTGGGTAAGAACCAAGTATCGAACCATGGACACGGATCTCGTACTCAACCCTCGCTATTGTCTGACTAGGATAATAAGTTGGAAAATGGGTTTTGTTTTAAAAGGAAAATAAAAAGGGTAGGAAATGTAATTAGAAATATTATCCCATTTAAGGTGTTACTCTAGTTGTTATCTCTTGTTAATTAATGGTATATTTAAAGTAAGGTTGGTCATAGTTACTAGTACTAACCCTTTCGATAGGGGAGTTAGCATTTCGTAACGAAACAGTGTATACTGTCAGCCAACTGTTCCTTAATGAATCTCCGGACCCTGAACGGGGTCTCAAGTCCGCCGGTTATCTCGTGATTCATTATTCAGACTAAGATTATCCAATGACTGACGTACGTCATGTCTTGTAACTTCCTTTGGAAAGTCGAAATGCGTAACTCCCTCCAGAGCTACTTTATGAACGCTCGGACCTAACAAATTATGTTCTTAAATGGTTGTATTTACTTATAATATTATTTAAATAAATAAGACTTTCATTCTCAAGATCAAACCCCATGGCTCTCGCTAGAAGTCCTCTGCAAGCCGATACGAGAGAAGTAAAGAAATACCAACACAAACCGTCTGGTCTGGTTAGGGCTCAAACGGCATGTTGAATACCCAAACCTCCAATCAAAACATAATATTAAATCTATACTGCCCGCACGTTGCTAGCACCAAGATTTGTATATAGATCGTACAAACTCAAATAAGCTTCACAAACAAGAAGTCTTGCTTAAGTAACTTACAAGATTTAAGATTATTAGATTAGTTTAAAGATCAATTATTCTTGTCTTTTTAGGATAACTCATAGTAAAGACTTTAAATACATAACATACTAAAAATACTTCATTAATTAATTAAAGTTCAACCAACTCGAGCAACACAAGAGAACTAGCCATGAATGACCAATCAAGTGACCCCACTAACACTTAGATAATGTGTGGAAGTATTCCAACACCAAGGGAGAGCGGGTATAGAATGCCTCTTGTTTTACTCGAATGAGAAGAATCGCTTCATATTACAAAACTTTAAAAAGGAAATAAATAAAGAAAAGCTAAACGGACCAAAACCGAGAGAGTTCCAGCTCTTAGAAGAGCACTAAGGCCTTCCTAACTCTTGATCTTGGACAACTAAAACATTAGAATGAGCTTGCTATTTATAGGCTAAGATTTTTGTAATGCACGGCCGTGCATTGGATTGCACGGGCGTGCAAAGTACCATTTTCTTTCACGTGCGGAATCTGGCAGTACAGGAGAGTACAGGGACCCAAAATAGGGTTTGCACGACTATGCAAGGCAATGCACGACTGTAAAAGGCAATGCACGGCCGTGCATTACCTTATTTTGATCCCTGTTGACTTTTTGACTTCCAGGTTTGACCTTCTGTGTCCGGTTTCATTCAATTGGGTTCCGAATGTTGATTTCACCTTGTTTTTGAGTGTTTTCATCATTTTTTTGCATATCCAAGTCAATTATCCTATCGGAACACAAATGGATGAATTAAGTGCCAGTTATTATCATATTATCTCTAATTGTGATGAATTCGGGGATAATTATGCGTGCAAAACATGTATAATTTACGTCATATCATAATACCCCACACTTAAACTCTGCTTCTCCTCAAGCAAACTCATGCATGATTATACCCATAGAAATAAAGTATTGTTTAAGTGTTAATCCAAAGCTGTTGTCTCAAATGGCTGAGTGGCCCTATTAAAAACAATGATTTGGAGTTTATACCTTTCGAGTGTTTCTCCACAAGAGGGTAGCAAACCCAACATACTTGATGGAACTATGAGTATGCATAAAATTACAGTCTCACAAATGTTCACTCAACACTCGGGTTAACTATATGGATAATGTATGTTAAGAAGAACACTCAATGCTACAATTGATGCTTGCATAATCATAGACTTGTATAGAAATCAAATCTCCACCAATTGACATAAAATACGTGTAAAAATCAAGAGGGCTTTAATAAAGGGTTGTAATGTTTGGCTTAGGGTTAAGGTAGGAAGGATTTGGGAATAGTGGCTAAATGTTGAAAATCTGACTTGGCTTAATGATAAAAATGAAAATGATTCCGTTATTCAACTTAGATTAGACAATGTGACTAATCTAAGGACTCTTTTAAGGTCAGGTCGTCAAGACCAAATCCTTTCCTTCAAGAATGTCAATTTCTTCTTATCGTTGAAATATCCATTGCTATCAATTTTTCATGAATCATTCGGCTGTTTCTTCCTAATACATCCACTTTGATTAGCTTTGCATACTCCAATTTTTCAAGTAAGTTTGATTTCTTTTGATGAGATTTCTTCACTAACTTTGGCGATTTACTAATTTCTTTTTGGTTGCCCCCTTTTCTTTTCACAATAATTCTTCTTTTCATATTAAATGAGTTTCTTTCTTAGAACATAAGATGGATCTATAAATTTTCAGTGGATAATCATTTCTTCATTCATATCCAAGTCAATTTTCAACTAAAAAGGGTTAAAAGATAAAAGCCTAATTTTTCGGTTTAATGGTTTTGAGATGTGGGTTTAGAAATGAAAAGGTTTAGGATCAAAGAGGCTAACTAGGGGATAATGTTTAGGGTAGGTAAAGGGAAAGAAAAGACTAAAGAAAATGGGTTAATCCTAATGCCTCAATCATTTTTATGCATTCTTTTAGTCCATGATCTTGAAATGTATATTTTACACAAGTTCTAGCATGCAAAGAAATAATTAGCAATCACTCTATCAAACGAAATGAGCATGTGAAATATATAATAATTACTGCGCCAAAAACTTGATGGCTTTCATGATAATGCTCGGATAGGCTCAAATTCTCACATGGAAATGGAAGGTAAATGGTAATAAAGTAAAAATGTGCATAAACTTATTTCTTTCTGTTGTGCTCCCTAATCTTCCCTATTTGTTTCCTTGATTCACTTCAACGGTATTTCAAATTGCTGTTTTTATAAGCCCGTTTATGCCAAATGATTTTTAAGACTCTTGCTTTTAGATTATTTCAGAATCTGTCATCCTTATAGATTATTTTTGAAAATGTTTTAATTACTTCTATATATATTTAATCCAATGAATTGGGTAGTTTAATCATGCACTTGTAATACTTAGGATAAAATTAGGTAGCCAAAATATCAACCGGGTTCCACCCCACACTTAGTTCTTGACACTATGAATGTATGCAATATGATATGTGTAATGATACTAAGAGTGTGGTGAAACTGATACTCCCCCTGATGAGGCGTAATTGTCAGGTGTGTAATCGATCCTCATCAATGCCTAGATCGTATTTCTGGGCACGAACCAAAACCTGTATCACATGTAATGCTAAGCAATGCTCAACTCATAAAATAAGTACTGAAAGGAAAGATTAAACTAATATTCACTTAACAAAGCGGTCGAATAAGGTTGGTGGTAATGCCGCCATGTCAACGGTTACCCCTGTAACCAGTAAAAATTGGTACCTTGTCTAGTCAAACAAACAAACCAACGTCAAAAGTCAAGAACCACAAACTACATCAGAGAAGAACCATAGGTACCAAAGATGAAGAGTGAAGAGAGTTGTTCTTGAAAAGGAGGACACTGCCACTGTTGGTGTGGGCCGGGAGGCTTCTCCTGATACTGCTGATGGGCATACAGATCATGAGTGTGATCGTAGAAGTCCTGTCGCATGCCATCCATCGTCTGACCCAGCTGACCCATACGGATCATTAAATCTAACATCGTGGGGTCAGCAGTAGTGTGGTACATACCTGGGCCTTGATGCCTCAGCTGTCCCATAGGTGCTCCCTCATCCTCTGATTCTTCAACTACACCAGTGCAAATATTTCCATGATGGCCTACTAGTCGGTATACCCCATTGAAATTTTTCATCATGTGCATGTTGATCAATACTTGGGTGTCAATAGGTAGAATGGGTATGTCCATCTCTGTAAGTTTACCAAGGTGCTCAGGAGACAAGACTCCTAGGTAAAAATCAAGGTGAGTAATGTATGGTCCACCAAAGATATGGCTGTTGGAACAGTAGCAGTGGCTCTAGTAAAGAACTTGGCCAAACTGTAGGCCAAGTTGTAAGGAACTCCATCAATCAAGCAGTGCAGGTGGAGAAGATCTCTAACGCTCACAACCCCTGTGCTATCCTTTCTCCCCCCGATGGAAAGGACAATGCATCGGATGTCTGATCTTGGTGCTCTTTTGACTGTACGAGTCAAAATATCCAGATCTGATCCTATGCCAAAATGATGATGCTTCTCCCTCGGCAAACTCCCCTTTGCTGTCAGTAAAGATCGGCTCCGTAATCTTCCTGTGCCTATATAATCCCATTTTTACCCCAAATTGTGCCAATGACATTTCATACCAATTTCTAGCCATCCTGAAACGTACACAATCATGCATTTCTATACTCACTACCGGCCTATCAAACTGGAAGGATGCTAGAAACTCAAGAGTGAGCTTGTAGTAGGTTGATTCCCTAATGGCAAAGAATCTTTGCCAAGGCTTTGTGATGAGAGGAACTGCACTGTCCAAGAGATTAATATCTTCCAAGGTTGGGTAGCAAATTGTCTTGTGTATTCCGAAGGTTTGCCTTAGCAATGTGGGTAGTGTTTGGTAGGCATAGACCTCGATGGCATCATCGGGGTCAAAGATAAGCCATGGATGCAAATCCTGTGGCCCTTCTTGCATGGGTTGTGGGTGAAAAGGCGGTGTAGGAGATGGTAGAGTCTGTGGCGAGCCACTCATGTGGGCAGACGAGGATGAACCCGACCTAGAGCCTGATCGAGTATTTCTTCTCTTTCGCCCCGCTTTTCGGGAAGACTCGGCCATTACCTACACAATCACCATTTAAAGGAGTGAGTATATAAAATCAAGAGTGATTCAACATATATATTTTAACAGCGCCAAAAACTTGATAGGATGTAAAGTACGATGCATATTGGTGCCAAAAACTTGATGAGAGCCATGTTTTTATAAAAATATATATGTATATAATTTTTGGACCACACAAATTTTGTGCATGGTTATGGCACGGTTATACTTCCCGAGTCCTAAAATGGTCAATTGCAATCAATCAAACAAGGCGCAAATTCAAACGGTTCAATATGACTACTAATATAGATGGTCAACATGTTGACTTTCAAAAAGTCAAACCCGTCAAAATTCTTGAACTTCAACAATTTCCCACCAACTATGTTAAAACCTAAACACATTCAAATAAGATTCATGCTTCAATTTGTAATTCCAAGTTCAAGAACTCCAAGTCAAAATTCATAAACCCATCCATACAAATCAAACAAAGCCTACCCAAACAAGGCTAAAATGAGTTGCATTATGATCCTATATAGTCAGATATGCAACTAAATCAAACATTGAGTCCATATTCAAGCATATACAAACCAAAGATCAAAACGAAACCCTAGCTCCAATTTGAACAGGATTAGCCATATTTGAAGCATAAATCACACTAAAATTGACAATGGACAAGTTTAAATACCTTGGAGAAGAGATTGGAAGCAAGAATCAAGAGAAACCGTGAGAAATCGAGCGTTTTTGGGTGATTTCGGAGAGTTTTGAGCGTTTTCGGGTTTCGGGGTTTTGGAAAAATGAAGCTACTGATCTGTTTTAACATCTGGGTGCACGGACCCCAATGCATGGCTGTGCAATGCCCCTGTTTGACCAATTTCGACTTTTTTTTTATTTTTTAGAACCACTTGAAAATAAAACTTTTAAAAATAAATTAAAATATATTTTTAATTAAAAATAATTTAAATTATATTAATTTATTTAAAATTAGTAAAATAAATTGGTCGAAGGGGAATGTCACAATTAAAATCCCGATTTCATGTTAGAAAGTTGACCTTGTTTTTTCATATCCAATTTCAAAGTATCGAGCTTGTTATCATCTAAAATAAAAAGGAATGTAAATTCTAAATACGTAAAACCATTCGAAAGTGTTACGTCTATTCTTAAAATGCTTTCGAATGACGGCACTTGTATCCTTTCATTTCTCTTAGCAATAATTCATGGGTTGCGATCCTTGAAAGTTACTACAAAGATAGATTACCTAACACAAGTACCAAAATAAAAATAAAAGTAGTAAAAATAAAAAGGAAAAATAAAGTAGAAATAAAACAAAAATAAAAAAAAGATGAAGATAAAATAAAAATAAAAATAAAAAATAAAGTAGAAATAAAACAAAAGTAAAATAGAAATAAATAGTCAGTCCAACGACTTAGATCTTTCACAGAATTACTGTGTCCCCAGCAATGGAGCCAAAAACTTGATGTGTGTTTTATATGTAGATAAAAATATAAATAAATATATCCCCGGAAACGACGCCAAAAAACTTGATAGCGTGTTTTTAGTAGTAATAAATATATATTCTATTTAGAGCTACACAAAGTCAAGTTTAAATTTATAAATTAAAATGATAATTACTTCAACTAAATACACACACAATAGGCAAGTGTATCTATCGCAGCGTAGTATAGTACGGGTAAGAACCAAGTATCGAACCATGGACATGAATCCCGTACTCAACCCTTACTATTGTCTGAGTAGGATAATAAGTTGGAAAATGGGTTTTGTTTTAAAAGAAAAATAAAAAGGGTAAGAAATGTAATTAGAAATATTATCCCGTTTAAGTTGTTATTCTAGTTGTTATCCCTTGTTAATTAATGGCATATATTTAAAGTAAGGGTGGTCATAGTTACTAGTACTAACCCTTTCGATAGGGGAGTTAGCATTTCGTAACGGAACAGTGGAAACGGTCGGCCAACTATTCCTTAATGAATCCCCGGACCTTAAACGGGGTCTCAAGTCCGCCGGTTATCTCATGATTCATTATTCGGACTAAGATTATCCAATGACTGACGTACGTCATGTCTTGTAACTTCCTTTGGAAATTCGGAATGTGCAACTCCCTCAAGAGCTACTTTATGAACGCTCGGACCTAACAAATTATGTTCTTAAATGGTTGCCTCCACTTATAATATTATTTTAAATAAATAAAACTTTCATTCTCAAGAACAAACCCCATGGCTCCCGCTAGAAGTCCTCTTCAAGCCGATGCGAGAGAAGTAAAGAAATACCGACACAAACCGCCCGGTCTGGTTAGGGCTCAAATGGCATGCTGAATACCCAAAACTCCAATCAAACCATAATATTAAATCTATACTACACGGTCGTTGCTAGCACCAAGATTTGTATATAGACCGTACAAACTCTAATAAGCTTCCCAAACAAGAAGTCTAGCTTAAGTAACTTACAAGATTTAAGATTATTAGATTGGTTTAAAGATCACTTATTCTTGTCTTTTTAAGATAACTCATAGTAAAGACTTTAAAAACATAACATACTAAAAATACTTCATTAATTAATTAAAGTTCAACCAACTCGAGCAACACAAGAGAACTAGCTATGAATGACCAATCAAGTGACTCCACTAACTCTTAGATAATGTGTGAAAGTATTCCAACACCAAGGGAGAGCGGCTATATAATTCCTTTTGTTTTACTCGAATGAGAAAAATCGCTTCATATTACAAGACTTTAAAATTGAAATAAACAAAGAAAAGCTAAACGAACCAAAACAGAGAGAGTTTCGGCTCTTAGCAGAGCGCTAAGGCCTTCCCAACTCTTGATCTTGGACACCTAAAACACTAGAATGAGCTTGCTATCTATAGGCTAAGATTTTGGCATTTTACAGTCGTGCATTGAATTGCACGGGCGTGCAAAGTACACTTTTATTTCACGTGCGGAATCTGGTAGTACAGGAGAGTACATGTACCCAAAATAGGGTTTGCACGGCCGTGCATTGCCTTATTTTGGTCCATGTTGACTTTTTGACTTCCAGGTTTGACCTTCTGCGTCCGGTTTCGTTCAATTGGCTTCCGAATGCTGATTTCACCTTGTTTTTGAGTGTTTTCTTCATGTTTTTGCATATCCAAGTCAATTATCCTATCAGAACACAAATGGATGAATTAAGTGCCAATTATTATCATATTATCTCTAATTGCGATGAATTCGGGGATAATTATGCGTGCAAAACATGTATAATTTACGTCATATCACATAACGTCCTAATTAAAATTTTATGACCCAATTGCAAAATTATATAATTAGGAATGAGATCCCGGTTCCCCATATCTCACTGAATGGCTGAGCACTCTTCACTAGCATAGCTAGGTAGGTAGGTAACGATTACCAATTGTATCAACTATACAACTCTCGGTTTGAGACACATGAAGAGTATTGTCAAGCTTGGATACGTTTACCTCAACTACGCCACTTAAACGACTTAAGTGATATTTTTTCTTCAATTGTGACTTTAGACCCGGCCTAAATAACTCAGGAATCGCGGTTCTAGCTTCAACCAAAACCTTAGGGCCGGATGTAGGGTAATTCACTAACACCGGGGATTCAGATAGATTAGTTGAAGTGTTACAATTTAGGGTGGCGCAGAAATATCGATTTTATATTGGAATTTATTTAATGTTTTAAGTTACCGTTTCGAGTCAAAAACATTTTGTACGACGAGAAGCATTATACAAGTCGCGCAATTTTTTTAAACCGATTTTACTAATTTTAGTTCGTGAAATGACTTTCAACAATCGACACGATCCAATTTTAAATACCTTATTTAATCTAAATTGGTCATTTGTCGCGGACTAATTTTAAACTAATCAACTCTTTAATTAACTTAAAATTATTTTTAATAAAACTATTAAATTTAAAACTTGTTTTACTTTTAAATAAAACACCTTTTTCTTTAATTACCTTTTCCGGGAAAAATAAACAATTTAATTATCTCGTCGTTTTAAAAGTGTGTCAAAAGTTTTATGAAAATTTTGCGGTTTAATTATTATCCTAAATAATTATATCACAACCACAAAAAAATAAATAAAACATAGAACCGAGCAACTAGAAAAATTGTCCGGTTTCGTTCGAGCCATCAAACGAAAACCGGACTGGTCTAAGGGATAACAAAATCAACAAATCAGCTATCTCTCACTTAGTCAAAGACCTCCATCTTTAATCCTGTCATTGTACGTCTTGGTATTCTAGTTTTCGTCTCTTTAGGATTACAATATTTATTTACAAATACACTAAAAATAAATAAATTCAAATAAACCTAACTATTACATCGGGGTTCCAAATAACCCATAAAAATACAAAGAAAAATTAACTAACACAAACAATACAACCACATGTCTCTTGTGCTCGATTCATACAACACAATCATAATAAACGATAAAGGCTCGATCTTTTTGTCAAACAAAAGTTTTTGACAAATAAAACAATAGATCGTTAGGTAGTTCTTCCAACCGGTTTTGCCATATCGTCCAAGCCTAGCCTTGATTCCTTCTACAATGCTCCGGTTCATGCGTTCCACTTGACCGTTTGACTGAGGGTAAGCAACTGAACTGAAAATATGCTTAATGCGAGCTCCGTGTGTTGGGAATCTAGTACCAGTTTTTCACATTTAAAAACATTAATTATTTAAACCTTTTAAATAAATAAATCAAATATATTTAGCTGAAGCAATTTAGAGTACTAATAAGATATCAGATCTGGATCCCGGACAGTGATCCGATTACACGTGTATAAACAATATAACAAAACCAACCATAGGGTGTTCTAGGATTATACCTTCGACGATAACCAAATCAGAACACAGTCACACTAGATGACACGTACACGAAACCTGCAACAAAACGTCACACGTACGTGAAGAGGGGAACCCACGACAACACGGAACAGAGCTGCGACGGGGCTAGTCACGGCGGAGGAGACGGCGTCGGACGGCGGTGGCTTGGTGGTCGCCGGTAGCTCACGAAAGTCGCAAAAGGGGGGGCTACGACTCTATCCTTTTGCGCAAATATGGATGGTGGCAAGATTAGTATTAGGGTTTTAGAGTTAAGGTTTATTTATAAACCTGTAACTTACAAACCACACCCCTAGGGTATTAACTGTTAATCCCCTGATAATTAACTATTAATTATCTTTAATCCATATATTTTTACTGATTAACAATAACAAGTAAAATTGATCCCTTTTAATGTCTAACACTTAAACATTAAAACTCCCGATTATAATTATTTCACTAAATAATTAATCACCGAATGAAACGAATAAATATTTCTCTAAATATTAATCCCTCGTTTATTAAATCCGTCTTTCATGATCTATAATATTTAATAATTAAATATTACATATATTTGCTCTATGTATAAGGTGTAACTCTTTGGATCATACCTCGTTAGTAACGTTGACTTAATTGATGATCGGACATCATATATCCAACACCGTGCACCATGTGCTGAATGGCTTCTCCGTAAATTGTCTTCCATTAGCGGTAACTATTTGCCCTGGGAGGCCAAATCGACAGATGATTTGTTCCCAAGTGAAATCAACAATTTGCGCTTATAAGATCTTTGCTAGGGGTTTCACTTCTAGCCATTTGTGGAGTAATTAACAGCTACAAGTAGGAATTTCAGTTTTCCTTACTTTCTGGGAAAGGGTCCACTGTATCCATGCCCCATTTATAGAATGGTTATGCCAAAGTTACCGTGACTAGGTCATGCTTCGGGCCTTTGGTGATTGGCTCATGAAGCTGACATCCTTCACACTTGTAGACTTCTTCAGACGCATCCTTGCACGTAGTCGGCCAGTAATAACCCAGATTCATTAATCTTGTAACCACTGAACTATGTCCCATGTGAGCCCCACATATTCCTTCGTCTACTTCCCTTATCAAGTAGTTGCTTGGATCCGACCCACACACCTGATTAAGGGAGATAAGTAGGTCTTTTTGTAGAGGACTCAATCTTCCAAAACATATTATTTGGCCTTCATCTGAAGCCTTATTGCTTCTTTTTCATCCTCTGGTACTTTTCCTTCTTGCTGATAATCAATGATGGAGGTCATCCAGTTTGTTCCTTCTTCCACTACAACATCTTGTACTTCAGTTTCTTCTATGGAGGGTGCTTTCAAAACTTCTACCAATACCTTTTTGGTTAGGTGGGCCAAATTTAGGGAAGCAAGTTTGCTTAAAGCGTCAGCCTGCTTGTTCTTTGATCTGGGTACTTGCTTAATGGAGCATCTTTTGAAACTTTGCATCAATTCTTTAGCCTTTGTCTTGTAATTCTTCATGCACACCTTCTTGGCTTCATACTGATTATTCACCTGATTTCCACAAGCAATGAATCAACACACACTTGCAATCCCAACACCTTCATTTCTTTTGCCAGTCGGGGTCCTGCAAGAAGTGCTTCTATTCTCCTTCATTGTTAGTAATTGGGAAATCAAGGCATAGAGCGTAGGTGAATTCCATTCTTTGGGGGTTGGTCAGGACCAATCCGGCCTCGGAGACTTCAGCACTATATGCACCATCTGTATGTGAAATCCAAGCTTTTGTAGGGAGCTTCGACATACTCCATTCAGGTTCTACTTCGTTAACCTCCTTTTCCAAATCTCCTTCGGGAACTTCTACAATAAAATCTGCTAATATTTGCGCTTTTATGGTTGTTCTTGGTACATATTCTATCTTGTGTTACCCCAACTCGTTTACCCATTTGGCTAGACAACTGGAGGTTTCAGGCTTTTCCGGTACGGTTTTGATTGGTCGATCGGTGACGACCCTTATGGGGTGTGCTTTGAAGTATCTTCTCAACCTTCTTGCGGTGTGAACCAATGACAGTGCCAGCCTCTCCATTAGCTAGTAGTTCACTTCCGCGTCCTTTAGTGCTCTGCTAATAAAATACACAGGGATGTGAGCATGACTTCTTTCGAGGAGGAGTATGTTGCTAACGACCTTATTTTCCTGTCGACAGATAAACTGATATAAGCACCCCTGCTTTTGGAGCCACAACATTAGGTAAAGCTGCAATGTGCTTCTTCATTTCCAAAAAAGCAGCTTCTGCCTCTTCCATCCACTAGAAGTCTTTCTTATCCGTGCATCCCTTCAAAGTTTTGAAGAAAGGTAATGACCTTTTTGCCGACTTTGATAAAAATATCTTAAGATATGCTATTTTTCCATTTAATCTCTGCACCTCTTTCTTCGTTTTTGGAGATCTCATGCTCATCACTGTTCCTACTTTACTCGAACTTACTTTGATGCTTTGCTTCCCCACTATGTGACCAAGGACCTTTCCTTTTTCAAAACCTATGAGTGCGTCAACCTTCCAATAAATTTTAGGTAATGGGTAGTAGTCATTGGGAGATGCTTTGTTAAGGTCCTTGAAATATACACACATTCGTCGAGATTGGTCAGCCTTTTTGTACCATTGCCGGGTTAGCCACCCATGACTGGTATTTTACGTGTCAGAGCATACCTTCTTGAACCAACTTATCCACTTCTTAACAGGCCGCCATGCTCCTGTCGGGAGCTAAGCTTCTTTTCTTATACACCACAGGCTTGAAAGCCGATGATATATTAAGCAAATGCTAAGCCACGTATCTTGGTACTCTTGTCATGTCGGCAGGACTTCAAGAGAACACATCTTTGTTCTTTTCAAGTAAGCCTATCAGCTTCTCCCTCGTTTGTTTTGTGCAATTGTTGTAACCCTTATAGCATGCTCATATACGATGTGTTTATGCTTAGCTTATTGGCACACATCTCTTCAGGTCTCGTTCCTTCTTCAACATAAGCGACCAGGAATTCTTATGCTTTAGGTTTTATGGTGGTTATTCCTATTTCTGTAGGAAACTTCATCGTTCGTTGATGACACCACTGCCCCGAAGGTGCTTATCCCCGGTCGTCCAATGATGATGTCGTACCGGGATAGTGATCTTACTACCGAGAAGGTGAGTTGCTCTGTTTGGGAGAGAGGTCCCTCACTTAAGCAGACGTAAAGTTATATCTTCCCAAGGGTTGCACTCGTTCTCTGGATAACCCAATGAGCGGGGTATCAGACCTATGTAAACGTGACCTCATTTTCTTCACCCAGCTGCAAGAAGAAGTGTTCATACATGACTTCTGAAGCAGCTCCACCATCCATATAGACTAGGTCGGTGTGCAAACCATGAATCTTAGCTTCTATTATCATAGGTGCGAGAATTAGTTATGTGCTTTCAGTAGGTGAGAAGCGTATGCACTGCTTAACCAAAGAATCCATTTGAGGCTTCTTGCATGCTCCATTTCCTATGAGATGTATCACGTTTGCCTCTTTAGCTTTGCCTTTGCCGTTAACCTCATTCTTTTTTCTCTTGATATCTTTTACCAAGTGCACCAACTCCCCGGATCTCACTGCTTCTTCTATTCTTTTCTTCAACTGGTAGCAATCATTAGTATAATGACCCTTGTCATCATGAACATCACAATACTTATGGAGTTCTGGCTATCTAGTAATGGGACAGGGAGGTCGAAACTCGGAAGCTATATCTTGCCTCCTCTTTGGCCAAAATCTCCAACAGAGTCTTTGTGAGATGTAAAGGCTACGTACTTTTCTTTTTCATGCGAGCTTTGGGAATGAGGATAACGATGTCATTCTTCATACCTCTTTGAATCATAATGGTGATGTGATCATCTCTCCATGAATGGTTTGAAACAATGCTTCTTTCTTGGTGAACGACTGTTCTTCCGGTTGTTAGACTCTCTCTTCCTTGGTTCCAAATTGTTCAGAGCTTCTTTGCCTCAAAGATATGCTTCAGCACGTTCGAGTGCTTCCTCCATGGTTTAAGGGATATTCTTGTTGAGATCCTCAATTAGCTGTTTTGGCCTAACAATGTTCATGAAGCCAGAAACCCTCATCTTTTCAGTTACTCCATAGTAGGTTAGACCATCTCTCTTGTATCTTCCATGAAGCTTTGAAGGTCTTCATCTTCCCTTTTCTTGACTTGATATAACACAGTTGCATCCTTGATGTAACATTTTAGCTGTATAAATTTTTCTAAGAAACCTTTGCTTAGATCGTTGAAGGAATCTATGTTTACTTCACGTAGGTTAATGAACCACAAACATGCCAAGCCTACAAACGTTTGCATGAACATGTGACTGCATTCAGCATTGGTCCAACGCTCAACACCGGCTGCTCCAATAAAACTTTGTAAGTGATCTTCGGTGTCATCCATGCCATCATATGCTTTAATATTTTCCGGCATCTTTATCTTCATTTGGAACTCAAATTCCGCTATCATGCGTGTGAAGTAAGAAAGAGAAGCAAACTTGTAGGGGCGAAGTAAATCATCCGAGTTTGTTGGATTTCAACCACCAAATCCCTTCGCAAGACTTGTGCTTCACTTGGAACTGCCTGATTCATGGACATGTGGCCAACGGATTGTTGAGTTGGACCTCGTTTGCTGCTGCATAGGATACTGGCACATGACTAGTTGGGTACTGACATGAATACCCTCCTTTCCAAGGGTAGTTGTGCTGGTACATCATGTAATGGCATAGTAAGGTTGGGATACGTGAACCACATATGTGAATATGGTGGAATTTGACAGTTTATACCAATTGGCGCAATAGCTACCATGCGAATGAAGCAAGAAAGAGAAGCAGACTTGTAAGGGCGAAGTAACTCATCTGAGTTTGTTGGCTTTCAACCACCAGAGCCCTTCGCAAGACTTGTGCTTCAATTGGAACTGCCTGACTCATAGACACGTGGCCAACGGGTTATTGAGGTGGATCTCGTTTGTTGCTGCATAGGATACTGGCACATGACTAGTTGGGTACTGACATGAATACCATCCTTGCCAAGGGTAGTTGTGCTGGGACATCATGTAATGGAGTAGTAGGGTTGGGATATGTGAACCACATATGTGAATATGGTGGAATTTGACAATTTATTCCAAGTGGCGCAATAGCTACCATGCTTCGTGTTAAGGGTAATGACGCTATGGTCAGACTCATTGTCATAGGGATTGAAGGTTGTACCATCGGCTGAGTGAGTTGCAACAACTGCTTGATGGTCTACTCCTGAGCTTTACGAGTCACGTTCGGTGTAGCCGTGAGATACATATTTCCTTTTGGTGGAGGGCCCCAGGCTCCTTCCGTTCTGTAGAGAGAGTGACTTAGCCCAGGGGTCCCTCCCGCTATTTTTGAAGCTGTGAAGGTGCCAACCGAACGTGGTAGCGGAGAGAAAGTTACCTTAGGTTCTTCTTCATAAGCAAGTCTAGCCCTCACTTCTTTCGAGCGATCTTCTTGCACGTAGTCATTCCGTACATTTGTTATATTGAAAAGAGGTGGTGTTTGGAACTGGGCATTATTTTGTGCGGATTTGACAGGAGAGCTGTCTATCCTTGGTGAGTCTTAACCTGGCCTCACAGGTAACATGTGGTTGGACGCAAGCTACAAGGTGGACACAGGCTGCATGGTGGGCACATATCGTGCGGTGAACGTGGGAGGTGTAGAAGCAACCTCCCCGGGAACGTTCTTACCTGACATGAAGGTTAGCGCACTTACTCACATTATCACATCACAAAGTCAACCTCAAGTCGACCCACAACCTCAACCCAACCCACAATCATTCCTATAGTTTTAAAAGTTTGTCAATTCTCCTTCCAAATTCACCTAATTTTCTCAACAATTTCAACAACCGTTTCCCACTCAACTATTGTACTTTGAATTCCGTCTCCCATAAGAAAAAACTAATCTCGACCCATTATATTACCACAACCCAAGCACCCGTCAATAATTCAAAGGATATGTTCTTGATATATGGTGGACATGAAGAGGAGCTCACTTTAAAGTGTTAGATTGATGCTAGCTTCTAGACAAATCGAGATGATTCTCGATCACATACGGGATATCTTTTCACACTCAATGGAGGAGCAATTACTTGGAAAAGTACCAAGCAAAGTGTTGTTGCTCAATCCACGAATGAGTCTTAATACATTGCAGCCTCGGATGCGGCTAAAGAAGCAGTTTTGATGAAGAAATTCATATATGATCTAGAGGTGATGCCGAGCATCAAGGAACCTATAGAGATATTATGTGATAACTCTGGTGCCATTGCGCAGGCAAAGGAACCAAGGTCACATCATAGCACCAGACATATCCAGAGGCGGTTCCACTATATACGAGAAGTAGTATAACGAAGGGACATCAAGATAAGCAAAATTAGCTGGCCCGTTTACAAAACTGATGAATCAAGTCAATCATGAGAAGCATGCTAATTCTATCGGGCTTCATTACGCTAGTGATTGGATATGATCTGTACTTAGTATTTGGATCATTTTAACAAGTAAACAGTATCATTTTATCTGATTAGAAATAAAGGTTACTTTCTTTTATATTAATGAGTATTGTGTTCTATATTAGCATTTTTAAATCCTTGAATAAAAGTTTTATTCTAAATGTCTGTAGGTGATCAAAATTATAGGAATATTTCTAAAATAAGACTATTGTGAATCAATTGGTTAGTTCTCACCGAGTGAGAATTGGCAAAGTGTTGCAACCACGATTCATAGATATTTAGAAAGTGAAAAATATTTGACGTGACTCTTTTACTTCATGGATCGTCGTCATGAGCAGGTTTTGAAACAACATTATCTATTTTATCCTCAGATATGAGATACATACTTGAAGCTTGATTATGAAAAAGGTCATTCGTTGATATTGTCTAACACTGTCTTTAACCGGATGGTCATAAGGACTTTAGTCAGAAATGATTGGACGTGTAATGAGAGTTGTATGTAGTCAAGAATGGATTTGTACCCTTACTACTGTAAGCGGAAGACATCTATGGGCCCCTCGTTGGTTCAAACTGGTATAAAATGCATGGTTGTGCTCAAACTGAGAGTTTGGATAGACCACTTTGAATCTCGATCGAGAAATAGAATAATTGAACATAAGTGAGAATGATTCGATCAATGTCTCACGTTCAATGACATGTCTAAATAACAGAAAGGATAATTGACAAAGAGCTATAGACTATTACAATAGTAAGAGTTCCTTGACTGGTTGGTAATGGTGGATTACTTATAAAAGTATCTAGCTTCATTGGGGCCAACGCGATGTTGTTAAACGCCCTACACTGTCTATATTGGTATATATGTTCGAAACTTGTGCAAGTGGGAGATTGTTGGATCTAGTATGCTCAAGTGTCAATGATGTGTTCGTAAGTGTATATAAAAATAGATGATTTTAAATACAAAATCTTTAAATTTATAAAACTGTAATTACTTCCAGTCACTACAACACACTTAGGGCAAGTGTACCAATCGCAGACGTAATATAGTATTGTTAAGATCGGATATCGATCCAAGGATACAGAGGCTCTTAGTACCAGATTCAGTCAATGTCTAATCTAGCCAGAATTGAAAAGTTGTTTGATTTTGATTTGAAAAGAGGAAAAGATAAAATAGTAGAAGTACTCAATTAACAAGGATAAATCACTTTGGTTTGAATTCCCTCTAGTGCTATAGTTAGCTTTTAATTATGGATTCTCAAGAGATCACTATATCGTAAACATGGCGGTCGTCACTTAAGTCACTAGACCCTATGGCGAGGGTCGATGTTGTCTTCCCAAGGGTAGTAGTCTAAGCAACATGACGACCTCTATGTTAGGCTAGAAATGGCTCCTGGTCAGGACACCAATTCATACGTCTCTTCGGAAAGTTGTCACGATCATATCACATGACAACCACTTAAAGATGTTCTATGAAGCTCAGTGATATTGTGTTAATGCATAAGATGGAGCAATTGCTTGGTCGGGACATTAACTCCCACAAAAATATTGGAAAGTTGCCACGATCATATCACATGACAACCACCTCAATGTTGGAATTAATGTATCAAAATTATGCCTTTAGACAAGGGACTTTACACACTAACCATTATGAACCCCTTTATTTGATCCCTCTCCTCAAAGGTAATGACAATGCATAAAGTCAAGTCCTTAGAATACCGAGTCACCGTATATTAAAAAGCAAGAATCTTTACAAACCGAATCTACAATTCACAACTTCCAGTAACCCTTTCAGCATGCTAACACACCAACTCTACATAGACATAGAAGTATGAATGCTTGAATTAACAAAGCATGAAGTTGATGAATTACTTCAAATGTTGCAAAGATTCACTTTCAATGTTAAAATAACACATTTTGAAGTCACTAACACAAACCAATGTTGAATCCATAATAGATGCTAGCTACATTATTGGAGGTTCATCTCCCCAAAGTGATTCAAATAACTTAGCCAAGAATGACAATGCAAATAACAAAGATTAAACTTGTATAAATATAATCAAGCGTTATTACAAGATTTCAAATTTATTAAACTGTTCTAGAACCTTGGAAATGAAACTAACTACAAAAATACAGAAATAAAATATGGAGAATTCTTTTACTTGGCTCTCTAATCTCCTCATTTCAAATGGTGCAAGAATGGCCTATTTATAGGTTGTTCTGGAGGTTGGACACAACCATTACCTGATAACGCACGACCCCGTGTGTACCTGTTTTCTGCTCCACTAACTTGTTCGAAACAGAATTGGACAAGGTAGTGCGCAAGGGGGCTTGTTGAGTTTGGCATGCGGCGTGCTAGACCTTAGGCATGGGGGCGTGTTAGCTTGGTCACGGGGTGGTAAGTCCCAGATGTTTGTTTGTCTCCTGAACTTCAGCACAGGGGTGTGCTTGATGGGGTATGCCCCGTGCTTGTCTTGTTGTTTTGATCAATTCTTTGTCTTTTTGCATGGTTTTTATTTCTTTGATCAATTGTTGGTCTTTTGTTCCTGAAAACTCAAAGTAATCAAATAAGGGTTTATGTAAGGCCCCAAACCAGACACCCTACAGTTAGTTCTCATAACTGGTTAAACTCTTTTAAAACATCTAACTTTCATTTACATAAACAGCGAAAGTCTTTCTCAAAATAATATTATCTTTAAACTCGTTAACTTTGATAACATAACCTGACGAATGCATGCACACCAACCCGAGTAGCCCCGCTTCCAAGCCAAGATACCTCGTCCAACTGACTCCCCTGCAAAACAATCTAACGTACATACAAAGTCAGCTACGCTGAGTGAGTTCTAATAGTTTAATTTAAACAATAGCCAACTCATCTCTTTATATAATTATTTCCATTCAAGACCCTCTGTTCCTTAGAAAATAGTTGTACAGATTTTCATCATATAATTAACCCCGTTGTCTTATAATATCCCAAAAGATTCACCACCCCAGGCTCTACCCGCTATTTTAACTCAGTAAGTCTCACCGACGTAGAACAAGCTTACTACACTTATAACTCACAATTTACCATATGTATTAACCATACGCTGGTTAACTCGACCAACCTCTAGACACCGACTTACCAGTCCTAACCAGGACTCTCATAACTCGACTGACTTAACAGTTGCACACAATGTACTCTTCCCGACACAACTGTCAATCTAACTCGACACATCACATTGATTCCATCTATTTATCATGTCAATATCATCTCATACACAATTAATATAACTCATCACTTGCATGCAAATTAACACATATAAATGCACGTAAACACATACCTCATCACCGCACCATCGTCAGGGTTATCTCCGTCTGGATACTCGTTCTAAGCTCAGTTATACCCTTGTTACATGGCCCCGTCACTAAACATAGGGACACACTCGTCATCTATAATGACTACCCAGCCACTCACACGGTGACTATATCATCTACCATACGGTGACTGACACATCTCCCATACGATGATGACCCCGAAGGACTCCGTCCTCCACACCATTGTTGACCCTGTACACGGACAACACTGCAAGCACACGAAGCAACACATTTATACACATGATACTACTTGGACATGTACTACGACTCGCCACCCTTTCACGGGCCACTTACGTGTGTAATCCAATACTTACTTTAGACGTATCCTCTTAACGTCTAGACCCATTACCCAACTCTTTCGGAATAGGTAATTATACAACAGACAAACATCGTATCGACTTATAGCCCGTACATACCGTGGACACCACCTAGACCCATGCAAACACGATACTCGCCGTGTCACGAGGACAACGACACAATACACACAACATCAAACACATGACGCTTAACATCATACTAGCATTTACTTGACTCGTTAATGAACCACGTACGGGTTCCCCTGCTAACTCTCCTCATATAACCATCACAGGTTTAACTAAATTCCCGACTCATCCCGACTAACTCATAAGATGACATACACAGATCATCCCAACTCTTGTTCACCCACCCTAAGGACCCCACAACGACCCTTAGCTTCATTATTACATAATAGTCTCATAAAACACTTCAGGTTTAAATCATAACTCATAATACATTTGTTTAATAACACATGTGAGTATGTACGATAGCCCCAAAACAGTAAAACGTTTAAAAGAGAGGATTAGAAACTCACTGGATAAGAAGATTCAACTCTCGAACTGCAATGGTCTCCTCGTACGAACATGAATCTGTCAAACGTATGATCACACGATCAGGATACGTTTAAAGAGAGATTGGGTAACGGGTAACGATATAATAATACCCCTAGTCCCATCTTCTTATCAACCCACTTCATGAAACCCTAATCTCGTGTCACCTTTGTACCGGATCATTCATGTCCCGTCTAGAACTCGTATATCTAAACGGCTCACTTCCCATGCATGCCCATATACAAGCCATGAAAAGAACTTTCGTCACGCCATGCAAACCCTATTCCCGTGAATAGCATGAACTCAAGTTGGGTTTTCCCGCCTGCGTACATAATCCTCGTCCTGCACGGCTTAGCCGGTAGCCTTGTCGTTTCTCGATTCCACCACCGAGCACGCCATTACATCACACTCGTGCCATCCTACATGCCGGAAGCAACACCATCGTCGTCCTCCTTCGCTCACCACCGTGAGGCACACCACAGCCAACACCGACGTATCTTTCGTCCTCGCCTACCACCGTGAACCACCCACAAAGCCAAAGCTATTACGGGGTTATCTTCCCCGTCGAGTATCACCATCACGGCCACCAAAGTAACCAACACCGGCCACCGCCTCCTCGCCTTCTTCCTTCATCATGCCGCCTGCTGCCTTCGCGCACCACTACCCGGCCGTCAGCCACCACCCGTGACGACTACTACCACGGCCTGTGGGCTTCACCTTCCGTCTCACCCTACCGATATCCACCACCACCGAAACCGGCATCCTACTCGCAACCTTAACAAAATCCCACGTCAAACAATTGTAAATACTTAAACAAAAATAAACCGGGATTACCTTTACGAAGTTCAGCCGCTGATGGTGCGACACCATCGTAAAACCACCGTTGTTGGCCTTGTCTGGCCATCCCCTCGTCGGCTCCTCCCTCCCTTGCTTCCCTATTCAGCCGTCGTATCCCTAGGTCTCTCATGACCTAGGGTTTTCTCATAAAGTGGTTTATAAACCACTAAGATTTACATTCAAGTCCCTGGGTTTCTCTCTTGAAGTTTCGATCCCGAACCATTCCCTTAAACGACAAACTGACACTTCTCCGTCATTAAAACGCACCTTGGATGGCAATAATATGGATCCCTTTATTTAACAAAAGGGTCGGATCGTCTACTAGCCCAAACCGTTATGAATTCCGGGATGTTACAAGTCTACCCCCTTAAAAGAGGATTCGTCCTAGAATCCGGCGCCCGCACAAACCAACATGACTTATCTTTTCGTTCTCACTCGTGCACCAAATGCATCTGGTGTCAAGCATTCGGCTTCACACTTATAAAATCTATCACTTTGCCTTGCAATTCAACCACCACCCTTGATGTTCAAAGAAGTCTTATATGTTGCCCGCTTTAAATCTTTGGATTTTGTAGGTTTTACCTACACGTTTCCTCACCTCTCGTTTCTCCAGCCATAGTCAAACGAATGCTTTCCCAACTCTCGCTATCCCGGTACTTGCTAAAAGCTACCTTTCATGGTTGAGATCATTAGTCGTCCTTCTTGCCACATACCCCATTCGCCATCCTACGATGATTTCTCAAAACCCAGGCACCACTGCTTTACCCATAAGTGCGTTATTTATGCCCTCTCTAACGACCTCTAAGAGCTTGTGCAAAGCTACACTGGTCTCCACAAAAATTCTCTACCATAGTATCTCTTTACTTCATTATCACACATTCAATACGTCCCTTAAGTACGTACATAAACCCAACACTAGGGTCATCTTCATTAGCTCTCATTGTTTCTTAAAAGCTCACTCAACATCATGTCTGATATGGCAGCTAACCACTTGCTTTACTAGAATGCTCCACAAGGTCTCATTTTAAGCTAGTCACATTCTTACCAGCATGAGCATTATTTCCCAGTTACTTATGGGTAATCCTGCACTTACCCTTGCAGAGTTTCACTTTCCTCATTGATGCTCTACTATTACCATGCGATCCCCGACCGCATCTCACTTATAATGTACGGACCTGAAGTCTGTCTACTCACAAGCCTTAGCCATCTGTTGTCTCGTTCAGGGAAAGCATCTCTACTCATCTGGTATCTCACCTCGACTGGATCTTGCATATGGAACGTGTCCCATGAAGGTCCTTCGTCACCTTGTTAACTCCGTGCTAAAATCTTCAGCGTCATCACCTTGATCTCATCATGGGCATTTCTTGTCATAAGAGCACCTCACCGGTCGCCTAGAAAGACGTCAAAACTCCTCGCATCACTTCGATGTATCAACGTCGAGAAAATCGTCAAGATAGAAATACTATACTTGAGCACACAGACCTCTCGTCCTATGCATGACTAAGCGTGTACTACAAGGACACGCACTGACACACATAACTACAGAACACACAATGTTCTACACATGTACTAGTAACTGAACATTCTAACTCGCACAAAGTGCACATACACAACTAGCTAGATCTGAGTAAATCAACATGCATACAATATGACCTCGTCATTTATAGACATACAAACTCCTGAACCTTACCTCTTACTCACTACAACGATAGCCCCTGCCACACGTCATCATATACTCATACAGAGTTTACTCGGTCGTACCCATACGGGTCGTACCCATACTTCAAGAAGACACATTACTCAGTCTAGACACAAAACATCACCGTAAACATTCATACACACCAGATATAAAATATCTTATTTCCCCACAGGATCTGGTCCTGAACATGTATACCTAGACATAACGTATGTAACTACAATTTCCCACAGGACCTCGTCCTGAACATTTATACATACTAAAGATGTATACTCAATATTTCCCACAGGACCTCGTCCTGAACAGTTACGTAAGGTGCAACACACCCCTTACACTTCAAACATCACCTAAACATAACACATAGGTGAAACTATCTTAAGACCGTAGACACACATAATTAATCAAAACTCATGTCAGGTCTACTCATACAGTCTAATCAACCAAGCTCTAACATCACATCAAAGATTACATTTAGTATGAACTCACGTTGTTCAAAAGGTAATCACATAATCACACATAACTGACACTAAATTTAACACTGTACTCACAGTAGTATGATATTATAAGTACAACTATCATTAATCATACCCAAATCATCCCGCGGTATGATTCGCAATCAATGTCAAAATCAAATAGTCAATATTTGAAATAAACATCACACCACGTAAACGCCTAATAAATCAAAACGTTAAATCACCCCACGATCTCTCGTGACAACCGTCACATCCAAAAGTCGTCTAGAAGTCCAATGCCTCAAACAACGCCAGCAAAATTACTGAGGGACCACCTCAGGTGTATCTGGCGTGTCGTCCAGTGGTTCCTCTTGAAACAGAGCTCTCTTAACCGCCACAAGTGGTCGGTCTCTCAACCGTGTAGGTCCACATCCTGGAGGAAAATCATGTACAGCTGGCACTACTCTCTTTTTCCATCCCGTCTTTCCAATCATTGCTCCATGCGGTATGTCGCCGACCGAAACTCTAGTCACACTTGGCATGAGAAGCACCAACACTCCTCCCTTCTCACTAGCAGTTTCATCCGCCGCAGTCGTCGTCTTGGTTGGTCGTTCTGCATTCCCCCTAGCAAGAGCTCCACGCCTGACCAACCTCGCATGCTTCGTCTTAACCATCTAATCATACTCAAGATAGAACGTTGGAGTGATTACTATGGGCAACAAATTCAGAATATGAGAGTAATCATAGACTGCCAAATCACGGTGATCAAATGCAATTTGGTGGTCCACGTTACGGCTCGGATTCTAAACCTTTCCCATCATACTCACACTAACTTTCTATCTTCCACACATACCGGATGCACATGCATCCCACATAACTCACATAGCACCTAGTAAGTCACCATCTTTATCACAGTTTCACACCATCCAAGGTTACACATAAAATTACTAAATCATATCGACACACCAAACTATCTCACATGGTTACAATTAATGCTACTCCACATTATTCAACGCACACTATAGTGTCATTTAATCACACCACACCACTTCAAGTAGTTCTACATAATACTTCAACACATATCACATAACTTGATCCCACACGGAACCCTAAATCATTTACTCACACCAATTACTTTACCTAGTGTAACACTACACAAATGGTAAATAATAACTATTGATCAACTCGAAAGACGTACCTCTTGGCTCAGGGTTACTCGTGGTGGCAATCGTTTCACCCTTGTCCCATTTTTAGTTTAAGTTAAGGCATTTTATTTGTTTAAAAACATTAGTTTTCTCTTAAACCTCGGCTCTGATACCAACTTGTAAGGCCCCAAACCAGGCACCCTATAGTTGGTTCTCATAACTGGTTAAACTCTTTAAAAACATCTAACTTTCATTTACATAAACAGTGAAAGTCTTTCTCAAAATAATATTATCTTTAAACTCGTTAAATTTGATAACATTACCTGATGAATGCATGCACACCAACCCGAGTAGCCCCGCTTCCAAGCCAAGATACCTCGTCCAACTGACTCCCCTACAAAACAATCTAACGTACATACAAAGTCAGCTACGCTGAGTGAGTTCTAATACTTTAATTTAAACAACATCCAACTCATCTCTTTATATAATTATTTCCATTCAAGACCCTATGGTCCTTAGAAAATAGTTGTATAGATTTTCATCATATAAATAACCCCCGTTATCTTATAATATCCCAAAAGATTCACCACCCGAGGCTCTACCCACTATTTTAACTCAGTAAGTCTCACCGACGTAGAACGAGCTTACTACACTTATAACTCACAATTTACCATATATATTAACCATACGCTGGTTAACTCGACCAACCTCAAGACACCAACTTACCAGTCCTAACCAGGACTCTCATAACTCGACTGACTTAACAGTTGCACACAATGTACTCTTCCCGACACAACGGTCAATCTAACTCGACACATCACATTGATTCCATCTATTTATCACGTCAATATCATCTCATACACAATTAATATAACTCATTACTTACATGCAAATTAACACATATAAATGCACGCAAACACATACTGCATCACCACACCCTCGTCAGGGTTATCCCCGTCGGGATACTCGTCCTAAGCTCAGCTATACCCTTGTTACAGGGCCCCGCCACTAAACATAGTGACACACTCGTCATCTACGATGACTACCCAGCCACCCAAATGGTGACTATATCATCTACCATACGGTGACTGACACATCACCCATACGATGATGACCCCGAAGGACTTCGTCATCCACACCACTGTTGACCCTTCACACGGACAACAATGCAAGCACACAAAGCAACACACATATACACATGATACTACCTGGACAGGTACGATGACTCACCACCCTTTCACGGATCATTTACGTGTGTAATCCAATACTTACTTTAGACGTATCCTCTTAACGTCTAGACCCATTACCCAACTCTTTCCGAATAGGTAATTATACAACACACAAACATCGTACCGACTTATAGCTCGTACATACCATGGACACCACCTAGACCCATGCAAACACGATACTCGTCATGTCATGAAGACAATGACACAATACACACAACATTAAACACATGACGCTTAACCGCATACTAGCATTTACTTTACTCGTTAATGAACCACGTACGGGTTCCCCTGCTGACTCTCCTCATATAACCATCACAGGTTTAACTAAATTCCTGACTCATCCTGACTAACTCATAAGATGACATACACAGATCATCCCAACTCTTGTTCACCCACCCTAACGACCCCACAATGACCCTTAGCTTCATTATTAGCCGGCCACCTTTTCGTTTCCCGATTCCACCACCGAGCACGCCATTACATCACACTCGTGCCATCCTACATGTCGGAAGCAACAGCATCGTCGTCCTTCGTCGATCGCCATCGTGAGGCACACCACAGCCAACACACGTGTCTCTTTCGTCCTCGCCTACCACCGTGAACCACCCACAAAGCCAAAGTTATTACCGGGTTATCGTCCTCGTTGAGTATCACCATCACGGCCACCAAAGTGACCAATACCGGCCACCGCCTCCTCGCCTTCTTCCTTCATCATGACGCCTGCTGCCTTCGCATCAAGTCGTGTGTGACATATTCTCCCCCTTGAGCATCAAGTCGTTGAATCAAATAGATTTCTCAGTTATCAACAACTCTTTACTCTTGCAGATGTCATTCTCTATCATGTGCTTAGAACCACCACTATCAAAAACCAAAATGGTATTAATAGTCCCTCTTGGTTAATCCTGTACATCTAACAAAAAACATTAATTTGAAATTGGGACCCAAGCCATGGTAGTCATGGGTCGTCCAACTGTATCAAAATAATAAACATCACTCCATTCACAATCGAATCTCTCATTGATTTTTGGTGATTGCTCCGACGAGTCAGAAACATAAACTTTAGATTTCCCAACATACTTTTGTTCATTAAGTTCTTTTTGCTTAAAATGTGAAGTGTTTGAACATTCTTGTTCATTTGAAAAATGTTTAGATTGTGAAAGCTCTTGTTGTTCTAAAAGTTTTCTCAATCTTCTGTTTCTCCTCCGTCTTTGAGGTCTAGAAAGCCTAACTTCAGATTTTGAATTACCCTTTGGTGTATCATGAGGCTTAACCACATTTGGGTTAACATAAGGCTTACCATGAGTTCTTACCTTTTCTAGAGTAACATGTCGGTTACCTTTGGCGTTGTGAGGACAAGCAATCTGAATATGACCCACAAGACCACAAGAAAAGCAAGATCTCTTCTCACGATATTCTCTCAAATAAGGAATCTTCACACGATAAGATGCACTTGAAGAAGATTCTCCTACATGAACTTCTTTTGGAGTTTGAGACGGAATAAACTTTTTCTTAACAGGTTTGGATTCAGGCTTCATCATCTCAGGAACTACATGCTTCTTTCCTTTATTTTTGTAAGGACAGGTCACCACAATGTGTCCCATCTCATTACAATGAAAGCAAGTATGCATGTCTTTATAATCTCTGACATATGGAACTCTCCTTGAATTTGAAGAACTTCCAAATGTATAATTTCCAGATTAATTAGAATCAGCCTTTGAGTCTTCTTTCTTAACCTCTTTCGGTATCCCCTCTACCTTAGCTTCATCAAAATATTCATCATCACACTCATCAGAATACACCATATCTTCACCTGTAACTGGATTCACCTTCAACACAGTCTTAGGATCTAAATCCTCATCTTTTATAATCTCAGGTGTCACAGAATAATTTCCGTTGAATGGTGGAGGAACATAATCAATACCACTAGTTCTCTTCCCCTCTTCTGTATTATCATGATAATGTCCTAATAAGAATGATGAATTTCCAAAGATTTCTAACTTTCTATGCAATATAATTACCTCTGCTTTAGATTCAGCTAGTTCCTTATCTTTCTCAGCAAGATCATTATTTCGTTTCTCAATTTCTGCAAAGGACATATCCAGGTGATATGCGTGCTCTTTGATCTTCAAATTCAGAGAACTTATATCCCTCTTCGGTGATTCTATTCTCTCATTACACACATTCTCATTATCCTTTAATTTCTGGTTTACCGTGTGTATGGATTTCATATCACAAATGAGGTTTACGTTGCCATCCATAACCCTCATCATTTTATCCTTCACTGAAATACAGTTAGAACAAAATGTTTCAGAGTTAGAAACTACCTCAGGTTTTACTTCTGAAGAAGATGCACCAGGAGCCATGAATAGTCATCATCAGCTTCACTCTTTTGATCTACAATGACAAGCTCTGTATCAATTTCTGATTCACTCAAATTATCTTCAACTGTCTGAAAGCTTTCTTCAGTCATCACATCAGTCTCAGTAGATTGGGTACTTTCACCAGAACGAATACTCTCACTATCAGTTAAATCTGCAGAAGAATCACTTTGAGAATCACCCTACTTCTCCAATACTTCTTTGATCAAGACCACAAACGCTTGAGAAGTTGCTTCACCCTTTTTCTTCAATGCTTCCCATAAATCTCTTGAAGTTGGACACTTCCCGAGACTATGAATGATTTCTTTTGGTAAAGACATCGTTAAAGTTTCACACGTTTTCATCTCTCGATCAAACTTCTGCTTTTCTACTTTAGTAAGAGCTGTAACTGGTTTATGAACATCATGAAATTCCAGAAAATCAAAAGTAGGATGCACATATCCTTCTGTTATTGGTCTCCAAAAATTTTTATCAGTTTCTGTTACAAACTGTTCGAACTGGACTTTCCAGTTACGGTAATATGATATGCACAAAAGCCTCGGTGGCATAGTTCCAATCTCATTATCATCACATGAAATTGACATTTTGAAATTTCAAAAATTTAAAATTTCAAAAATGATATAAACCAACCATATAAGTTTTCCCTAAAAAATTTGGACAAGAAAAAATTTCCCGTGATAAAAATTTCAAAAATTCAAAATACTTTATAACCTTTTTTTAAGAACACTAGCGAACTAGATAAGTTCGCGTGAAATTAGTTCGCCTAATAATACCTGAGGGAACTTAATAAGTTCGCCTGAACTGAGTGAAGCGAACTTGATATGTTCGCCTGCTAAGTTCCCTTAAACTGAGAGAAGCGAACTTAATAAGTTCGCTTGCTAAGTTCGCCTGCAACAAATATCAGCAAGTTCGCTTGCTTCAGCTGTAACAAACTCTGCAACCCAAACACGAACAAACAGCACCAAAAATCATCATTTCTCACAGATTAGAAAGAATTTGAAGAAATTGAACCGTAGGATTTAGTATTTCATGAACTAGAACACTTCTATCGGATCAATTTCACCAAAATCAACTTTAAATTCACGAATTCAGCAGTAAAAACAGTTTCAAGAACTTGAAAACTCCATGGATACAAAAATGCTCAATTTCTTTTTAAATTTACACAAAAACGTCTCTAATCACCAAGAATCAAACGCAAATCACGAGCAAAAGCTCTGATACCACTTGTAGGTCCACATGACTCATCTTAGATCGATCTCGTGACAGGACGTATCGATAACACGGAGTGCGGAATCCTACCGTATTAACGTATGTATATCAATCGACAATAGAAACAGCAGGTAAATAAACTTTCTCTTTGTATTCCACAAAACACAGAGTTTACAGATTCTCAGAATTACACACGTTCAAAGTCCCTCTGCTGCTCTCTCTCTAGAACAGAATCTGTAAACACCTATTTATAGACACAAGCCTGCTATAGGCGAACTTATTAAGTTCGCTTCTAAAGATGCTTAGGCGAAAGACTCTAATAGGCTATGCGAACTTGTTAAGTTCGCCTCTCTATGAACTTACACAGAATTTTATCAACAGTTACAAAACATGTCCTAACATGTATGTATAATTTGGTTCACATCAGTCAACATAATACAATACTGCTAATAGGTTGATCCTAAAGAGTCATACAACGAGTAATGACATTTGTTATTAATGTGTTTGGACACGTTATACATGAAAGATAATTGTGACATTAATTATTCGGTAAATAATTATTATTATTTATTATTTGAGAAATAATAAATAGATAATAGTAGGGTTAAAGTGTATTATTTATATTAGTGGAATATAAATAATGTATTTATATATATATATATATTCAAAATTAATATATATATATATATTTTAAAAGTTATTAAATATATATATTACATATATATGTAAATGGAATATGCCAAAGAATATTCCATTTGTATAGGGTTATATATATGGATAAATATTAAGATTTAAATCTAGAGATTTTAGAGATTCACTTGAAAAAACTCTAGCCATTACCACTCCCTTGTAGCTGCTACCTTCTCCCTCTCTAGGAAGATTTCGGCCTAGGCAAAAGGGAAGTCAGGCTTCTCCGTTTTGTGTACAGTTTGGTGCTTTCGCGTATTGGCTAGCACTGTTCGTTGTTGCCTCGTTGTGGATATCATTAGTCGAGTCATACATCAACATCAACAAGCTCTAGGTAAGAATAATTAAGTGTTAAATTGTTTTCTCTTCATCTCCGGTTTCTACCGTTCTTTCAACTGGATCGTTGTTCCGGTTTCCCGTCTTGATTTTGATTAAGACTTCTGCTGCGTTTTTTGCTTGAATCTAATTTTTGAAAAACTAAAATTATACGGGAAATCCCAACATTGATTGCTTTGATACATAAGCTCATGTTGCTATGATTTCCACCATTATGTTGTTGTTAGCAATTGCAACTATAAACAACCTTGTGATTCACCAAATGGATGTGAAAACTGCATTTTTGAATGATGACTTGGATGAGGAGATTTATATGAAACAACCTGAAGGTTTTATAATGCCTGCTAATGAAAACAAGGTGTATAAGTTGATAAAATCTCTGTATGGTCTGAAGCAAGCACCAAAACAATGACATAAAAAATTTGATTTTGTTGTGTTGTCTAATGGTTTTGTACTAAACCAAGCATATAAGTGTGTATATAGCAAGTTTGATGCTTCTAGTAAAGGAGTTATAATTTGCCTATATGTAGACGACATGTTGATCTTTGGTACTAACCAAGATCAAATTGATAAAACCAAGAAATTCTTGTCATCTTGCTTTGCTACGAAAGACATGGGGGAGGCTAAGGTGATCCTTGGTATAAGGATCAAGCATGGGGACAATGGTATTTCAATTTCTCAATCTCATTATATTGAGAAGATTTTGAAAAATTTTAATTTTCAAGATTGTTCTCCTATAAGCACTCCTATAGATCCTAGCCTTAAGCTCTTACCTAATAAAAGTGTTGCAACATGTCAACTTGAATAATCACGAGCTATTGGATGTCTCATGTATGCCATGATAAGTACTAGGCCGGATATAGCTTATGCAGCAGGAAAGCTTAGTAGGTTTAGTATAAATCCTAGTTCACATCATTGGCAAGCTATAAATCGAGTATTTAAGTACTTGAAAAGGGCCATGCATTATGGTTTGACTTATACTAGATTTCCTTCGGTTATAGAAGGTTATTCAGACGCAAGTTGGATTACCAATATGGAAGATTATTCTTCCACAAGTGGATGTGCATTCCTCCAATGAGGAGTGCTACTCTTGGGCATCTAAGAAACAAACTTGCATAACTCAACAATGGAATCTGAGTTTGTAGTATTAGCAGCAACTGGTAAAGAAGTTGAATGGCTAAGAAACTTGACTTATGACATTCCATTGTGGCCTAAATCGATATCACATATAATTATCAGATGTGATAGTGCCGCTACCTTGGCTAAGGATTATAGTCAAGTGTATAATGGGAAGTCTAGACACTTAGGTGTTAGACATAGCATGATTCGTGAGCTCATAATGCATGGTAAAGAAGTTGAATGGCTAAGAAACTTGACTTATGACATTCCATTGTGGCCTAAATCGATATCACATATAATTATTAGATGTGATAGTGTTGCAACCTTGGCTAAGGCTTATAGTCAAGTGTATAATGGGAAGTCTAGACATTTAGGTGTTAGACATAGCATGATTCGTGAGCTCATAATGCATGGTAAAGAAGCTGAATGGCTAAGAAACTTGACTTATGACATTCCATTGTGGCCTAAATCGATATCACATATAATTATCAGATGTGATAGTGTTGCTACCTTGGCTAAGGCTTATAGTCAAGTGTATAATGGGAAGTCTAGACACTTAGGTGTTAGACATAGCATGATTCGTGAGCTCATAATGCATGGTCTGATATCAGTGGAGTTTGTGATAACTCAACATAATTTAGCCGATCATCTAACCAAAGGGTTAAGTAGAGAACTTGTGCACAAGTTGGCTGTGGGGATGGGATTAAAGTCCATCTGAAATCTCTCATGTTAAGATATCTAATTCCCACCTAGTATGACATTAGGTGCCAAATTCAAAGTGGAAAGCTTAACATCTAGATATTGGAACGCGTTAGTAATATCATCCCAAGATATGTGTTCAGACCTGCAAGTTTAACTCCTTAATAGCTATTTTGAAAAATTACATATACATGTGCAAGAGTAGAAGAGCTACCTATACAAGCATGAAGTTTAGCTGCTTCAATAAGCTGGGACTTGGCTTTGATATGCTTATTGAAGGATTAGGACACAAGGCTAGTAAAATATAGTGTCAAGTAAAAACATACGAGTATGTAAACTTTTGTGTGTATTATCGTCATGTATTCACTATGAATAGCAAGAGTTCAATCGGTAGAGACACTCATATATTCGAATATTTGTAATCTTTATATTAATAAATAAAAATCTTATGGGTACACGTGTCACTTTCTGGTGCATTCTCAGCATGTTTTTCCTTCATATCTCCTATCAAACAATATTAAAATAATATATTTTTAGATATTTAATATAAATCTAATTATGGATACTTATTATTTAACATGGATAGTTATTAACCAAAAGAATTTAATATAAATTAACTTTTATCAATTAGATAAAAAAACTAATACGCGGTTGAAAAAAATGTTTTAAAAATTAACTTAACAGAATTTATAACTGTCACGTCAAAATACATTTTTTTAAAAGACATATTTTGACGAGTGTATGTGTTAACATATTACATTATATATTATTCAACCTGTGTAATACACATGTTTATTCAACCCGTGTAATACACAAGTTTATAAAAACATAAATTTTTATTACTAAGTATATAAAATTACATTTATTCAACCCTACACGTGATTCTAACATATTGTGTAATATACTAAGATGAAGATTCAATTGTCACGACGTTTTCATTTATGCACAAATTTGTTGTCTGTTTATGATTTTGTTTTAAGTTAATCAAGGATTGCACTAAGAAGAGGGACGAATGTTTGGCTATTTTATTATAATTGGATTGACTTGTTGACCAAGTGAATCATAATATGCATCAAACAAGTCAGGAGATGCGAAGTACACTTGTTTAAGTTTATTATGATTTTAAGTATTTAGAAACATAATTGGTACTTAGGGGAGAACCTCCTAAGCTATGGGGGTTCCAAGGGGGCAACCCCTCTTGGCGGGGGTCCGGGGGATACACCCCTAGAAGCGGGGTCCAAGGGGCACAGCTCCTGGATGGGGTCGAATTTTAATTACCGAATGTTTCAATATTAAAAATTCATCAAAATTTTTAGTTTTGACAAATGTTAGTTTTATCAGAATTTTAATTTCCGGAAATTTGTATATTAATTTCGGTATTAAAATTGACGCAATATTTATAAAAAACTAATTTTGAAACATAACTACTTGAGAGTAGTTATCCCCCCACCCACCCCCCCCCCCCCCCCCGACGGAAAAAAAACCGCTTTTGGTTATTTTATCTCTGGTTCATGAAATCATTCACACATTTTAAATTTCTGAGTTTTATCCGGTTGGAAAATTCAAGGAAACCATCAAATTATTTGAACATCCCTTAATTCGTTGCGTGACGGATCTCTAGACTCGCGGTACGACACGGTGATAACGTGCGGAATCAATGATCAACGTGCTCGTGTGACTCAATCAACAACGGTGTAAATAAACGCTCTTTTTATTCCACTACGATATCAGTTTACACAATTTACAGAATTCTCAGTCCCTCCTGATATCGTCCAAGTCTCTTCTCTAATCTACACTTCTCTGTTCTGGTTTGTTCTGCTATTTATACACAACTGATCTGCATTAGGCGAACTTATTAAGTTCGCCTCTAATAGGCTAAGCGAACTTAATAAGTTCGCTTCACTGTGCTTAGGCGAACTTATTAAGTTTGCCTCTGATAGCCCAGGCGAACTTATTAAGTTCGCCTCTGATAGCCTAAGCGAACTTGTTAAGTTCGCCTCTGATAGCCTAGGCGAACTTAACAAGTTCGCCTCTAGCAGAACTTACACAGAATTTTATCAACAGTTACAAAACATGTCCTAACAGACTCCCTTTTAACTGTTGCTAACAATTCTATCAATTACAAGTCAAAGACTCTAAGACTAAGACATAATATCTTCAAGCTCGTTGTCACCAGAATATGCTCCAACAGATTACACGACTCTCATAATATTAATATTGCAATACTCGAATACCACGAAAAATGACCAAACCAGCCCACATGTACAACAAAACCTCGTGTATAATTAACAAGTAATGAAGTTAAAAGATAAATTCATAAATTGTATAACATCATAGTAATTAAAAAATGTAACTAGAACTGTGCCCACGTAACAAGTATGAAAGTGATTACACGACTCTCGCTTTGAAGAGGACGTCGATAACATACGTAGCTTTATATAAGAAAAACGAATTTTTGACGTTGTTGATAACATTCGAAACCTCACATATAAAAAAAGTAGAAACACCGCGTTGCGACGGTGGTGTAAAACCGTGAAAAAAACTAACGTCAAAACGTCGGCACCAACCCGCGCGTTGAAGGGAGCATTTATAACACACGTAACTTTATATATAAAAAAAAGGAAACATGGATAGGTTGATAACATTCAAAATTTTATATAAAAAAATGAAACCACCGCAAAGTCATGCGTTGCGGCGAGGCCGTTGATAATATTTGGAAATTATGTAAAAAAATGAAGGCGTTAAAAAAATTAACGTCCAAACGTTTATAAAAATAGGTACGGTGCAACGGAAAAAAAACCGTAGATAAAAATAAGCACGTACAAATTTGAATTTTGTAAAACATCATATTTAAAAGTTCTAGAAAAAAAGGAAAAGAAACTATGGAAAAATCGAAACGTCGAATTAGCTTTGACAACTTGTGTAACATTCTTGATTTTTCCTATATTTGTTTTAGTGCAATAAACAATGTTTCATTCCCAATTCTAGTGCAATACTTTGTGTTATTCATGCAAGCATCAAAATTCCAAGATTTTATTTAAATTCAATTTTTAAGTTATTCAAAGTTTAAGGATTTAGATAATTTGAAATTTTACCATATATATATATATATATATATATATATATATATATATATACATATAAAGTATGTATATACAAGTATTGGTTTTATAAAATAAATATTCCTAAAAACATTATTTATAAGATTTTAAGTTTTAAAACCTAGAATAAATCCATAATTTGTAATTATATATATATGTATTTTTGATTTAAACAAATGGGTTGAACCCTTTGATCATTTGGACTCCCAACTTGAACCCCCACCCTTGAAATTGAACCATTTGACATCAATGTTGACCCCATTTATCATATTTTGACCAATTTTAACTTTAAAAGTCAAACAGACCCAAATCCTTGCAATTCAAGGCTGAAATCGATCCAACTCGACTGACTCGGACTTGCCATTCATACTTGATTGATTCTCGTCCACTCCTAAGCCCTATTAACATCCCAATTCGACCAATTGCGCGATTTAATTCAAATTTGCGCAGTTTGACTACTCAGAGTCAAACCGAGCCCAAATCATTGCCAAATCAAGTGATTAAACGCGTTTTAGAACCCACAAATCACGCGGAAAAAATCCTCCTATGAATTCAGACCATATACGAGACCCAATTCATCATCAATTATCGATTTAATGCGCAAATCATTGCTGACAGCTGCTTCCTGTCAAACCGATTCGAATCAAACAAATTAAGTGAAATTGATCCATTTGATTTACACCCTCACTTGCGCAAACCCTCTCACAAACTTTCTAATCACTCTCGTAACCAGTATTGCACCTTTGGAGCTCTGTCAAGCTCGAATAACACCGAACCTGAAGCTTCAGCCGTTCGTCCTCTATACCCAACCATTTTAGGTAATTTGTGTACCATTAGCTTCGTTTAGATCCTAGGAACGAAAGCCCTATGACTCCGAGATTGATCAGTGGCTTAATCGGGTCGATTTGGGAGGCTAGGGTTCCGGGTTACGCATTGGGGACGAAGGGACTTGGGGTTTAAGGGTTTTCTAATTTCCAACCGGCTTTTAACCAAGGCAATTGCCCAGTTACACCGGTTAATACCATCGACTCGTAGAGACAAGGCCGCGGGTTCGAAACAGCCCCACACCTTTTTCCCCCCTTTTCACACCACTAAACCCAGTTTACTTCCCTCTACACGTTTAAACTTTTCTGGACCGGACTTATAACACCAGATGAGTTCTGGTCTGGTGGTTCGCACACAGGACTTCCCTAGAACCCACCCGGGTTCGAGCCGGGTGGTTCACAATCCATTTTTTGTTGCTTTTTATTTCTCTAAATGATTTATAAAAATTATTTTTATAAAACCTACACCCTATAGAACTGATTTAGTACAACAATTAATAGATGTTAAAAGGAAACAATTATTTTTATAATTTAAATTGTTTTAAAACTTTGTTCCCAATATAAAAATCATTTAAATTGTATTTTTAATTAAATTGTTAATTTACAAATAAAGTATGTAAATTGTTCATTATAAATTTTGATAAAACTTTACAAAATTATATGTATTTCTTTAAAAATACTAATTAAGGTTTGAACATAATTAAACAAATTCTTATATATATATATATATATATATTAATTCTTAAACATACACTTTTGAGACACATTATTTTAATAATAAATAAATAAATAAAAAGAATTTATTTATTTAAATTAGTTATTTTTTTACAATAATAATTCATTAGGGTTTAAATTATATTTAAATAAATATAATTTTACACTAGCTTTTTTTAAGACACACTATTATAAATAAATAAATAAAAATAATTTATTTATTCTAATACAACCCTAAGTCAATTATTATTTAAATCATATATACTTTGAATTTACGTTTTATATTAAACTTGTATTCAAATACAAACACCATCTCACACATCCATTAAATGAAATAACACAAACACTTTGTACAAATCCCCGCATTCATTCAATTAGACTTTTATTCAATCCCTTTTGAACCTTATACTTTTTGTGTATATCATTGATTCAAATTCATATAATTCACATATAGGTTAACATCGTGATTAAACTTATCACTTGTTCTATCTATTGCTCGTGTTATCTACTAACAACTTATACAAGCGAGTTTTACATAGCCCCTTTTTACATTTTTTGCACATTTTGGAGGTGAAACATGATGTTCATTGAAAACTATTTGCAATTACAATATACAATTCTACATTATGATCATATGTGTGATTTGTGCTTTTGTGCTTGAATGCTATGAGTTGAACTACATATACATGACACACTCGTGCAATCATTAACTCTACAAGCCAACGGTAACATTGATAGATCTATTGTGTCTGACAAACCCACCTAGGTAGGGTGACTGTTACCGATAATACATTAGGGTAACCTGCGTGTTATGCCTCAGTCACAAGGTTTGATTGTGCACTTAATTTAACTATAGATTCTCCATAAATGCCTTTTTACCATGTGTCATATGAATTGTATAAAACATTTGAAATCTATTTGTGATGTCAAAACCTATGTATGTTCACCAACTATATTTTAATTGACCTCGTTTTTATCATGTTTCAGGTACGAATAATTGAGTTATGATTAAGTTGTTTCACTTAAGTTTGAGGACCTAGTATTTGAATTTAAATGAGTTTATTATGTATTTCAATTCTTGTATTGTTGGATTTTTTGTTATTTGAATTATGAAATGGAATTGGATGTTTTAATATATTACAACTTTAGTAAATCATGTGCTTATAAACAGTCTCCATGTCCCACTCCAACATGTTCCGCTGTTAGTTGGGGTGTGACAACTTATATGTTTGTGTTTTAATGACTTGTACATTATGACTCACAACTCCGTTTTGAACGAAATTGACAGCGAAACATAGATAAAAATAATAAAATCAAAACGATGTATTCGAAATATTATAAAACATTAAATTTTAAAAGTTCGAAGAGAAAAAAAAAATTGTTAATGAGGAAAAAACAAATAGATATGTATATGGTTTAAAGTGTACTTATACCTAAATTTGAGGGGATAAAAAAGTAAGTTTTCAGGGTTTAAAATGAAACTTTAATTAAAAATATTTTAAAATTTTCTAAGCTTTATATGTTTGTACATGATGTTTCACGTCTCCTCATTATATGTAAGTAGTGTAATTTGAGGGGATAAAAAAAAATAAGTTTTCAGGTTTAAAATGAAACTTTAATTTAAAATATTTTAAAATTTTGTAAGCTTTATATGTTTGTAGATGACTTCTCATTATGCTAAATGTAACTAGTGTAATTACTAACTTCTTAAAAAAAACGTAAACTCGGTGGCTACAGTGTCACCGACCAAATCTATTAACTTAGTAAGTTTAATTTTCAGGCTATATTTTGGGCTGTAGCCCAGCAGTCAAACAACTTAGCAGCAACAATGGGTACTCCCTCTCGACCCAATCGTAGTCATGTAGCCCAGTACAAACAAGGCCCAACAAAATAATATTTTTTAAGCAATTTACACGTATGATCTATGTGATATAAAATTATTATATAATCGTTAGTGTTCACTTATTATAGTAACTATCAATGTTTTGAAACCCGGACCGGACCGGCCGGTCGGACCGGGAACCGGTGGTCTGACCGGTCCGGTTACATGTGTTGAACCGTTTCTGCAGCGAACCGGTGGTCGGACCGGTTGAACCGGCGGTCGGACCGGTTGAACCGCTTGACTATTTTTTATTTTTTTTTTAATCTTTTTTAAGTCTCTTGGCTTCTTATTTCGTAGGTAATTGTTAGTTTAAAATTATTGGAATTGACTTGTTGGTGGTTTTTGAAAGGATTAAAAGCTATTTAGACTGATATATTTTTATAATATTTATGACGTCGTCCGGTTCTTAAATCCGGTCTGACCAGTGGACCGGTAAGGAGACTGGTTCGACGTCCGGTCCGGTTCTGAAAACATTGGTAACTATTAAAAAGCAAGTTTCAATTGTGAGGGGTAAATTTGTGTTCAAATCGTACACGTTTTTATACATAATGTACAAGCATGTATGCATACTTTTGTTATTTTTTTAAATTTCTCATATAAAGCATCGGTTTAAAAGTTTGATTCTAGAAATGAAAACCATGGGATGTGTTTGGAGGAGTGGTGTCTACGATTTAGGCTTTGGCAGCCAGCTAGTGTTCGAAACCCACAACCGACCCTTTGACCGCATTGTTAAAAGCTAACATTATCGTCCGGAGTCCGCCGCAACGCGCGGAGGCTCCTTCTAGTTTACTTTAAAAGCAAATGATACGTGCTATTTTTTTTGTTATATTTATGACCGATGAGTACGTCAAACACGCCAATATTTTGTTAAAAAGCATATTCAAATCACATAGTAACAATCTTTATCGATCGATTAAAAATTCAAAAAACCAATTCTAATTTGAAAATCCAAATTCAATTGATTCAAATAAAAAATATATATAATTTACTATATAATAACTAAAAAACAAATATATGTTTTATATAAAATAAAAAGAGCAAATTACAATTTACGTCCTTTAAGTATTACACAAATTTCATTATACGTCCTTTAACTAAGGAAATTACGAAAAACGTCATTTATGTTTAAAAAACCTTGCACGTTATGTCCTTTGGCCTAACGATCGTTAAATTTTACCGTTAAGTCTGGTCACGTGACATGCATATGAGGGTATTTTGGGGCTTTCACACATAAAATGACTATTCTTGTAATTTGTTTCTATGAATGAGGGTTTACAGAAATAGTTCTTTTACGGTAAAAATACCAAAATACCCTCATGTGCCCTTAGGATATACGTAGTGGTTTCACGCCCCTCTATGTCAGCGTCACATCAGCACATGGGTTTTCACTGCCCAGAATTACTAAGGTGCGTAGTGGTTTCACGCCCCGCATTTAATTTTTAATCATTAATTAATCATTTAACTAAAATACAAATAAATTTATTTAAAATATAAAGATAACAAAATACAAATTTATTTAACTAAAAAACAAACATATTAAAATACAAAAAATCAATCGCCACTCGTACGATTAGTCCAAATATGCTCCGCCAAATCACCGCGTAGGCTTAGATGTGTATCCCTGCCGCGTAATGTGTTACGAATTGCCTGTTTCTCTTCCGAGCTTAGTTGTGCAGCCGGCGTCTGCGGGTTATCATCATAGTTTTAGCAAATGGATTGGCTCTTGTCTTCCAATATCATGTTATGTAATTTTATGCAAGTGTACATAACATTCCTTATTTTTTTCTTTGGTCCAAATACAGCACAAATTTTTAATCATAACCCATTTTTTTTAAAACTCCAAACGCAAGTTCGATATCCTTCCGTACCGATTCTTGTGCTTTTTTTAAAAGTTCCCTTTTCTCACAAATATGAGAATGTGTGTGGGTGGTTATTGGTTGAGAAAATGTGAAATTATTGGTTGAGAAAATGTGATATATATATATATATATTAAAATTAAAATAATTATTTTTTTATTAACGGCTACAAAACTAACGGCTAGTTTGACTAAGGGTCAAACCAAATTCAAGCAAAGCGACCGTGAGTTGCCCCACCCCCCCCCCCCCCTTTCACGCCCTTTTCACGCCTAGGGGGGACGGTGTTCCTAGGCGTGAAAAGCTAAGGTGGCTCACGCCCCCTCCTCTCACGCCCCCTCCTCTCACGCCAGCACTACGGATAGACTTATAATATATATAATACATATTTTTAACTCGTTTCATTTTCTATTAATTTCGTTTCCTGTTATGCATTTCGGTCATTGCGTTTAAAAAAAATGGAATACACGACTGGTTTTGTATTTTTTTTTGAATGTTCCGGTATAAAAAAAAGTTTAAAACGGAGTTTTATTCAAAATATAGTATATTTTTTTTGTCCTACGCTATACGAGTGACGTTGCCGTTGCGTTGTCCTGATAACCGCTTATGAGCGTACAACATCGTTAACGGTTTTGTGGCTTTATTGTATCCGGTACCGGTCTTTTCTTTTATGGTTTTTTTCGAGTCAAAGCGATTACGGCCAAACCCCTGCCACGTAATACGAAGAAAAGACGACCGCGCTCCACGCAAATTGCGGGGTAAAAATAGTAGTTTAAAACTTATAAATAAATTAATCCATTTCGCTTCCATATTACGCCAAAACCCAACAGAAACCGATGATTCTATTCCTTTCCCCAGGGCGAGAAATCGGATTTTAAACCTTTTTATTTTGTTTAATTCTAGAGTTATTTGTAGAAATGGCCCCTGTGGTTTGTTCGAATTACAGATTTAGCCCTCAAGAATAAAAAAGTGCAAAAATGGCCCCTGTGGTTTGGACCCGGGTTGCAAGAAAGGCCCATGCCGTTAATTGAAGTTAAAACCTAACGGAACTTAACCCACGTGGATGGCACGTGAGGAATCAACTTTCTCTTTAATAAACCAAATCAAAATTTTCAGCCCTAAATCGATTGCAGGCTTCAACCCTAATCGATTAGAATTAGAATTTTCCATTAGAATCATCTATCTTCCTCCTTCATCCATTCATCTATCTTCCACCTTCACCTTCAGGCTTCAGCCCTAATCGAAGAAGGAACCTTCGCGATGGCAGTATGTGATTGTGGTAGGTTAGCTGTGGTTCGTACTTCGTGGACAGATTCTAACCCAGGCTGGAGATTTTACTCATGTCAATAATCGGTAAGTAGCTTTCTTTCCACCTTCACCTTCAGGCTTCAGGCCTAATCGAGATTTTACTTTTGTGTAATTTTGCAGAACTCAAGATGCAGATTTGTAGGGTGGTTTGTTCTACCAATGTGTCGAAGGAGTTTGTATATCATTCCTGGTCTGTAGAGGAAAAAAACAAACTTGAGATTGAAGTTGAACAACTAAAATCACGAAACCGTTTGAAGAACATTTTGATCTTTGGCTTGTTCGTAGCATCAGGGCTAATATTTTTGTTGTATTGAACCCTATGAGCAAGTTTAATGTAATGAAGGCTTATTGCAACAATTTGATCTTTGGCTCTTATTTTGTAATGTATTAAGCAAGTTTAATTTAATGAAGGTTTCACCTTGTAATTGTTTGTTTACAAAATCCAATTTAGTTAAATGCAGTATGTTAACTTTGGTATCTCCTTGTTAATACAGTCCATTATAATTATCTTTTATTCCTGCATTGAAATGATCCATTTCTACATAAATGTTGAAGCAAACTTTTGAAACAATGCACAGTATGATTCATTTCTGCATAAATGTTGAAGCAAACTGTTAAAACAATGCACAGTTTGGGTGTTTCTGCAGTAAATGCCTGTTGATGCAACCAATTAAAAAATGCAGTTTTTACTAAATGCAGCTTTTGCAGTAAAAACACTGCAGTAAATGCAGTTTTTTCAATTGCCGAAATGCTGTAAAAAACTGCAGTTTTTTGCAATAAAAAAATGCAGTTTTTGTGTAGTAAAAAAATGCAGTTTTTTGTAGTGTTTTTTACAAATAGTGCAGTAATAATAGTGCAGTAAATGCAGTAATTTATAGTGCAGTAAAGGCAGTAATTTATAGTGCAGTAAATGCAACACTAAATGCAGTTTTTTGGGCGATGATGCAGCCTACGCAAGTGCATTTGACCCATTTGCACAAGTGCAATACAAACCTGCAGTAAAATGCATGTTGAAGCAACAAGTTAAAAAAATACAGTTTTTAGTAAATGCAGTTTTTGTAATTGGCGAAATGCTGTAAAAAACTACAGTTTTTGTGCAGTAAAAAACAACAGTTTTTTGTAATGTTTTTTTACAAATAGTGCAGTAATAATAGTGCAGTAAATGCAGTAATAATAGTGCAGTAAATGCAGAACTAAATGCAGTTTTTTGGGCGATGATGCAGCCTGCACAAGTGCATTTGACCCATTTGCACAAGTGCAATACAAACCCCTAATTCAAACTTCCTTTGTAACTCATCTTGAATAGTTTTGGTTGAAACATTAGGGTTTGACTCTAGCTGATTTAGAACCAATGACTCTTGACCCATGAATGAAGAATTGAATGCTTTTATGAACCTAGATTGAAGACATGTATGCTCTGCTTTGTAGGTTTTCACTATCCAAGTTTCATCTTCAGTGGTTAATCCTGTTATGTACAAGAACCAAGGACAGTCACCAAATTTCTTTTTAAGTTTGTCCCCACTTGTTACTTTGTCACCCTCTACATGTACAATATGTAACACAAATATACATTTTTAAAAGAGACAAATAAAGTAAAAAAAATGATAAAGTAATACAACTATACCTTCATAAGTTGGTACATTCCCATGACAAATGGCTCTAATTCTTCTTGATTCATTTCTCAGTAATACCAATTCTCTCCTAGTTTCAATGCCATGTCTCCTAACTCTCTCCTTCACCTCCTTTGCATTTCCAAAAATTTGACCAACATAAAATGTTACTTCAGCAGTAAGATTTTGTTGCTTCCTTTTATTCCTAAGTTCTTTCAATTTCCTACTTCTTTTAGATTCAAAATCATCATCAGAATCTTCTGGTAAACTGTCAAATGACTCATTGTCCATAGGATAACAATCTTGGTCATCAACACCATTATCCTGGTTACTTTCTTCACAAGAATCATGTGTGATTCTCCCTACAAATTCCTCCCCACTATCAATAAAAGCAACATAATCCCTCATGTATACTTCTACGTTATCTACTTCATTGTCCTTATCAACAATATAATCACTATCATTAGAATCTTCATGATCATAACCTACATTTGTATAACACCCATCACCACCTTGATTGACAGACTCATCACTAGCTTCTTTCCAGTTCAAAAGCAACCTCCCTGAAGCCGTCTTTTTAGTCCCAAGAGGTCTAGTCAGCTCAAGAGATACATCCTCTAGTTTCTCAATAACAACTTTTGTTGATTGTGAAGAATTGAAGTAAGTAGTAATTTTGGCACTACCGTGTTCAATGTACAACTCAATTACTTTGTTGTCTTTAACATATTGCCCCAAATGATTAACATCTAAAGCTGCTAAACCAACATCTAAATTTTTTTCTGGTATTTTAAAGTGAAAGTAGAGTTTTTGCTTTTGTTGTCTCAAACCTCCATTACAGAATTAACTTGTTGATCAGAAAATTCAAGAATATCCAAGAAATCAACAAACCTAATTCAAGAATATCCAAGAAATCAACAAACCTAAACCTACCATATGCATATCTTCTTCTTGGGAAATTCCTAAACACACCTCCATAATGAATCTTAAGAGAAAAAAGATTGGGGTGTCCATCTGTACATCAAACAAAACACATTCAAACAAAGGGACGATTAGGATATTTCAAAATAAAGACTTTTTAAACCACTTTGAACAAAAATCAGAAAAACATGAACATGAAAACCTACCATACACCTCCTCTGGTACAAGTTTAGTGTTTGGAACTCTTAAATTCCAACGCATTCTTGATTTCCTTCTCCTTTGAATCTTCAAACGAACGTAATCAGGAAGTTTTGTAACGATGGTGTGTGATTACTTGTTCATGGAACTTCAATCGACAGGTTCATAATGGCATGAGAGCCTGGGAGGGAAATAAGGACGTATATTAGGGTTGAGAGTTGACAAAATGTCTTTATTACCCTCACGTGTGGGTTAAGTTCCGTTAGGTTTTAACTTCAATTAACGGCAGAGGCCTTTCTTGCAACCCGGGTCCAAACCACAGGGGCTATTTTTGCACTTTTTCATTCCTGGAGGCTAAATTTGCAATTCGAACAAACCACAGGGGCCATTTTTGCAATTAACTCTTAATTCTATTATAAAATTAAAGTAAAAGTGGAAAAAAGAAGCGACAGTTTTGTCAGATTAGGGTTCTTATTATTGACAAAGGGATTTGATTTCAGATAAAAAATTATTCCTTGATAACGATTTGTTTATGGATTTAGGACTAAAATCATCATTACACAGGTATGGAAGCTTCACTTTACTTCACATTATTTATTGGAATTTTATATTTTTCAAGTTCTTATCCCCTTTTCATGATTATTGAGAGCAATTATCTTCAAAACCGCTGATTTTAAGTTTAATTTAAAGAGATTAATGAGAATTAGATCTGAATTTTGATGGATTTGTGCAGATTTTCCAGAATTTGAACTCGACGGTCGAAATGGAGTCGGAATTTGAAGATGATGAAGATGAGTTTCGAAGTTGTTGTGGAGACGAGGTGGAATTGAAAGATATTGTGAAATTAGAGATGGAGAATGGTGATGGTGATGATGAATTTGATGAATTTTGTGTTCGGATGTTGTTCAAGGGTGAATCTATTTTAGGGGTGTCTGGAATTGGGGTAATTATGGAAGGAGCTAATAAGGTTTCTGTGATTCAGGTTCAGAAAAAGCTTGAATTTGTTGTTGATGAAAAAGTGGCTGATTATCTAGCTTTAATGGATGGTTTATCCGAGGCAATTCGGAATAAGATCAGAAGGGTGTATGCATTTACCAATTCCCAGATCTTAGTTGATCAGGTGAGTTGGTTTTTTCGACTAATGTTGGTTTTGTTTATATGTGTTTGGTTCTAAGGGAGTGAAGTAGAGCCTATGTTGATTCTTGTTATCTTGTATTATGATCACATCTTGGTTTGAAAAGGCGCGCCTTAGGCAACCTGATGCGCTAGGCGCGGAAGAAAACGCATCAGGTTGATGAAGGTGCGCCTCATGTAGTTCTTGGTCAAAATTAGGGTTTGTAGGAGGCTTGGTTTTAAAAGGCGCGCAAGGCGACCTCAGGCGTAGGTCCCATCGCTTTTGTGTAGCTAAGCCGACCTCTGTACAAAAGGCGTGCAAAAGGAGCACCATAAAACAGCTTAAGACGCAGGTGAGGAGCGTGCCTGATGTCTCATGTACATGGTGATTTTTTGTGCACAGTATGTTGTACAACAGTCTTTTTAGGTTATACGTGTAGGTAATTTATATATTAAATTATATATATAGCTTATTTATAGCTAATTTTTGGGTAAAGGATGCTAAACACCTATGAAAAATGTAAAAAAGTTTATATAAGCACCTTGCGTCTTGCGTACGAAAAGCAATGTATTTTGTGCCTCGGTTTTAAACCCTGTCGCCTCGATGCGCTTCTCCTTTTCAATACCAAGGTAGGAGGTTTATATGTAAAAACAACCTAAGGGATGTAGAAATTATGAAAGGTATACTTGATAAATAGGTTTATATGTAAAACAGATGAGTCATATGTTGTTTCTGGTTGTAAATAAAGCTTATTTGGTTGTGCATAGACACGCGCCTAACGTATCTGATGCGCGTGCCTCAGCTTTTGGGACCAAAACGCCTTGTTGCACCTTGCGTTTTTTTAAACAAAACATCACACTCAAGCATATGAAATCTTGATATCATGTATTGCACACCATTTGAACAATTATCTTTTGGCAGATTACAAATAAGGAAATGGTTGAGAGTTCACTTCTAATGGCATTGAAGCAAAGAATACTAGAACATGTTAAAAATCTTGAACATTTTGTCCTAAAATGTGTTCTTGATGTCGATCTCGAGCGCCCATTGCATCTGGCCCAAGTGGCAATCGGGGTCGTTCATGATGCCAAGGGAGATCCAACTGTTGAAAAGTGTTTAACTTGTTGTGAAGATAAACCAACATTCATGATGGTCACACTGAAATGCTCACACAAATTCTGTTCGCATTGCATGAAGGCTTATGTTGATGAAAAAGTCGGGCTATCTGAGGTTCCCATTAGGTGCCCGAGCCCGAAATGCAGATATTACATTTCGACCCCTGAACATAAATCTTTTCTTCCTGTTGACTCTTTTATGTTATTAGAGGAAACTCTTTTGGAACCAAATGGTCTCATGTCCGACAAATTTTACTGCCCTTTTCCTAATTGTGCGGTTCTTCTTGATCCTAGCCGCGATGTAGACTCGACCAATAATTGTGTCACATGCCCTGTTTGTAGAAGATTTGTATGCGTGAAATGTGGGGTCCGTTGGCATTCTTCAGTTAGTTGTGATAAGTTTCAGGAGGTCTCGTCCGGGGAGATGGATGCCATTGATGGTGAGGTTGCTTTTGATTGTCTTGTTGAGAATCGAAGATGGAAACGTTGCCAGATGTGTGAAAGGATGATTGAATTAACCCATGGTTGCTATGATTTGACCTGCTGGTATGATCTTTTTGGCTTTTTTAGAAAGATGATATTCATATTGGTTAATGTTTACTCTTTAAAAACTAAGTTGATTCATATCAAGATTGAAAACTATGACGATTGCCGGTTAACAGAGAACAAAAATGTGTACATGAAGATGATTTTGCTTGTTTAATTTAGGGGTGGCAATTTCTGACACGACCCGAAACATGACATGAAAACAATCAGGTTTTGGGTTTTCATATATAACTTGTTTAAGGCATGTTTAATTAAACGGGTCGTGTTTGGATTATAGGTCGACCACAGTTGTCAATAGCGACCATAGCGCTCGCTATAGCGCGCTATGTAGCGAAGCGGCCTATAGTCGCTATATGGTGAATAGCGACTGAATAGCGAATATTCCCTTTTTTTATGTTTTTAAACAGTTTTTTACTTGATTAATATAAATAGGGTTGCTAATAACCCTAATATATGAAGATTTAAATGATTATTGATTATAATTGCTATATATCCTACAATAGTTGAATATAAAATATTTTTAAAACTTTCTACTAATGTATCGCTAAACGTGAAATAGCGTCCGCTATTTACCGCTATTCGCTACGTAGCGTATAGGTGGCTTGTCGCTATTTACCGCTATTTGCTATTGACAACTATGAGGTCGACCCATAGTTACCGAATTCGCTCAGATATACGCGATCTCCGAATTGGATCGCGATGTACCAAATCGCAATTCGCATCATACAAATTCGCTATGGTACGACGTTCCAAATCGATCAGGTTCGGCGATCCCTTTACCTCAAATTCGTTGTATCAAATCCTAATTCCGATCGTTCCGCACGCTATCTAATTCATGATTTTGGTCTTGGAATTCGCTGATTGGGAACAGCAACTGCCAAAATTCACATATGATTTTTTAAAGGAATTTCTCTTTCATCAGTTATGATCTCTCTTTTAAAGGATAGAGTCTAGCAGCTTTTTAATAAAATATTATTAAACTAATTTAATATATATCATTATTTGACAAATAATAGCTTTTATATTCGAGTGAATTCGGCATCCTTGATCAAAAATATAAATTGATTATAAATTTTACTTTTATAATTGTTATGTTTATGTTTTTGTTTCTGTTTTCTTTTTCTATTTTGGGTTTTGGATAAAATGGTATTTGAAGTTCTGGTTTGATTTGGAATTTGGCAAGATATTGTATTTGAAGTTTGAACTTATGTTTCATTCGGGTACATCGAACCGAACTAAATGGTACACCGTACCGGTTCGTACCGAAATGAACCTACCCCCCTCCGTACCGAATACGTTAACTCTAGCGAATTGCGTACCCAAACCGCGTACCCGTACCGGAGCGAACCGCGTATTAGGTAACTATGGGTCGACCCATCAACCCGTTTAATTAAATAAGTTAACCTATCAACCCGTTTAATTAAACAGGTCAACCTATCAACCCGTTTAATTAAACAGATCAACCCATTTAATTAAACATGTCGACCCCCCCAACCCGTTAGTTAAACAGGTCGACCCTCCAACCCGTTAATTAAACAGGTCGACCCACAAACCTGTTTACGAACTATTTAACCCATTTATTACAACCCGTCATCCCGTTTAACATGTTTACACCTTGATTACAACCCATTTACATTTTGTTTGACCGGTATAAATGGGTTAAATGGGTTGTGTTCTGGTTACACGATTTTAAGTGTGTCCAGGTTAAGGTTGATGTCTTTCACATAGAAAAATACACGGGTCATGTCGAGTTCAACACTTCCCTTGTGATTTGTGTCTTTTTTTGTTGTATAAAGCGGGTTAATTAACAAACTCACCGATCCCACTTTTTGTTGGAAACAATATCATGTTCTTTAAGAATTCATATAGAGAACTGGTGCATATACTTGTGCAGGTGTGGTCACGAGTTCTGCTATTCTTGCGGTGCTGAATATCTGAACGGTCAACAAACATGCGAATGTGCAATGTGGGGTGACGAAGAGGAAGAAGAAAATGACCAACTTACCCTTACCTCTTCCACTTCTTCCAACCCGGGCCAACAGTTTGAGGAATGGGCATGGGAGTCTTTTGGTTCACTTTCAAACATGATGGATGCTTACTCTGACCAAGAAAGATCACAACTTGCATTGATTCAAAGATTTCTTGCAGGCGGGTTCAGCCTCAGTGACCACCATACGAACCCATGTGAACCACCATCCTCGTGTGCAGATGATGACACGTCGTACATTGACAACACAATCAAGGACCTCCACCAGCTTCCTTGGCTCGAGCGGTTTGTTTCTGTTATAAGTGATAATTACTACAATGAATGCAGTTAATGAAGCCGTTTTCGTGCCTTTGACTATTGGAAAAGTCAAAAGTGTGATTGCAAATGCTTTAGCTTCTTATTTTGACATTTGTTGGTCAAATTTATCATGTAAATTTCCTTGTCGGATGTTTGTTGAAATAAAAAAGAGGACAAGGGCATTGAAAATTTGAAAAAGAAGCTTTTATGGGGTCTTCAAAGGAGCCTGGAAATTTGCCACCGAAGTTTGATGAGAGATATCACCGTGTGATTACTATAAATGATTATTGTAACATGGATGAATGTTAACTAACTCGCTTTACGTCCACAGTCTGTCTTTAATCAAAAGTTCATCTACACTGAAATCGTTTCTCTAAACTAATAAGTTTGTGATCGTTTCTTCTCGTCGCACTAAACTAATAAGTTTAATAGTGATTACCAACTTCTCCCTAATTGATCTCTCGTAGGGATCACCAACTACCGCTATCTAGTCAATATAGAGATCATTTTAACACTCTCCCCGTGTTGGGGATTATCACTTACAAATTAAAAGATAAGAGTTTAAATATGAATATTAAATAAGTCTCCATAAGCACTTTTTCTTCACTTTTTTTTAAGATCTTTTGACGTTGATAATAAAATATCAAGAAAGATAAGTTCACTTTAGAGAGTATCGATTTATGTTTAGTCTTGGAATTGGGAGTATGTATTTTACTTGTAAAGAGCATTCAGATTAGCTTTTTCATCTCCATCTTTATAATTTAACTAAATATCAACCGTTAACCATTTGGTGCAATGGTAGCCTCAAGACTTCTCATAGTGACGGTCTTGTGTTCGAATCCTAGCCACAACAAAAAATTGGTCTGTGGTCAGGTCAGGGGGTTTACTCAGTTGGGGAGTTCCTCCTGGGGTGGGTTGTCCTGGATATTCTAGGTGTTGCCACGGGGAAACCCAATTATTCTAGAATATCTGGGTGTTGCCGTTAAAAAAAAACAAAACTAAATATCACATTTTTTTTTAAATTTATCTTTAAATTTGTTTTAAACTTCCACATCTCATTCTCTATATCTATTTTTATATCACTCACAAACACTTATTTTATTATTTTTCTCTTTTCTAGACACTCATAAAAAATATAGAGTTTAAAGAAATTGGATCTCTATATACTATAAAATTTATAGATAGAGATGGAGATAAAGATTTTTTTTTAACGGCGAACATTGAATGTTGTGACGTCGCACCCCCCGTCACATGGGAGAGTCTCGTCCAACTCCGGCCAATATATTGTCTTAACCGGACCCACTTGGCGTCAGAGTTGGAGAGCATCCAAGGAAAAATCCCACCAAATACGGCCCCTTCCGGGCTTGAGGGAGAGCCGAGGCTCGAACCCTGGATCGGCGTGAGTAAAACCTAGGTGCATCATCCTAAGAGCAAGACCTCATTTGAATGCCGCAGAAACTAATGGGGAGGGCATGTATCGAACCTGGGTCACAAGGAACACCAGGTCTTTCCCTTACCACTCCACCATCAGTTTATTGACGAGATGAAGATAGAGATACTGATGTGAATGCTTAAAGATGTTAGTGTTGAAAGTATTTATTTATGTTTTTTATTTGCAAGAGATTAGTCTTGGAGTTGAGAAGAATAAAAATCAATTTTCAAAGTGAAAAGACTCTTCCCGGTTGGACCACGTGCTCCTTATGGGCAAAACATGATTTCTTTTTTTCCTTTGCAATTTGGACAACTTTTAGTTTTTCAAACATTTGCCTACTCAAATTTATATTTTTTTTGAAAGGCCAGAATTGTATTAAATAAGTACTAGCAAGACGCTAGATTAAGTTTAGAAAGTAAAATTACACCAACTATCGTGACACTTCGCTCTAAATTTGATCCATAAGTATGACTCTGACTTTATCTCCCCTAAGACTCTCAACACGTTCATAGCTTTGTTTTCAAAAACTCTTGCATTCCTAGCCTTCCAAATGTTCCTTAAGGTGGCTAAGACAATTGTGGTGATCATTTTTTTATGTCCCTGAGTAAAAGCCACGAATCCGGAGACTGAAGAAGTTGACAAACCGTGGCAGCCGAAACCCGCGGTATTTTGCACCAAGTGAACACCCTTTCCCAAACTTCACTTCCAAATCTACAATGGATTAAGAGATGGTCAATGTCTCATTGAATTCGTTACTATCATCACAGAATACGCATGAGGGATCCAAAATCATCAATATTCTTTCATCCATTTCTTTTTAATACTTCTATTTCATAAAAGATATAAACTTTTAAAAACTTAATTTAGTTTAATATTAGAACATGTCAAAGTAAATGATTTGTTTCATAATTCTATTTTTATAGAAAAAAAAACACTTTGATGATCATTATTGTTGGGATATGACTCGGCACAAGAACCGGACACATCCCAAAGCCCAAGTCCGGATAACCACCTACAAAGATATAATGACCAATGGCCGGGCCCACAGGCCCAAAATCCGGGCTTTAACCAAGCCCTGACAAGCGGAATCAGGCTCGGATAAAATAGGAAGAAAGAGACAAATAAATAACGGTAAAGAGGAGACAAGAATCAACATACCGGAGTACGAACCAATCAATAGAGGAGACCCGAAAATGTGCAAACCATTACTAACAACCTTATTACATATCTCAGCCAATAAGCAGGAAGCGGCAACAGGCTAAAGACAAAACGCTCTAGGTATAAATACCCCATTAATCATATGGTAACGTTACATTCTCATTCACTCATTCTCATACTCTCTCGATACTTGTCTTCTCTGCCAAAAACCTATACTTACTCTCACGTCGGAGGCTGGTCACAGCGAAACCCCCCGGGGTCCTCACTGTGACGAGACTAACGGTGTTTACTGTTTTGCTAGGTCAAGCTCAGCATAACCCTTCTGGAAATTCCTTGATTACCAGATCCTGATCCGGAGGTCTTGGAGTTTATAGTGGCGTCATCCAAATTGGATCAACCCTAAAACCAACTCAGCTAGAAAAACAAAGTAAAACCCTATTTTCGCACAGTAGCGATGTCAAATCATCAACAAAATCCTTCTCCAGCACCCACCCCTGAAGTATCCTTGAAAGTAATGACGTCCGTAGGAGAGGGGGAAGGCAAGGAGAAAGAAAGCCAATCGAAGGAATCCTTGGAAAACTATGTTCTCGTGGAAGACGCATTTGATGACTCAGACCAAGAAGCATCTAGTGCAACAACTCAAATCACCCCAGAGTTCGTCCGGAGCAAAGGCAGCACCGGTAGTCAGGGACCAGTTGGGACAGAAAGGGGAAACCTGATCCTCCTCTGACAGGGAAGGTATCTAATACCCTGTCCCTAACTCATAAGAAATATGGTCAAAAGGACCTGAACCAGAGGCTTCACCCCCTTGAATGCGAGGCGAAGCAAGATGACCATCCCCGAGAGGAGAAAAATTTGTGATCCGGTCAGGAGGAAAATCGATCCCTTGGGCAGACTGCATAGGAATGGACTGGAGAGGGAGAACATGTGAAGGTTCAGTGTTAACAGGAGGGGGAAACAGGTTCAGTATAACAGGTTCAGTATTAGCAGGAGCAGAAGAAGAAGGTCTGGTGGTAGTAGGAGGATTAAAAACCATCTTTATATTAGGGCGTTTCGGGGATGTGCCGCTTGAAGACCCTTCGATCTTTCTCTTGCCTCGGTGGACAAGCACCACTCCCTCATTCTCATCCTCTGACTCCAAGGGACTGATGACGATCCCTTGGGGGGCCGAGATACTCTGAGTAGAAGAAGCAGGGGTGGGGCTGCTTGGCCCATCAGTAGCGGGGATAACGTTGACCGCTTTCCAGGTCACCCCTAAATCACCCCTATCACGATATCAAGTAAATCTACCTCTACAAGAAAGGAATGAAGTAAAGTCAGTCATAATAAAGTAAGTACGATTAAACAAAAAGGCACCACAACTCACCAACACCATTACAGACAAGGACAGGGTGAAGAAGGGGCGCATCCCAATTTTGGCTAACGCCAGCTAAAACCAAAACTGGCTCATCATAAACAGCAATAAGAGACGGGCCGGAGGTCAACAGGGTGCACAACCCCTCCTCATAGGTACCCATGTCAGGAGAAGGATCTTCAATATGGGTATTGATGTCCCGACGGGGCAAAGCAACAGAAAGAAAAGGAGGGGAAAAAACATAAAAGAAATGATCTTTCCAATTCTTTAAGGAATTGGGAATCTTAAGGGCCATTAGCAGGTTGGGTTTCTTCCTTTTAATAAAAGTAAACCAATCGCCGGCAGTGCCGAGATGGTAGAAAACACGAAATAAGTTCACAGAAGGCCACCTCAAAATGGGAAACCTTGCGCAATCCGAGTGGGTTAAATTGGTCAAAACGGACACCGTAGAATAGTAGAAGTTCAACCAGAAAAGAAGTAAGGGGATAACGGCAGTTGGCAAAATCAAAATTTTTGGTATATAGGGTCATCATGCCATCCGAAGCAATGGCAGTCTGAACGGGAGTAGGCAAGGTCGGATTCAACTCTGGTAGGATATTATACTTATCACAAAAAATCCTAAGCTCCCGAGGAGAAAGCACAGAAGGGGTGATGCTAAGGTTGCGACGCTCACCCATTTTTAAGAATAATAGCAAAAGGAATAAGGAGAAGCAAAGGAAGGATTAGAAGGACGCACCTGGCTCCATGTGACGGGGAAGGATGACAAAAGTTGAACGAAGAAAAACCAGAAGAAGGTAGAGAAAATAGAGCAAGTCGTAGGAAAAAGGGAAAGTAAAAAGAAAAACAAAGGACTTATAGTGATTATAAAGGGAAGAAGTTAGTCAGTTAAAGGAGATTTGAATTTCAAACGTTGGAAATCAACAGATGCCCGACACGTGGCGTACATTTCCCATAAAGACCGTCGGATGACTGTATCTAAGAAAAAGCACTCGAAAGCCTACAAGAACAGCTGTCCTGCACCTACACTCAACAACGCCTCAGATTCTTGCAAAACACATATAGAAAGTTAGTCTATCACCTACTCCGTCATATCCAAAGCAGCTAACAGACTAGAGGGGGACTTGTTGGGATATGACCCGGCACAAGAACCGGACACATCCCAAAGCCCAAGTCCGGATAACCACCTACAAAGATATAATGACCAATGGTCGGGCCCACATGCCCAAAATCCGGGCTTTAACCAAGCCCCGGCAAGCGGAATAAGGCCCGGATAAAATAGGAAGAAAGAGACAAATAAATAACGGTAAAGAGGAGACAAGAATCTACATACTAGAGTACGAACCAATCAATAGAGGAGACCCGACAATGCACAAACCATTGCTAACAACCTTAAAAATGGTTTAGCCATTACATATCTCAGCCAATAAGAAGGAATCGGCCACAGGCTAAAGACAAAACGCTCTAGGTATAAATACCCCATTAATCCTAAGGTAACGTTACGTTCTCATTCACTAATTCTCATACTCTCTCGATACTTGTCTTCTCTACCAAAAACCTATACTTACTCTCACGCCGGAAGCTGGTCACAGCGAAACCCTACGGGGTCCTTACTGTGACGAGACTAACGGTATTTACTGTTTTGCTAAGTCAAGCTTAGCATAACTCTTCTGGAAATTCCTTGATTGCCAGATCCTGGTCCGAAGGTATTGGAGTTTACAATTATAACTCTTATATTTTGTATGCCCTTTATTACATTTCGTATTGTATAGTTTTTATCATTTGTAGTCGGCCTTCAATACATTTATCCGTTTGATCTTAATCTTCACATCTCCAAATTATACTTGATTTTTAATTATTCCAATCATGTTTGATTTTGTCTTTGACTTCGTCAATTTCAAAATTAACTTTCTTGATTGACTTGAAAAATCTAATTTTGCTTTGTTTAATATGACCACACACGACTTGGTCGATCCGTCCATCACTCATGGTTGTTTAAGGATTGGTTCTTCAAATTTTATCAATTCATGGCTTGGATTTACGGTCAGGTTGTACATCGATTGTATGGCTTTTGTTTTTCAAGTTCTTTATTTTCAATTCTTGTTTGATGTAATTTGACATCCCTGATTTCTATGCCTTATCTTATGATTCTACTTTGTAATCTATTGAGAATTTTAATACTATAAACCTTTTGATGCATTATATCACTTGTGATATCATTTCATTTCAAACTTTTGGGTCTGGCCTAAAGCGAGTATTTTATTGCGCTTTAGAACGACTTGCTTATTCTATTTTAATTCTATCTGATTCTTGTACTTGCTACTTATAGCAACTTTAGATGCCTTAGACTCTAACCTAATCAAAACAATTCAAGTTTGTAACTTCGTTTGACTAAAATAAAATTTCAAGAGTAAAAGTTACGCATACGTAAATTTCAGGGTTTCTTTTGTAAACGTCTTCGAAATCTTGTTAATTTTTTGTAAATTCAGTTATATATTATTATTATTATAATTTTCAGATTTTTATGGATATATATATTATTATTTAATTTATTATATCAATTAAAAACCTTTAAACTTATCCTAAATGATTAAAAACCATTATTTTTATTCCTAAATCCTATCCTAATCCTTTTCATCCATTAACCAACTAGTTTTGAACTCAAAATCTCAACTCTATCCTTTAAAATTTTGTGACCTTCCCCCCCCCCCCCCCCCCAAATTATTTTTGAATTTTTTTAAATAAAATTTAGCAAACTATTTGCAATCCTAGCCCATTTAGCAATTCAACTTTTGCCTTTAAGCCCCTAATCCCACCCTATAAATAGAGCCCTTATTCCTCATTCATTCTTCACACCTCAATGATCCTCTAGGGCTCTCTAGCAACTAAAGGTCTTTGCTTTAATCTTTTGGAAGATTCTAGCTTAAATCCTTCCATTGTAAGTAAGTTTTTCTCGTGTTATTGCTTGTTTATACTTTTTTTTCAAAATTATTCATAACTAGCTTAGATCTATGATTCTCCAACATGTTTATGTTATAATCATAGACCTATCCAAGAGCAAAAACCCTATTTTAATTAAACTTGTTCAAACTTTTATTTAAAAACTTGGTTTTGATCTTTCTTGTTCCTTTCAATTTCAAAAATCATGTTTTTTACTAAAACTCCTTATTTTTAAATTAAACCCCTCTAATACTCAACTTATATCATTTCTATCCTTACTAAACTTATATTTACACTTTTGCCCTTTATACTTTCCAAACTTACCAAACAAACCCTAAACTTGGTCTATATACCGATAGAGTAATCATCCAACAGGTATGTAGTTATCTAACAAGCAGAAAGTTTCGTCTAAGGAAAGAGTGGTGTATAAATCCCTCCTGGACCCGTCATTCTTTCCCGGGAACGTTTCTGTTGGAGGTACTACTCTAGGGGCGATAACTACTCTAGTATACGACAACCACCTTCCTCTATTTACAATATCAACCCCTCGACTATTCTAAACTTGTTTCTAATTAACTTAACAAACTTACTTAGGGAATCCTTAAGGCATTCAAATCCAAGTTACATCAAGTACAAGTTCAACCCTTTCACTTGCAAGGTGAGTTCATAGCCCCTCTTTACTTTCTACTTTGGGGTGGAAAACATGCTAATCAAACGGAATTCAAATTCTAGAGTCAAAACTATTCTTTTGTAGTCAATAACATACTTTCTAATTCTAGTAACACTAAACTGGTTTATACATGTTGCTATACTATGTCACTTTTCATTACAAATTCTCTCTTATTTTCTTAAACCTACACAACCATTAACTTCGGGGAAGCCACAAAAGTAATTAAATAGATCTATTGGCCTGACTAGCCCATCTAGTCCTCGGGTTGATGCATGCCAATCAATTCTGAGCGTTCTTCAAGTTATGGATTCTGATCAACTTGGAAGGAGCTGGGTGTTCAGAAACTGCATACTAGACATTTATACTTAGTCTTACACCCTGACAAGGTGTTGGACGAGAGAGCTATCGATCACTAGGGTTGATTGTGGACTCATGTATAAAAGTTTAATTACTTGGAATTGTGAAACTTGTTTATGACTTGCATCTTGTTATCTATTACTATGTATCTACTTAAACCTATGTTCACACCAACTTTTTAGTTGACCTATTTTAGCATGTTTTTCAGGTAATGGAAACTAAGTTGATGCTTCGATCACGCTAGGATTTCAAGTACTCATGCTTTAGTGGACTTAGCTAGATATTAACAAAAAATGAGATTTATTTGTTCTACTTGTCTTGTTTGATTTTTTTGAAATCAATGTAATCAACTATTCAATTAATAGAAATCTCTTTTAATCATGTGTAATGATTCAATTTCGTCGCCCCATCGTGTTTCCGCCTTGACGGGGGTGTGACATCTAACTACTATTTACACGATCGATCTATGCTATGTCTATTTCTTGATTGAATTATTTCAGTTGTATAATCTTTTTGGATATTCTTGTTAGGATATGAACATATGAATAATTATATTGTAAAACTGTATTACATGTTCACAATTTTATGGTTATAAAAATAAAGAGAGTATTTCATAATTAATGACCATGTATACTATAACACAAACTATTTATACCACTTAATCAATAGTACTACTTGTCCAAAGAAAATCATCTTTCTAGATAAAAGAATCAATGGTGCCACCTAATTAGAACCACCATTATTTCTAAGAAAACACTAGTTTTAGATAAATGTGAAGTCAGCTTGCTTCAATAACCTCATGAATGGATATGGACAGATGGCTTATGGTGTTAAGATAAACTCATAAAAGTATGGTAACCGGTGTGTATTTGGTCAAGGTATTCAAATGAAAGAAAGAGTTCAACCCCTTAGAGAGACACCGGTTTTCGAATATTTGAAAATATGACTTACTAACATGGAATTCAATCGTTTTGACATTCTCATGTATGCACTTGGATGACTTGTATATTCTAATTGACTCATTTTGTGAATCATGGATTACACTAAAATAGAGGAGGAATGTTGGTAAATTTAGTGTTATCAACATATATTTGATACGTGCCGGGTCAAACCGGACTTACGGGTCAAGCACTTCGATGGGTTTTGGCATGTGAGTGGGTTACAAGCATGCAATCATGCACGTAGGAGTAATATGTGTGTTTGTTTTCTGCAATTTAGTTTGTGTGCTAGAATAAAGGGTGTAGTGGGGGATGCTCCGTACCCCATGTTGTTTCCCATGTTCTAGTAGTTTTAGTCATGTAATCCCCTATATAAGGGTTTCCTTTATTTGGTTAATGTGAAGAATGAAGAATTAAGTTTGAGTTTCTCCCTAAAGTTTCTATCTAGCCTCTCTTCTCTTTTCTTTCAGAACCTCAACCTTCAGTACCCACATCAATATTTTAATGTGATTATTTGTAAAATAAGACCAAAGGATTCAAAGTTAAAGTTATAATACAAGTTAGGAGATGTGGAGTATATACTTATGACAATTGAACTAAATCCAGATCCTTTCAAGCAAGATATGAAAGTGAAGTTTGATCTCGTGAGTAGAAACCTTTTATGGGTTAGTAAGTTTTGGTGAAAAGGAAATATAAAGTGAGCGGAAAATCTTATAACATGCGACCTTATATGACAATTAACACGCATTAGGCATGTGACCTTATAAAATTATTCATACCTGACCTTTCTACATAAATGTTTAGATCTAATGACTTTGATAAAATGGTTATAACTGGTATTTAATTGTTGTAAACGGTTATAATATTCATAACTACTTTTTCTACCAAAAGGAAAAAAAAAAAGAAAAAAAGTGGCATTTTTTCGGTTAAAAGGATATAACTGATTTTTCATGAAAAGCTATGATGTTTCATAAAAAGTTATGTTAGTACTAGTATTATAAATACTAGTTCTTGGTCATGGAAATACTTACAGGAATTCTGGCTAACCAATGAGAACTTAGAACTGTACTTACATTATATACACATTATATATTTGAGTTTACTTAAGTCATTGTTTTATAGTTAAGTATTATTTTCCTATATCATCCCAAAGTTGATTTGATGCAACCCAGAAACTAGAGGATCAAAATACTACTTTTGAAAAGTGATTTCCATACATGATAGGAAATATATCCAAGCTATTTAATTATATACTACTTTTAAAAAGTGATTTCCATACATGATAGGAAATATATTCAAGCTAGTTAATTATCTCTACCTTGAAATTAGGAAATTCCCATACATATGACATGATGGCATACTTTTGGCACAAGAGTAGTTAATTAAAGACTAAAAAATCACTCTAAACATTCTTTATGTAAACCGTTTGTAACGCTTTACATCATTTAACCTAACGAACGTTAAATTTTCCATTAAATTATGTATTAAATGACCATATTGCCCTCACTTTAAAAAAAACAAAAAATAACCAAAATACGTGAGAAAATGTTACACCCCTTTCTTCTTCCCTAAACCCTAGATACAATTATACCCTACTGGATCTGTTTGTTCTTGAACTAGATGCCAAACAACCGATTCAAAGAAATAGAAAGCACTTCACATCACTAACCCACTTACAATCAAATGATTATAATTGAATAACCGATTTAGGAGAGATGATGGTGGGTTCGATTTGTAGGCTGAAGAAGAGAAAATTGTTAGCATAATTAGTCTGTTATGGGCTTTAGCCCATTTAGCTTCCTATTTAATGTTTGCTTTCTTTTTCATTTGTAAGCTAATCTTCACTTGAATAATATTGAGTCTTCATCTTTTCTCTATACATGTTTATTTGTTAACATGGTATCAGAGTTGAATCGATTCATACTTGATTGAATATTTTTGTTGTCGCTTCCGCTCCGTTGTTGATTCGTTAGTTGTTTGGTTTGTTCGCTGTTGAAGGGTAGAGCTCGGTTACCTCAAGTTTGTGGTTTCGAAGTTTGCCAACCAGGTATCAAAATTACGAATTTCGTTTAATTTGAACTGAATTGTGTGTTTGGAAGAGCTTCTGGACAGATTGACAGGTTTGGACCTTGTTTCGGTCACGATTTTCAAAGTTTGCGGTATTCGAAGTTTGTGGTTACCTCAAGTTTGCGGTATTTGAAGTTTGCGATATTCTAAAGTTTGCGGTATTCCAAAGTTTGCGGTATTCGAAAGTTTGCGGTATTCCAAAGTTTGCGGTATTCGAAACTTTGCGGTATTCCAAAGTTTGCGGTATTTGAAGTTTGCGGTTATTCTGCTGTCGTTCTGTTGTGATAATATGGCTGAAAAAGATGACTCTCTTCAGTCTATTAGTACTTGTCTAGATGGTAAAAACTACGCCTACTGGATTTACGTAATGAAAAACTTTCTTCGTGGGAAAAATATGTGGGGTTATGTCACCGGTACTAAGGGAAAGCCTACTGATAAGTCTAATGCTGCTGAATATGCCTTAGCTCTCGATACATGGGAAACAGATAACTCTAAAGTTATCACTTGGATCAACAACTCTGTAGGTCAGTCCATTGATATTCAGTTGGCTAAATATGATACAGCTAAGGAGGTTTGGGATCATTTGGAAAGGCTGTATACTCAGTCTAATTTTTCCAAGCAGTATCAGTTGGAGTTTGATGTCCGTGCTCTTCAACAGAATGAGATGAGCATTCAAGACTTCTATGGAGCTATGACAGATTTATGGGATCAATTGGCACTTACGGAATCTGCAGAACTGAAGGTGTTTAAATCTTATATTGATCGAAGGGAGGATCAACGTTTGGTACAATTCTTGATAGCATTACGTTCAGATTTTGAAGGACTGCGTGGAACGATTCTTCATTGTTCCCCTCTTCTAACAGTTGATTCGGTTGTTCACGAGTTGATTGCAGAGGAAACTCGGTTAAAATATCAGGTTGATAAAGGTCCTAAAGTAACTACTACTCCAGCTGTGTTTACCGTTCCTCCTAACCAGTCTAGACAATGTGCTAAAGTTACTTTTGATGAATGTGCATTCTGCAAAGGGAAAATCATTGGATGTCTCAATGTCCGTTATTACTTAGCAGAAAGAATTCTAACTTGTAGAAGCTCCCACAACAGAACAGATCAGGTGGACATTTTCTGTCTCGCTCATCCACTTCTGCTAGTTCATCTGGTCCATCTTCATGGACATTTAAACAACCTCAGTTTACTACTGCTGCTACACCACCATCTGTAGAAACTTCTAAAACATAATCTGCTCTGGATCCGCAGGTTTTTGAATAGTTCAGACAGTTTCTGTAACATCCCAAAAATAAAACGACAGTTATAATAACGGAATAAACGAACGAGGCATGACGGGTCGGGTCGGATGGGTCAGCGGGCTATAAATAGCCTATGCCACCCCTCTTTCTCTCATTTGCAACTTTTAGAGAGAGAAACCGTAGAGAGAGAAAGTTGGCGGATCGACCCGAGACTTCAGCAAAGTGTTACTCCATAACTCGTGAGAGGAACCTCCGGATCAGAAACTCGATTCAGGTAACGATCCGACCTAAATCTGAGTTTTAGTTCGTTTTTGGGTTTTTCGGGTTTTGGGTGAAAAGGTAAGGTTTGAACGGATGAAACTGAAAGATAATCATGGATTTGAGTTCCTTAATGGAAAACGAACGTTTTGAATGCAACAGGTTCGGGATCTTGACATGATCAGACCCGAATGCGAAAGTTAGGGTTTTTCGAGAAGAACAGGTCGTGCGCACTTGCTAAGTGCGCACGGAGCAGGTCCTGCGCACTTGCTAAGTGCGCAGGAGGAGGGACCTGCGCACTTGCTAAGTGCGCAGGCAGCAGGGTCTGCGCACTTGCTAAGTGCGCAGGCAGCAGGGTCTGCGCACTTGCTAAGTGCGCAGACATCAGAACTGATTAAGTGAAGTCAGTATGTTAGAATGGTTAAACCGTTAGAGTCGGGATTGGTCTTATGTGTATTTAACTAATCAATTCAGATCGGAAGTGACGTTGTTAGACCTTCGTTTAGGACAACCCATATTAGCGTATCAGGTGAGTTCTAGAGCCCTCTTTTAAATGTTTTGTTAATGTTTTTGGGCTGGTGTGCATACTTACGAAATGATGTTTTACGAAATGATGTTTAACGAAATGATGTTTAACGAAATGATGTTTTAACGAAACGATGTTTACGAAAGGAAAGGTTTTGAAGTGTTTTTGCCAAAAAGGGTTACGAATGTTTTATGAACGGTCTAAATGAGGAAATGTTTAATGAGAAGAGAAAGAGGTAAAGGTTTTAAAGAAGTCATTACAAATCTAATCTGTCGAATGAATGGAATTGACGAATGAAGTCTGGGAAATGAGATTCCAGCCTTGTGGTAGATTATGGACAGCGAGCCATAGTTGCCACAAGAACAATAGGGGCATTGTCTCTGTGGCATGTCAATGGTTATGATGTTGTACAACTGGTAAGGGAGTAACGACGGTTACTCAGGGGTTAACGTGACCCCATGTAAGGTTAAATTATGATCCGACGGTGTCATTGGCCGTGAGCTATGGCCGTCGATGGAAGTTGTCGGTTTATGGACATGAGAGCCATAAGGGCAACTGAATGGGTATTGTCGGTCCTCGCGCAGTTAGCCTTGGGGGCAATACCAAAAAGGGAATTGACGGAATGTATGGTATTGTCGGTCTTCGTGCAGTTAAGCCTTAGGGGCAATACCATACTGAATGACGGAACGAAGGGTAACATAGATTTAGATAATAATGTATGACTTAAATGAATGTTAAAAGTTTTAATGAACGATCCGTTTAACGGTGTTTATGATTATGATGTTGATGATGATATGGGTACGAAACCTTTTTAAAGATGTTAGATTATTACATGCTTTTGTGAAAGGTTTTACTAAATGAATGATACGTTTTTGGCAAATGTTGATGTTAAAGTTTTTATGAAATGCTAGAACTCACCAGCGTAGCTGACTTTTTAGTATGCACATTCAGGTTAAGGCAGGTATGGACGATGGACGGTGATGCTTGGCAAGCGAGAAGAGTTACCCGGTCGATCATGAAGACTGGCATCCCGTTATGAGTTGTTTATGTTAAGTTTATGTAATTATGTTTTAAACAATGTTTACGCTTCCGCATGTATGACCAATGATGACGTTATGTTTGAATGAAATTTTCCGCTGCGTTATTTGATATTCATGTTTAAGAGCTATTTGTAAATGAGTAAATCCAACGAGTGAGGCCTCCCTGGTTTGGGCCTTACAAGTTGGTATCAGAGCAATAGTTTGAGAGATTCGGACACTCCCAGTGTCTGAACTTAAACTTTGAATGGGACCGAAAGCGGATGCCAGTACGGGTAACTCGAGCCACAGCATCAGGTATGAAAAGTAGAGTATGTGTATGTAGTATGCCTTAGAAAGGGTTAGGAAAGGACTTGTGTTCTGATGGAATCACAAAGGTGGTCAAATAGAAATCGAAAGGTAGTGTAATGGTTAATTGCAGATGGCCAGTGTATATTAACATCTTACAGTACTTATTGAATTTTATTTGTTAACTAGCATAATGACATTGGATTCCTTGTCTTATAGAACGAAATGGCAAGGAGAGGAAACGGAATGCGTGGTGGGGGCCGTACTGGTGGTCGTACCAGCGGTCGAAATGGTGGGCGTGGCAGGATTCCTGCGCGCCAAGAGAACAGCGAAGAAGGAAGTGTTCACACTGAACCGACGGTTAGTGTGCATGGAACTGAACAGACACAAGTTGCAGAACAACCTTTCACTTTTGAACCAGAAGTGAGAGCAGCCATAGCTCGAGAGTTCTCCGAGTTGATGAAGAATTCTCTGCCAAGTCTGTTGGCTGAAGCATTAAAGAAAGTTAGTGGGGAAGGCAGATCTAGTGCGGAAACTGGTGCCCAGAACAACGAGACCGACAACGCACCACCTGCTCGCGGATACGACTATAAGTCCTTTAAGGCATGTGACCCGCCGGTCCTGACTGGGAAGAAGGACGCGGTGGCTACTTTTGATTGGGTAATACGTATGGAAGCCGCCATCCGTCTGAGCGAGTGTCGAGCTAATCAAGTAGTGAAATTTGCTGCTAACTCCTTGAGGGAGGAAGCATCCCACTGGTGGGAAGGTGTATGTCAGGCTAAGGGGGATGAGGTTGTTGACTCAATGATGTGGGATGACTTGAAAACATTGGTGATCAAGAATTTCTACCCGAGGAACGAGATTGAGAAGGTAGAGAGGGAATTTCTGGGTTTGAAGGCCGGGAGCATGACGCACCGGCAGTACACAACCCGATTCAATGAACTGGCATGTCTGGTGCCACATCTTGTTACGACGGAGGAGAGAAAAATTTCCTGCTACATTCAAGGGTTGCCGGACCAGGTCCGCACCTATGTTAAGGCAAACGCCCCTACTACCTACGATTCGGTAGTAGAAATGAGCGGCGTAGTATTTGATGATCTGGCACTAAATGTCGCCGCCATCGAGGAACCAAAGAAGAGACCGAGCTTCTCAAACAAGCGAACTGGTGGAAAGATGTTTGGGGCTCGCGATAAAAGGGCTCGGGTGGATGAGCCGACTGTTTGTAAGAAGTGTGGAAAGGAGCATGTAGGTGAATGTAGACTGGGATCTAACTTGTGCTTTAAGTGTGGCAAGACCGGGCACTACTCCCGTGAGTGCACACAACACTACAAGTGCTATAACTGTGGGAATGTCGGTCATCTGAGCCGGGAATGCACCAAACCAAGAATGGGTGAAGCCGGGAAGGGGAAAGGCCCGGAGAAGAGGGAAGAGAGGCCCCGAGCAAAGACTCGTGCTTACGCGCTGACGCAAGACCAGGCCAGAATGGACCCCGACGTGGCGTCAGGTACGTTCGTCCTTGACAACACTCTTGTTTCTGTGTTATTTGATTCGGGTGCCAGTAAGAGTTTTATATCTGCGACTTTTTGTAAACGCGTGAAGTACACTGTCAGTATACTAGAAAGGGCCTTTAGCGTAGAAACCGCTGAGGGTAGAACTGCGAGAGTGACCGAGGTAGTTGACAACTCTACGATAAAAATAGAAGGTCATAGGTTCCCTGTCAGATTGTTTGTTATGGTTTTGGGAGGGTTTGATGTCGTGTTGGGTATGGATTGGTTAACTGCCAACGAAGCACAAATCATATGTAAACGAAAGATAATCCGACTCAAGGCTCCGGATGGTAGCAAAGTCAAAGTTTTTGGAGATCGTGACGTCCCGATGCCAAACGTCATCTCGATGATTAAGGCAACAGATTAATTGAGGCGCGGATGCGAGGCTTATCTGGTGTACGTGATTGACAAGTGTAAGGAAGTGAAGTAACTAGATGATGTACCCGTGGTACGCGAGTACCCGGAGGTGTTTCCAGAGGATTTACCTGGGATACCACCCGACAGAAAGATTGAGTTCCGAATCGACTTAGTACCAGATGCCCAGCCCGTGGCTAAGGCTCCATATCGACTAGCACCAGTGGAAATGAAATAACTTATGGTACAACTAGACGAGTTACTTGAGAAAGGATTTATCCAACCAAGCATCTCACCTTGGGGTGCTCCGGTGTTGTTCGTAAAGAAGAAAGACGGTTCGATGAGAATGTGTATTGATTATCGCGAGTTGAACAAACGTACCGTGAAGAACAAGTACCCGTTACCAAGGATCGACGACCTGTTCGATCAATTACAAGGCGCAAGTTGGTTCTCAAAGATCGACCTTCGATCCGGGAACCATCAGTTGAAGGTGAGGGAAGAAGACATATCGAAAACGGCATTTCGCACACGTTATGGACACTTTGAGTTCCGCGTAATGTCTTTTGGATTGACGAACGCCCCTGCAGCGTTCATGGATTTGATGAATAGAGTTTGTCGACCAATGCTGGATCGGTCGGTAATCGTGTTTATCGATGATATCCTCATCTATTCCAAGAATGAGGGTGATCACGCATGTCACTTAAAGGAGGTGTTGGAAGCTTTGAAGAAAGAAAAGTTGTATGCTAAGTTCTCCAAATGCGCGTTCTGGCTTAGGGAAGTCCAATTCCTAGGTCACGTCATTAACCCGAACGACGTTATGGTTGACCCAGCAAAGATAGTAACGGTAAGGGAATGGAATGTTCCTAAGACGCCAACTGAAATCTGTAGTTTCTTGGGATTGGCGGGCTACTATCGGAGATTCATCCAGGATTTCTCAAAAATAGCTTCGCCGTTGACGAAGTTGACTTGGAAGGAGGTAAAGTATGAATGGGGTTCGGCCCAGGATGAGGCGTTTAAGGAATTGAAAGAGAAGCTAACCCAAGCTCCAGTCTTGGCCCTTCCCGAGGGCAGTGAAGACCTGGTGGTATACTCTGACGCGTCGGGTCAGGGATTTGGATGCGTATTGATGCAACGCGGGAGAGTGATTGCATATGCGTCACGACAGTTGAAGGTTCACGAAGTCAACTATCCGACTCATGATTTGGAACTTGCTGCTGTCGTATTTGCATTGAAAATCTGGAGGCACTACCTGTACGGGGTGAAGTTTACTATTTACTCCGACCACAAAAGTTTGAAGTACTTCTTCGAACAAAAGGAACTTAATATGAGACAGAGGCGATGGCTGGAGCTCCTGAAGGATTATGACTGTGAGATCATGTACCATCCTGGAAAGGCAAACGTGGTGGCTGACGCTCTAAGCCGAAAGGATGTGCCTACTCCTATTAGAGTGAAAGCTTGCCAGTTGGTGGTAACATCGGATGTGATGAGAGAAATCGAAAGAGCTCAAGATGAGGCACTTAAAGAAGAAAACATAAAGAAGGAAAGGATGGTTGGCCAACAGGACAAGTTGGAATATAACACCCTTGGTGTTAGGACACGTTTTGGACGGGTATGGATACCTATGGGTGGCGAGCTTAGAACCAAAATCTTGGATGAGGCTCATAAGTCTCGTTACTCTATCCATCCCGGTACCAATAAAATGTACCAAGATCTGAGAAAGGAATACTGGTGGCCTGGAATGAAACGTGATGTGACGAAGTATGTAAGCAAGTGCCTGACTTGCTCGCAAGTAAAGGCCGAGCACCAGAAACCGTATAGAAAGATTCAACCACTTGATATACCGGAATGGAAGTGGGAACACATTACCATGGACTTCATAACTAAGCTACCTCGCACAGCTAAAGGTCATGACACCATTTGGGTAATTGTGGACCGTTTAACGAAGAGTGCTCATTTCCTACCTATTCGCAAGACGTTCTCGTCGGAAAGGTTAGCGGAAGTATTTATTAACGAAGTAGTAGCACGGCATGGGATGCCTTTGACGATTGTATCTGACCTGGACACACGATTCACATCAAGGTTCTGGAAAAGATTTCACGAGGCGATGGGCACGAGGCTTAATATCAGCACAGCATACCACCCGCAAATGGATGGTCAGTCCGAAAGGACCATTCAGACATTGGAAGATATGCTCCGTGCTTGTATTATCGACTTCGGTGGCAGTTGGGACAGCCATCTGCCGTTAGCTGAATTCTCCTACAACAATAGTCATCACACGACGATAGGCATGCCGCCTTACGAAATGTTGTATGGGAGAAGATGTAGGACCCCGGTTTGTTGGGGTGAGATTGGACAGAAGGAATTAGGAAGTCTCGAAGTCGTAAGAGAGACGTCGGAAAGGTTTGATCAGATCAAAGCGCGAATGAAGGCCGCACAAGATCGTCAGAAATCCTATGCGGATAAACGACGAAGGCCTATTGAGTTTGATATTGGTGACAGAGTAATGCTGAAAGTGTCACCATGGAAGGGAATCATACGATTCAGAAAGAGAGGAAAGTTAAGTCCGAGGTTTGTCAGACCATTCAAGATAATGGCACGGGTTGGGAAAGTCGCTTATCGGTTGGAGTTGCTTGATGAGTTAAGTGGGATTCATCCTACTTTCCATGTATCACACTTGCGAAAGTGTTTGGCGGATGAATCGGCTCACGTACCACTTACTGACATCGAGGTTGACAACAGCCTTAATTACATCGAAGAACCCGTGGCCATCCTTGATCGGAAGGAGAAACGTTTACGTAATAAAGTTATCCAATTGGTTAAAGTCCAATGGAAGCATCGAAAGGGATCGGAAGCCACTTGGGAAACGGATAAGGAAATGAGGGAGTCGTACCTTCATCTATTTGACTTATGATAGGTTTCGGGGACGAAACCTATTGTAAGGGGGGTAGACTTGTAACATCCCAAAAATAAAACGACAGTTATAATAACGGAATAAACGAACGAGGCATGGCGGGTCGGGTCGGATGGGTCAGCGGGCTATAAATAGCCTATGCCACCCCTCTTTATCTCATTTGCAACTTTTAGAGAGAAAAACCGTAGAGAGAGAAAGTTGGCGGATCGACCCGAGACTTCAGCAAAGTGTTACTCCATAACTCGTGAGAGGAACCTCCGGATCAGAAACTCGATTCAGGTAACGATCCGACCTAAATCTGAGTTTTAGTTCGTTTTTGGGTTTTTCGGGTTTTGGGTGAAAAGGTAAGGTTTGAACGGATGAAACTGAAAGATAATCATGGATTTGAGTTCCTTAATGGAAAACGAACGTTTTGAATGCAACAGGTTCGGGATCTTGACATGATCAGACCCGAATGCGAAAGTTAGGGTTTTTCGCGAAGAACAGGTCGTGCGCACTTGTTAAGTGCGCACGGAGCAGGTCCTGCGCAATTGCTAAGTGCGCAGGAGGAGGGACCTGCGCACTTGCTAAGTGCGCAGGAGGAGGGACCTACGCACTTGCTAAGTGCGCAGGCAGCAGGGTCTGCGCACTTGCTAAGTGCGCAGACATCAGAACTGATTAAGTGAAGTCAGTATGTTAGAATGGTTAAACCGTTAGAGTCGGGATTGGTCTTATGTGTATTTAACTAATCAATTCAGATCGGAAGTGACGTTGTTAGACCTTCGTTTAGGACAACCCATATTAGCGTATCAGGTGAGTTCTAGAGCCCTCTTTTAAATGTTTTGTTAATGTTTTTGGGCTGGTGTGCATACTTACGAAATGATGTTTTACGAAATGATGTTTAACGAAATGATGTTTAACGAAATGATGTTTTAACGAAACGATGTTTACGAAAGGAAAGGTTTTGAAGTGTTTTTGCCAAAAAGGGTTACGAATGTTTTATGAACGGTCTAAATGAGGAAATGTTTAATGAGAAGAGAAAGAGGTAAAGGTTTTAAAGAAGTCATTACAAATCTAATCTGTCGAATGAATGGAATTGACGAATGAAGTCTGGGAAATGAGATTCCCAGCCTTGTGGTAGATTATGGACAGCGAGCCATAGTTGCCACAAGAACAACAGGGGCATTGTCTCTGTGGCATGTCAATGGTTATGATGTTGTACAACTGGTAAGGGAGTAACGACGGTTACTCAGGGGTTAACGTGACCCCATGTAAGGTTAAATTATGATCCGACGGTGTCATTGGCCGTGAGCCATGGCCGTCGATGGAAGTTGTCGGTTTATGGACATGAGAGCCATAAGGGCAACTGAATGGGTATTGTCGGTCCTCGCGCAGTTAGCCTTGGGGGCAATACCAAAAAGGGATTTGACGGAATGTATGGTATTGTCGGTCTTCGTGCAGTTAAGCCTTAGGGGCAATACCATACTGAATGACGGAACGAAGGGTAACACAGATTTAGATAATAATGTATGACTTAAATGAATGTTAAAAGTTTTAATGAACGATCCGTTTAACGATGTTTATGATTATGATGTTGATGATGATATGGGTACGAAACCTTTTTAAAGATGTTAGATTATTACATGCTTTTGTGAAAGGTTTTACTAAATGAATGATACGTTTTTGGCAAATGTTGATGTTAAAGTTTTTATGAAATGCTAGAACTCACCAGCGTAGCTGACTTTCTAGTATGCACATTCAGGTTAAGGCAGGTATGGACGATGGACGGTGATGCTTGGCAAGCGAGAAGAGTTACCCGGTCGATCATGAAGACTGGCATCCCGTTATGAGTTGTTTATGTTAAGTTTATGTAATTATGTTTTAAACAATGTTTACGCTTCCGCATGTATGACCAATGATGACGTTATGTTTGAATGAAATTTTCCGCTGCGTTATTTGATATTCATGTTTAAGAGCTATTTGTAAATGAGTAAATCCAACGAGTGAGGCCTCCCGGGTTTGGGGCCTTACAGTTTCTTGTCGCCAACCCTACCGCTATGTCTGTTGCGGGACTATCTTCATCTGGTACCTCAGGTATTTCGTCATCATTATGGATTTTGGATTCTGGTGCCTCACATCATATGTCTCCCTATCTGTCTTCCTCTCTTTCTTTGTCTCATGTTTCTCTAGTTTCTGTCATGTCTGCTAGTGCTACATCTATGTCGGTAGAAGGTGTTGGCTCTGTGTCTACCCCTCATGTGTCTCTCAATGAAGTTTATTATATTCTGAAGCTTGCCTTAAATCTTGCTTCGGTCAGTCAGTTGTGTAAGTCTGGAATTTGGGTTTTCTTTTGTGACTCTGTTTGTGTTATGCAGGATCAACACGCTCAGAGGGTTATTGGGATCAGCCGTAGGGTGGGAGATTTATATGTCATAGAAGAACTCAAAGTGCCTGCACCTGGTGTTGCTGCCCCCAGTGTTGATTTATCTTCTTTTCGTTTAAGTCATTTGTCGTCTGAATTTTATATTTGGCATTCTTGTTTGGGACATGTGTCCGCATCTCGGTTAAAATTTTTGGTTTCTTCAGGCGTTTTGGGTCAGTTGCACACTTGTTATATTTCTGATTGTAGTAGTTGTAAACTTGCCAAATTTTCTGCTTTACCTTTTGATAAAAGTATTTCTCATTCTGTTGCACCATTTGATATTGTTTATTCTGATGTGTGGGGACCATCACCAGTATCCACTAAGGGTGGTTCACGTTATTATGTTTCCTTTATCGATGATTACACTCGTTATACCTGGATGTACCTTATGAAACGTAGATATGAGTTCTTTGACATTTATAAAACATTTAGGGATTATGTTCAAACGCAACATTCGGCTGTGATAAAGTGCTTCAGGTGTGACTAAGGGGGTGAATACACCTCTAATGATTTTACTCAGTTGCTTACATCAGATGGTACCATACCACCAATCGTCTTGTACTGACACACCTCAACAGAATGGTGTTGCTGAAAGGAAACATCGCCATCTTATGGAAACCGCTCGTTCATTCCTTTTATCTGCTGAGGTACCTAGTGTCTTTTGGGGAGAAGCACTCCTGACCGCCCAACATGTTACTAATAGGATCCCTACTTCTCACAATGATGGGATGTCTCCGTTTGAAAGTCTTTTCGGTGAACAGCTCATCAGCCCCATGAAGTTTTTTGGCTTCGAAAAGCTCTATACGGCCTAGTTTGAAAAATTCTCTACAGTCATCAATTCTCTTGGTTTTCTTCCTAGCAATCATGATTCAGCATTATTTGTTCGATGTACGAATGCTGGACGCATTCTCTTGTCTTTATATGTGGATGATATGATTATTACACACGATGATTATAATGGCATTGAATCTTTGAAACGTGACTTAGCTCACCGTTTTGCTATGAAATATTTGGGATTATTACGGTATTTTTTGGGGATTGAGGTAGCTCAATCTAAAAAGGGATATCTTTTCTCTCAGATGAAGTATATTTCTGATCTGTTTCAACGTGCGAGACTCTCTAATAACATAATTGCAGACACTCCTCTTGAAACCAACGCAAGTTACTCTCCCACTGATGGTGTTCCTCTATCTGATCCAAGCCTATATCGTGCCATTGTAGGCAGTTTGGTTTATCTTACAGTTACTCGCCCTGATATCGCTCAGGTTGTTCATGTGGTTAGCCAGTTTGTTACCGCTCCTACTTCTGTTCACTTGGGAGTTGTTCTTCGTATTTTTGAGATATCTTCGTGGCACTCAGTTTCAAAGACTTCGGTTCCCCTCTACATCTTCTCTGGAATTGCGTGCCTATAGTGATGCTGATTGGGATAATGATCCTAATGATCGTAAATCCACTACTGGTTTCTGTATTTTCCTTGGTGATTCCTTAATCTCATGGAAAAGAAAGAAACAAGATGTTGTTTCTAGGTCCTCCACTGAGGCTGAATATCGTGCTATGGTTGTGACTACATGTGAAATTGTTTGGTTACGATAGCTTCTGTCAGACATGGGGGTTGTCATTTCCTCGCCTACCCCATTACATTGTGATAATCAAAGTGCTATGCAGATCGCCAAGAACTCTGTCTTTCATGAACGGACAAAACATATTGAGATAGATTGTCATTTTACTCGTCACCATCTTCAGCTCGGGACCATCTCACTTCCTTTTGTTCCATCAGCCTTGCAAATTGCAGATATTTTCACCAAGGCTCAATCGGTGTCACACCCCAACCGACGGCGGAATACGTCAGGGCGGGACATGGAGACTGTTCACAAGCACATGATCCACTAAAGTTTTGATATATTAAAAGTTCCAATTTCCATAACATAAGTTAAGTAACAAGATCCAACATTACAAAGAAAATGAAATCCATCAACAAAGTTCAATTATGTAAATATCTAGGTCTTCAAATCTTAAGTGTAGCAACTTGAATCATAACTCAATTATTCGTACATGAAACATGATAAAAACAAGGTCAACTAAAAATAGTTGGTGAGCATACATAGGTTTTGACACCATAAATAAATTTCAAATGTTTATACAATTCATATGACATATGGTAAATAAGGCCTTTGCGGAGAATATATCTGGGTGTACAATCAAACCTTGTGACTGAGGCATAACACGCAGGTTACCCTAATGTAATGTCGGTAACAATCACCCTACCTGGATGGGTTTTTCAGACACAATAGATCTATCAATGTTACCGTTGGCTTGTATAGAGTTAATGATTGCATGAGTATGTCATGTATATGTTTAGTTTCAACTCATAACATTCAAGCACTCAGCACAAAGTACACATATGGTCATAAATGTAGAATTGTATGTTGTAATTACAAATAGTTTTCAATGTATCATGAATCACCCCAAAATATGTGAAAAGTAAAAATGAGGGGCTATGTAACTCACTTGTATTTGTTGTTTAAAGATAACACGAGCAATAGGTAGCACAAATGATTAGTTTAATCATAATGTCAACCTATAATTGAATTTAGGCATCCAATTAATGATATGCACAAAAGTCTGAGGCAAAGCCTTGAGTTTTAAATGGATTGAGTAAAAGTCTAGTTGTAAGAACGTGGGGGGTTTGTACCACGTGGTTAGTTAATCTCATGTGTAAGTTGGTATTCATATTCGAATAAAAGGTTTAATGTGAGATCAAAGCATATGTGCGTTAAATAAAGTATTAGTTGAATTAGGGTTTTATTAAAATGGATATGTAAATAAATATATATTGGTATATATTTAGTAAATACAATTATACATTTAAACCCTAGATAGATCTTAGGGTAAAATAATTTATTTAGAAATGATAAAATGTTTTAAGTAAATCTTTACAAAATGATAATGTATTTATTAGAATTTTATCATAATTTTATAAATAAGTGATTTAATTGTTTTATTTACCAATTAACAATCTTAATAAAAATGATTTTTTTTATATAATTATCTCATTAAAGGCAAGGTCTTAAAACGATTTAGATTGTAAAAATAATCATCTCTTTTTAATATTTGATAATTATTGTACAAACTAGTTCCATAGGGTGCAGGTTTTATAAAATAAATTTCTATAAATTTATTGGGTATTTAAAAATGGTTTTTAAAAATATAAACAGGCCATATGGTTCGAACCCGGGTCTGTTTAGTGGGACAAAGGACGCGCAACCACTAGACTAGGGATGGGCTAGTGTTAAATAGTCGTTTTCGTTAATTGTTAAACAAGATATGAGGGGGAAACCGGTTTTCAGGGCTAAGAATGCGTGTAACAGAAAAAGGTGCGGGGCTGTGGTTCGAACCCGCGACCTTTTCTGGATGTTCTATGTGCTTTACCGGTAGGCCTGGGCTGTAAGCCTTGACAAAACGTTGATGCGTGAAGTTTTAAACAGTCAATCCCAAATCCATCATCTTCCTCAATCACCCAACCCGTAACCCTAGCTCCCCAATCGCCCACGATTAATCAGTATTTGTCCCCTAATTCATGGGGCTTTTGTTCTACGGACTATCACGAGTACAACGGTATAACAATTACGTGGTATGAATACGGGAACAGTGAGATCAGATTTAGCCACGAGCCGCGAGTTCTTCGGATTGGATTGAGTTCCAGAGGTGTTATGCGATGTGAGAGAGTGTTTAGAAAGCTCGAAGGAGGTCGTGCGAATGTGTTAGGTTCGTTTTATCGAATCAATTCCATCTGGTTTGCGCGAATTGATGGCGCTTATGATTTGATCGGTTTTGGAATTTATTTCTGAGTTAATCAATTGAATTGTGGTAATTGAATCATCATGCACTTCTGAAACGACCATTATAACGTTTCTGCACGATGCCACAGAGTTAATGCGCACGAATTCGAGGTGTTTGTAACTGATTTCATCCCTGTTGACCCCTAAAAGTCAAAATTGGGATGAACATTGCTTCTGTTGACTTTTTCTGAGTCAACTACCATCTTGTTGACTCCCAACAAGTCAAAATACGTTCATAAAGTCCAAAATGGAGTGAAGTGGTTCAAATTGGAAGGTCCAAATACGTAAGGGGTGTTTCAAACTTGATTCCATGGGTTCAAATGCACCAAATGGGGTTCAAATGCAATAAGTAGGGTTTAAAACCTCACTTATTTGCTTTAAATTCATTTTAAACTTCACAATTAATTTCTTATCTTATAAAATTTATAAAGATCATTTATGTTTAAGTTTAGTCCATATAACCTAGTGATGATTTATTTAGATTACTCAATTATAATAATCCTTGTTTTAGAAACAAAACAAGTGCTTTAGTAAGGTTTAATTAATAAGTTTAAAGTATTTATATATATGGTCATGTACATGTACACCTATAGTAAGGTTATAACATGAGCTTGTATGAATGAAATTCGGAATCGAAACACTTGAAATCTTGGCTTATGAATCTCAATGTATTGCATTAAACTTGGAATTGAAATATTGTCATTGTATCAGAACAAAGTACAAGAGAAATTAAGGATGTTACAGTATCCCCATGTTGAGGGAATTTCATCCCGAAATTTCATTTGTTGGAGTTACTGAATCAAATAAAAAGGTGTGAATACTTCAGTTTCATTTGGTCTTCACATTCCCAAGTAAATTCGGGGCCACATTTAGATTCCCAACGAACTTTGACAATAGGAATACGGTTTCGCTTGAGTTGTTTTATTTCACGGTCCATGATTTCCACAGGTTTCTCAACAAAGTGCATTGTGTCATCAATGTGCACATCGTCAAGAGGTATATGAAGATTCACATCAGCCAAGCATTTCTTTAGATTGGACACATGAAATGTTGGATGAACGTTGCTGAGTTCCGAAGGTAACTTGAGTTTGTAAGCCACTTTTCCAATCCTTTCAAGGATCTTGAATGGACCCACATAGCGAGGTGAAAGTTTACCTTTCTTCCCAAATCGAATCACACCCTTCCAAGGAGACACCTTTAGAAGTACAAGATCACCTACTTGGAATTCCAAGGGTTTTCGTCGTTTGTCGGCATAGCTCTTTTGCCGACTTCTCGCTACTCGAATGTTGTCACTGATTTGAATGATCTTGTCAGATGTTTCTTGGATTAACTCGGGACCAGTGATTTGAGCTTCACCAATCCCGTTCCAACAAATAGGTGAACGACACTTGCGACCATAAAGAGCTTCAAATGGGGCCATGTTGATACTTGTGTGGTAGCTATTGTTGTAAGAGAACTCAATGAGGGATAAATGTAAATCCCATTTGCCACCAAAATCAATTACACAAGCTCTAAGCATGTCCTCGAGGATTTGGATTGTTCTTTTGGTCTGACCATCAGTTTGGGGATGGTAAGCCGTGCTCAAATCTAATCGTGTACCAAGAGTAGTTTGGAGGGATTGCCAAAACCGGGACGTGAAACGAGCATCTCTATCGGATATTATGTTTAGGGGGACACCGTGACGGTTCACAATTTCATCAATGTAGATTCGGGCCAATTTCTCAACCTGGTAATCTTCACGGATGAGCAAGAAGTGAGCTGACTTGCTGAGATGGTTAATGATCACCCATATGTTGTCATAGCCACTTGAAGTGCTAGGAAGTTTAGTAATGAAGTCCATGGATAGATTTTCCCATTTCCACACGGGAATTTCCGGTTGTTCAAGCAAGCCGGAAGGACGTTGATGTTCGGCTTTGACTTTGGAACAAGTTAGACATTTTTCAACATAAAGTGCAATGTCTTTCTTCATACCGGGCCACCAATATTGTTGATGAAGATATTTGTACATCTTATCTGCACCGGGATGAACAGAATAACGAGTCTTGTGTGCCTCGTTCATGAGAATAGTACGGAGATCATCACGATAGGGAACCCAAATACGATTCAAGTAATAGAGCAAGCCATTTGGTTTGGATTCTAGTTGAAGTTCAACTCCACATGACATCTCATCGTACATGTTACCCTCGGTAACCGAGACGTTTTGAGCTTCCAGAATACGATTTTGAATGTCGGTTTGAACTTTGACACAATGAAGCATGACGTGATCCTTACGACTCAAAGCATCGGCCACAACATTCTCTTTGCCGAGATGGTAACGAATCTCGCAGTCGTAGTCATTAAGGAGTTCAACCCAACGTCGTTGCCTCATGTTGAGTTCTTTCTGATTGAAGATGTGTTGGAGACTCTTGTGGTCAGTGACCACCACACATTTTGTGTCATAGAGATAATGTCTCCAAATCTTCAATGCGAAGATGACAGCACCAAACTCAAGATCGTGCGTCGTATAATTTTTCTCATGAATCTTAAGTTGTCTTGATGCATAAGCGATCACTTGGCCTCGTTGCATGAGAACACAACTAAGACCTTGGTTTAATGCATCACAGTAGAAAACAAGATCATCATTCCCATCATGGAGAGTCAGAATAGGAGCATTGCACAACTTATGCTTGAGGATTTGAAAGGCTTCCTCTTGCTTTGGTCCCCACTCATAAAGTTTACCCTTGTGGGTCAATGCGGTGAGAGAGACAGCAATCTTGGAGAAGTATGAGATGAATCGACGGTAATAACCCGCTAGACAAAGAAATGAACGAACCTCGGTAAGGGTCTTAGGGGTACTCCAATTCTTAACAGTTTCTATCTTACTAGGATCAACATGAATTCCCTTTTCGTTGACAATATGACCCAAGAATTGAACTTCTTTTAGCCAAAATTCACATTTGGAGAATTTGGCATATAGTTGTTCTTTCCTCAAAAGGTCTAAAACCAGCCTAAGATGTTGTTTATGATCTGTTTTAGTCTTGGAGTAGATCAAGATGTCGTCAATGAAAACGATCACGAATTTATCTAAGTAAGGCTTGTATACATGGTTCATGAGGTCCATGAAAACCGTGGGTGCATTGGTCAACCCAAAAGGCATAACCATAAATTTTTAATGACCATATCTTGTACGGAAGGCAGTATTTGGAATATCTTCCTCTTGCACACGAAGTTGGTGATAACCAGATCAAAGATCAATCTTTGAGAAGTAGGTTGAACCTTGGAGTTGGTCAAAGTGATCATCAATCCTAGGTAACGGATAACGATTATTGATGGTAAGTTTGTTGAGTTCACGATAGTCAATACACATACGGAATGAGCCATCTTTCTTCTTTACGAATAGGACAGGTGCACCCCATGGTGAATGACTGGGACGGATGAAACCTTTATCAGAAAGTCCTTGAAGTTGGCTTGCAAGCTCTTGCATTTCAGAAGCGCGAGTCAGTATGGAGATTTGGCCACAGGATTAGCTCCGGGTACAAGATCTATACGAAACTCCACTTGTCGAACGAGTGGAAGGCCGGATAGGTCTTCGAGAAAGGCTTCGGGAAAGACTTTGGGAAAGCTACCAACTTCAAGTAAATCTTTAGTAAATACAATTATACATTTAAACCCTAGATAGATCTTAGGGTAAAATAATTTATTTAGAAATGATAAAATGTTTTAAGTAAATCTTTACAAAATGATAATGTATTTATAAGAATTTTATCATAATTTTATAAAATAAGTAATTTAATTGTTTTATTTACCAATTAACAATCTTAATAAAAATAATTTTTTTATATAATTATCTCATTAAAGGCAAGGTTTCAAAACGATTTAGATTGTAAAAATAATCATCTCTTTTTAATATTTGATAATTATTGTACAAACTAGTTCCATAGGGTATAGGTTTTATAAAATAAATTTCTATAAATTTATTGGGTATTTAAAAATGGTTTTTAAAAATATAAACAGGCCATATGGTTCGAACCCGGGTCTGTTTAGTGGGACAAAGGACGCGCAACCACTAGACCAGGGATGGGCTAGTGTTAAATAGTCGTTTTCGTTAATTGTTAAACAAGATATGAGGGGGAAACCGGTTTTCAGGGCTAAGAATGCGTGTAACAGAAAAAGGTGCGGGGCTGTGGTTCGAACCCGCGACCTTTTCTGGAAGTTCTATGTGCTTTACCGGTAGGCCTGGGCTGTAAGCCTTGACAAAACGTTGATGCGTGAAGTTTTAAACAGTCAATCCCAAATCCATCATCTTCCTCAATCACCCAACCCGTAACCCTAGCTCCCCAATCGACCACGATTAAGCAGTATTTGTCCCCTAATTCATGGGGATTTTGTTCTACGGACTATCACGAGTACAACGGTATAACAATTACGTGGAATGAATACGGGAACAGTGAGATCAGATTTAGCCACGAGCGGCGAGTTCTTCGGATTGGATTGAGTTCCAGAGGTGTTATTCGATGTGAGAGAGTGTTTAGAAAGCTCTAAGGAGGTCGTGCGAATGTGTTAGGTTCGTTTTATCGAATCAATTCCATCTGGTTTGCGCGAATTGATGGCGCTTATGATTTGATCGGTTGTGGAATTTATTTCTGAGTTAATCAATTGAATTGTGGTAATTGAATCATCATGCACGTCTGAAACGACCATTACAACATTTCTGCACGATGCCACAGAGTTAATGCGCACGAATTCGAGGTGTTTGTAACTGATTTCATCCCTGTTGACCCCTAAAAGTCAAAATTGGGATGAACATTGCTTCTGTTGACTTTTTCTGAGTCAACTACCATCTTGTTGACTCCCAACAAGTCAAAATACGTTCATAAAGTCCAAAATGGAGTGAAGTAGTTCAAATTGGAAGGTCCAAATACGGATGGGGTGTTTCAAACTTGATTCCATGGGTTCAAATGCACCAAATGGGGTTCAAATGCAATAAGTAGAGTTTAAAACCTCACTTATTTGCTTTAAATTCATTTTAAACTTCACAATTAATTTCTTATCTTATAAAATTTATAAAGATCCTTTATGTTTAAGTTTAGTCCATATAACCTAGTGATGATTTATTTAGATTCGTCTATTATAATAATCCTTGTTTTAGAAACTAAACAAGTGCTTTAGTAAGGTTTAATTAATAAGTTTAAAATATTTATATATATATGGTCATGTACATGTACACCTATAGTAAGGTTATAACATGAGCTTGTATGAATGAAATTCAGAATCGAAACACTTGAAATTTTGGCTTATGAATCTCAATGTATTGCATTAAACTTGGAATTGAAATATTGTCATTGTATCAGAACAAAGTACAAGAGAAATTAAGGATGTTACAATTGGTATCTCGGTTTCGTTTTTTGTATGACAAACTCTCAATTTTTATTTCTGTTGCATTGTGAGTTTGAGGAGGGATGTTAGCATAATTAGTCTGTTATGGGCTTTAGCTCATTTAGCTTCCTATTTAATGTTTGTTTTCTTTTCATTTGTAAGTCAATCTTCACTTGAATAATATTGAGTCTCCATATTTTCTCTGTACATGTTCATTTGTTAACAAAAACGAAGTCACAATGGCAGTGGCCGGAAAAAAATATCAGAACCCCCTCTCGCTTGAATCACCACCATAAGTCAAAAGCCATATGGTTGCTTCGATTTTCAGACCCGCCGAATGAGAGCGAGCAAGCGAGAGAGAGATATACTGAGATCGACGAAAAAGGGTGAGATCATCTCTTGGCCTCTTGTTGCAGAAACAAGTTCCAAAGGGGAAATCATGAATGATCTTTGCAAGGCTTTTGATCCTCGTCTCCACATTAGTACATCTTAGCCCAAATAAATATAACACATAAGAAATTGGTTCACGATTATTTGGTTTCCTTGTAGGCATTTTTTGTATGCTTCAAAATAATTTTTGTTGATAAAGATTATATTTGGGTTTTGGGTCATTGTTAAAAAAAACTTAAATCATATGAGATATTTCTCATCTTCAATGTTTTTGAATTCATTCAATTATTAGTTATAACTTTATCAATTATATCTGAAAATTCAATTCACACTTGGGAAGTGGTTCGATGTGTTTCTTCATTTTTGATTTTTGGTATGTGGGTTTTGTTGATGGTTGGGTTTGAGAGAGATTTTGGGTATGGATTTTCATTGAATTTGAGGGGTTTAGAGAGAGAGAGAGAGAGAGAGAGAGAGAGAGAGAGAGAGAGAGAGAGAGAGAGAGAGAGAGAGAGAGAGAGAGAGAGAGAGAGAGAGAGAGAGAGAGAGAGAGAGAGAGAGAGAGAGAGAGAGAGAGAGAGGAGAGTGTTAATTTGTTTTTTAATAATAAAAAACTAGTGGGTCCCATCCATTCATTTTTGTTATATTTTTACAGGTACTTTGGTCATTTTAAAAAAATATAACAGAAAAGTTAGCACCAGTTAGGCTAAAGGACATAAGGTGTTACAAACGGTTTACATAAAAGATGCTTAGAGTGTTTTTTTGAAGATAAAGAATAAAACCTGCAAATACATATAAACGTAAAGGACGTTTTCTATAATTTTGTCATAATTAAACAACATCATATACATAGAGAGAGAATGATTCATGAAAAAATTAGATAGTTATGTGAAAACTGCGAAAACCAATTCCAACCAGAGTTGTTTTTACTTTATTTATTTTCAAAGGGCTTTTTGGTAATTGTATTTCAAAACTATTTTTGGTATTTATTTATTTTAAATCAAATCCCACCTCAAAATCAGTTTTATTATTTGAATACTTTCAATTTATAATTCCTTTTCATCTACGATTCAAAATCACGATCAACATGGATTATACCTTCTTGCTCTTCTCACCCAAAGCCGTCCGTTTCAATCCAATATTCGGAGTTTCTGGCCAAGTTTTCCTCCAATCTCTTGTGATATGTTTGGATTCTTTATTGGAATATTACAAGTTTAATTAATGGTGGTAGAATTTTTTTAATCGTGGATGTTTGGACGGCAAAAGCGGGTCAGGTGTAGTGGCGGATCCAGGAAACTTTGTAAAGGGGTTCACCCTATAATATTTTTGGGGGTTTACCCCAGTTTTTTACCTACCGTTACACTAAAATTTCGAAACTCGGCGGGTTCCTGTGCACCCCCCGCTTCACTTAAGTCCGCCCCTGTTCAGATGGATAGGGTTTACGGCCGTCAGAAGTTTCTTCATCTTCATTCAAGACTTATGTTCACACAGAGATTGATAGGAATATCAGAATCAAGAAGCAACCATGCAAGTAGATTTTTGAATTTCTTTTGTATCACTTTTCAATGCCAATTGTAGCATTAGTTTAGTTGGGGTTTTTAATCCATGTTCTTCATCTTTGTATATGTTTTGTATATATAGTTCTTGTCGTTATGCATATGTAACTTAGTAATTTTATTTTTATTATTTTTATATGTAACTCTTGCTATTACGTATATGTAAATTATCATGTTACATATATGTAACTTAGTATTTTTATTCGGATTTTTTTCTTTAATTTATATAGTTACATATAGGTAAATTACATATAATGAGGGTTTCCAAATGTATGTAAATTAGCATTGGCATATGTGTAATCAATATTTTTTTATTAGGATTTCTGTTCTACTTTAATTTATATAGTTACATATATGTAAATTACTCATAATGAGAGTTTCCAACAAAATTTTAACATGCATTGAGAGAAGGAATGAATTTAAGAATTTGGTTGATTAAAAATGGGGGTTACGTATATGCTTATTTGTTTTTTTTAAGGTAAATTATGAGAGAGGAGAGAGAATAGTGAATTAGTGATTTGATGGTGCTTTCTAAAACTAATTTATTTTTCTACCAGATTTGTACCTATACTACTAAACTAATCACCTTTCATTTAAATTTACTTGCTTAAACGCCATTATCTATATCAATCATTGATCTAATAGATCAATAGTTCAAATTTGGTTTTCGCGGTTTTCACATAACATTTGGTTTCTCATGAACCCTATATATATATATACACAACCGACATGCAATTATATTTCCACATAATTTGGTCTACCATAACCAATGTACATCATGAATTGACATCAAACCTATCATTTGATAACGGAAGAAACCAAAGCCAAGGTGAAAGACTAAATCGAAAGTGGGCTATCAAAGTGTGAATGAAATCAAGATCCTAGAATGGGAGGAGATGGCCAAATTCACTTGAGGGCGAGGTGCAGATGTTATTATGATCAAAATCATAATAAAAACACAAAAAAGTTTTGAAGATTTTTAACCTTTCATGTAGGTCCTGCATGTTAAGTAAATAAACTCTGAGGCAAGGTGTTAGCTTTTCATTTGGGCAAGTTCTGACAGAAAATTCTAGGCCAAATCGTTACTACGGTTTCTAAAAACAGCAAACCAAACCGGCAGGGTTGGTTGGGTCAACCAGACCGACCAAAACGGTTTGGTTTGGATTTGATATATGGTTTTTTTGTGTATGTGAACTTGTACTTAATCTTTGAATTTAGCACTAAACTTATATCGAAACTAGTTACTTTGGTACGTTTATACATACGTGATAACAATGGAAGATAATATGCACTTATGGAACTCAGGAAACCAAAACCTAGACATATGCATGTTGGGAAGCATCAAACAAGACAACTCAAGGAACAAACAAAGAGCACCCCAGCGTACTATACACTGCCCCGCGTTCAAGGCAAGTCCTGTGTATCAGAGGAAAAGTGGCATACCACACTCAAGGCCAACGTCCATACGCTGCTTGGTGTATGATACGCTACTCCCATGGTTCCAAGCAGTTTTAGGCAGTTTCTAACAAGTTCAAGTGGGATTATTCGACCATGATAGATTATTATTCACCCTTGGGAAGTCAGAGAACAAAAGAAGATGAAAGAAACTTAGTGACAAAGTGTTCCAACATCAAATTCATGTCAATTGCTTCCTGGAATCGCAACATATTATCATCATCCATCATGAGCATGTGTGGCTAAAACACCCGTGATCACAACTGGGTATAGGGTTTATGTGTCATTTAGTTTATTTGAGTTTCTAATTTGTGTTGGACATGAATTCGATTATGTTTGTAAAAGGCATTTGATGAATTTAGTGTTTTCATGTTATTACTTCAAGTATTTGTGTGTTTAAAAGCATATTGACTAGAATCACCTATGTATCTTTACTTTATTAATGTTTAACTGTTAAATGAACATATATATGATTGCTAGTTATGTTAGTATGTTGATAATTGACTGAGATCACCCTGTGTAGTTCTAATCAAAGGTATGTCTATGTAACTATCCAATTAAATTAAGAAACTCATATTGCTAATTGTGCTATCAAATCCAAATCACTCATTATATTTCTGCAATCTAATTTCTGGTTTAGTGTTGATTTTATGCAATTAACTTTTCGCAACAATCAATCCAAAGATCAAGTTTTCATTATATTTTGCAATCAACTTTTGTTACTTACTAACCACTAATTTCTCATGGTTCGACACCCTTCTTTCCCTATAAGGTGAATAAGATCATTAATCTCTTTATTTTTTATCGGTACTTCGACGCTAATCAAGCGGTTGAACTGTTTTTTTTTTTCTTTCAAATCACCAGTTCTTATTTACATTTTAACTAGAGGGGAGTCTCCCCACGCGTTGCACCGAGAATGCCGCCACGATCTCAAATATCAAAACACGTGTAACAAAACCCTAAGGCATCAATAAACCAAAAAAAAGTTTTTTTTAAACTCAAGAATGGTTAAACTAATTAAATGGAAAAAAAAAGTAAAAGAAAATTTGAAAAAAGGTAAATAAATCAGAAAAGGAAAAAAGAAAAAAAAATGAGGCAAAAATCAAGGACAGAGGGGAACATGTTCGAACCTAGATCACCAACATGGTTAAACTACCATCCCAACCACGTATAACGGAACCTTAAAAAAATTTTAAACTCCAAACACGTATAACGGAACGTTAAAAAAATTTAAACTCAAGCACGGCTAAAACTAACTAAATGAAAAAAAAACTTTAAAAAATTCACCGCAGTCCTAAATATCAAAAAGCATATGCGAAAAACCTAAGACATCAATAAGAAAACAAAAATTAAACCAATTAGATATTAATTAACGCAGAACAATTAAAACACAATAAATAAATTAGAAAAGGGATGAAAAATCAGGTTGGGAAGGGGGGAAGAGATTTGAACATGGGTGGGGAGGAAGGATAAAAGTATGCTTTACCATTCCAACTTAACAACATTTTGGTCTTAATGCCCAACAAATGATATATAGAAAGAAAAAAAATTCGGGCTTTCCAAAAAAAAGAATAAAAAACCTACCAAATAACCAAGTGACAGGGTGCTCCAATAACATTAAAACAATATGTCTATCAGTTTTCCTTTAATATTGTTTATAATAGTAACTAGTCAGGGTTAACCCGCGCGTTGCGACGGGAAAGCCGGCTCGGTTTCGAACATAAAAACGTTTAAAAAACATCTAGCGACGATATTTTCTAAGAACGTTGTATAAATGAAAAAAAAAAAGAAAGAAATAATAAAAAAATTGTTTAACGAAAAGATAAAACCGTGTAAAACGAAAAAAATTAAACCGTGTAAAACGAAAAAATTAAACCGTGTAAAACGAAAACATTAAAATCTAGTGTGTCTGACATGCTTTTTTTTCTTGAGATTGATCACGACCCGTTCAACACCCCTACGGTAGAAAGTAAAAAATGCATAAAAATAAAAAAAAGACCAAATTAGTTTCTCATCATGCCTTTAATTTGCAGGCTTAAACTTACAATAGCAAATAACCAGTAAACATTTTATGGAAAACAATATATGCTTCATCATAGAAGTAATGTATTCTTCAAAAGACTCGCCATTGTTATACAACTGCTGGGAGTAATCATATGGCGGTTTCTGCATGCACATGTTATAGACGGCCCTGCAACAAATTAAAAAAATTACACTAAAACATAACTGAATCAATACATTTACACATTCAGTGATGTAAATTAGCAATACAAATCCTTTGGATCAAAAGCATACAAATAATACAAATTACAGTTTATATTATTTAACCCTAAATTACACATTATATTATTCATTAATTTTTATGATGCAAATGAGAAGAACCAACAGGACAATGAAGCGTCAAATTTGATTAACAAACTCATGGGGAATTAAAGTCTGTAATGGTCGAATTTCGGACCAAAACGAACACAAACCGATAGAACTTTACGTCATAAAAAACCTAGCTCATGCACCGCCATAACGATCGTCAAATAACCTAACGGAAAAATACGAAACGCGATCGAGAATGAAGAACCTCACATATGTTGGAAATCAGATCCAAGAACACGAACACAAAATTTGATCTCAACCAAGATTGATTCTTTTATTAATATTGAAAATAAAAAACCACACTTTACAATTAATCCCTAACCATCTATTTATAATAAACCCTACTAATCCTACTCAAATACTACTCTCAGTTATAATCTAATACTAACTCCAACTCAATAACTATTAAATAATCAAATAAATAAAAATTCACTCCTAGACTAATACGAACTTAACCAAACAATTAATAATAATAATTATCTTTAATCAATATTAATCCTTCAGCATAAACCCTTACAACCTAGATGAACCGAATCCGAAAACAAATTCGAGCTCAAAATCCCAAATTTTTAAGCAGTATGAAGACAACAAACAGAATCGGATTTTGCTTGATGTTTTCGAATATAATTAAATCGCAAATCAAACACACCCAGTATACGCGGAAAGCTACTTTGTAAGGAAAATATATAGTGTTGATCCTTTATATTATTATTATGAGATTATTTGATACCGTTTTTATTTGAAGCCCTAAAGTTGAATACACAAAGAAACAGAAGTAACACATAGTTAACACCCACCTGTGAAGCGCCAAATACGAAACCCTAAACCATGAAACATCATCGTGTTCGTCAGATCAGGCCACCATTATTAAATGGTCCACGGCCACCACCTCCGCCTTAACTCCAGTGTCCATCACCGTTTAGCCGTATCATTTCTAATCCCGACTGCCAAAATTAATAAAAGCCCTAAAATTGGAAGTGTACATGTAAAAGTAATAGCCGAGTGCAACATTAAGCTTGAATCGACAAAGCGTTTAACAAAACCCACATGGTCGTAGAAGCCAAAAACATGTGTAATCGAAGAACATCACCTGAAGTCATGAGCAGATATCTGAACTTGGAGACGTGGGGTTACAGCGACAAAAACGATGAACGAAGAAGATGAAGGCCGATGCGAGAAATGGGATGAAGCATCTTCGGATCGTCATGTTGAAGATGGCGGTTATGGAGGGAGAAAGCAGCTGGAGTAGAAGACACGCAGAGAAGAACGGCGAGGTGAAACTTGGAAGATGTATGTGTGATTTGATCTTCCCGATGAAAAGAGAAAAAGGAAAAAAGGAAGTGGCTTTTACTAATAAAAAACTAATATTACTGTTCACAGGCGTTGTGATTTAAATTAGTTAAGTAATAATGGTTCATAATATTATTATACACACATATTTCAATATATATATATATATACTCTCTAATAAATAAAAGGTTTTTCTGTGACAATTGTTACTCTCCTATACATCATTAATATTTTTTTTTCGTCTCTTTTTTATTAATTATATAAATTTCTTTAATTGTTTTTAATTTTTTTTGTTTCCCACCTCTCTCCTATTAAATAATAATGATTTTTATAATTATTTTTATAAAACGTATTTTATTTAAAAAAAAAGTTTGTTCATAAAACATTTTTATAAACTGAACATTTCTTTCATTCTTTTTATAAAACATTTTTAAAAAATAACTATATAACGTTTCTAGAATTTGTATTAAAAAACTAGATAATATGTCATAAATATGTAAATTTTTATTACTAAGTATATATAACATTGCATTTATTCAATCCGTGTAATACACAGGGTTTCTAACCTAGTATATATATATATATATATTATATATATATATATATATATATAATAAAGGTAAAAGCTCGGTTTCATGTTTCGAATCATAAACCAAACCATTAAACCTGATTTTCAAATTATAGACTGAACATTGTAAACCTCAAACCAGCCACTTCGTTTCTCTTTAGACGGTTCAGTCGGTCTCAGTAAATCACTTTCTGGTGCATACTAAGCATTCTTTTCCCGCACCTCTCTCCTATTAAATAATGATATCAAAAGAATATATTTTTAAATATTTAATATAAATATAATCATGGATACTTATTATTTAATTGTGGATATTTATTATATCATTAACCAAATGAATTTAATATGAATTAATATTTATCAATTACATAAAAAACATTAATACTCGGTTAAAAAAATGTTTCAAAAATTAATTTAACAGAATTTATAACTGTCACGTCAAAATACATTTTTTTAAAGACATATTTTGACGAGTGTATGTGTTAACAAATTATATTATATTTTATTAAACCCGTGTAATACACGAGTTTTTAAATAAATAATTTTTTTATTACTAAGTATATAATATTACATTTATTTAAACCGTGTAATACACGAGATTCCAACCTGTTGTTAAATAAATATGAGTAAATTACACTAATCGTCTTTTATATTTATATCATTTTTCAGATATTGTTTTTTAGGCAAAAAATTGACTGGGATTATCCTTTATGTTTACAAATCTTGCACGTTACGTCCTTTGCTCCTAACACAGTTAAAATTTTTCATTAAGTATTGTCATGTGCAAGGCGCATGAGGTTACTTTGGTCTTTTCACCCATTTATATTAAAAACAAAAAAAATATATATATAAAAACCCAAAACTCTCTCTCTCTCTCAAAACACACACACACACACACACACTCTCTCTCTCTCTCTTTTCTCACTCTCTTCACTTTCTCTCTCTCAACTCCCTCTTTCACTACCTTTTCTCCACCACCATATTTTATTATCCACCAAAACACAATCGCAAATCATAATTACAAAGACCAACTGCAAATTCTAAAAATTGGCCTGAAGCAATCAAGCAGTTAACACCACAAAAATAAATAATTACTGTAACTTAAAATGCAGCAGGCTGTGAACCACCAGATATCAGCAGAACTTGAAAACCAAACAAAAAGAAAGCACCCCCTTTTGAGCCTCTAGCAAAACCCTTTTCTCCACCACCACCACCACCAGCCAACAACCATCACCACGATTTGAGCCTCCAGCAAAACCCTAAAAAACCCCTCTCCCTGGTCGGCGTACAGAGAGAGCTTAAAGCAGAAACCCTAGAATAACAAATACGAACTCCATCTGATCTGTAAATCATTAGCATATCGAAGATGGCAGTTACTTCGAAAGACAAGAACGGAAGCAGCAAAATCGCCTCTTCAACCCCGAAAATGAGGGAAGTTCTTCTTCATTCCATCCTTGCCTACCTCCATCGTGGTGGATTCACCTAAACATTCAAACGATTTCATCCTTGCCTGCTTTATCGGTGAGATTATCCACCGCCGCTGCTGAAATTGGAATCCTCATGTCCTGAATTTTGGGGAGAATCGAAGAGAGATAGTTGCAAGTCCGGCGGCGACGGAGGATAGAAATCAGACCGAGAACACGATTCGCCAGAGCATTTATGTGATTTAGGGTTAATAGTGCGGCGGAGGACGCCGAATCCGAGAATGAAGTCAGTGATTACGAGAACAGTGATGAGAAAGATGAAGGGGGTAGGGGTGGTGGTGGTGGTGGCGGACTGGCGGTGTTGATGGTGGGTCTAAGTGGGTAAAGGGAGGGTGTTTTACGGCGGTGGTGATGCTAGGGCGGTGGTGGTGCTCAGATCGGAGGAAGGGGTTGTGCGGTGGTCGGCTGGTGGGGGTGGTGCTTAGATCGGAGGAGGGGGCACCAAGTTTGAGAGAGAGAGAGTTGAGAGAGAGAAAGAGATGAGAGAGGTTTATTATTTATATTTATATATATATACATATATTTGTGGGTAAAAAGACAAAAAAACCCTCATGTGCAAGGCACATGAATAGAGTTAACTGAAAAACTTAACGCCCGTTAGGCTAAAGGATGTAAACCGCAACAAATTTAAACGTGAATGATGATATCTGGCATTTTTTGGACTAAAGGACATACAGTGAAAAATGGTATAAACATAAAAGACGATTTGTGTAATTTACTCAATAAATAAAGAGTAAAGTGCCATTTTCGTCCCCGTGGTTTGGTAATTTTAGCCATTTTCATACAAAAACATTTTTTTAGCTTTTTCATACCCGACTTTTTAAAATCTAGCCATTTTCATCCACCTGACTAACTCCGTCTACATTTTAATATTAAATCAGGGACACTTTTGTCTTTTTTACTGCCTTCTACTCTCTATGGCATTCAAGAACGATTTTTGAAAAGACCATATTGCCCATGATTTAACATTAAAATATAAACAGAGTTAATTAGGTGGATGAAAATGACTAGATTTTAAAAATTCAGGGACGAAAAAGCTAAATTTTTTTTTTTGGATTAAAGTGGCTAAACCACAAGTACGAAAATGACAATTTACTCGTAAATAAATTTACAGCGTTGCGTTTGATGTAAACTAAGGACATGAGGGGGTCTAAATAGTCTAAATGAAACAAGCCCAAACCCTAAAATTAGGGCTTTAGAATAACCGTCCATCGCACCTTCTTCCACGGGATCAGGTTCCGCAATCAAATGGACGTTACTTTCTAGATTCAAATTGAAGAAACAAAATGTCTTGTAAGTGAAAATGTTGGTTCGTATGAATTTCTTTCCCTTTCTGTTATGTTTTCTCGCTTAATTGATATGAATTTGCTTACATTTGAACCGAAAACCATACGAGAATGCTAGAAAACCATATGATAATTCTGAACACCCTCTTATTCATTTGCAGGATAGTTTCTGGGTAGCTTGAACTTTGCTATGCTGATTCGCGGGATCAGTAATAGGCTATTTTGGATCTCTGAACTTCATTATGTGTTCTGCCCACCAACTGTTTGTAAAAATGCCTGTACCGGAAATGGGTCATCTTTTGTATCAATTAGAAGGAGAAACTTTTGCATATCAGAACCTACTATTCAACTAAAAACTGGAGTTGTTTATTCACATCAATCACAAGCTAGTGCCAATGGTAATCGAATTTCACGGCTCGTGAGAACAGAGGCACAAACTGCACTTTTTGATTACTTGCATTTTACCAGAGGCTTCCATTTCACCGACGCAGAGTACATGAGCAAGAACTCGCCTCATTTTATTCAGAACTTGTTGTCTGTGGTTGACAACGAGCAAGATGTAACACGTGCTTTGTCAAAGTACTTCCGTTACAATCCCATCAATGAGTATGAACCGTTCTTGGAGAGTTTAGGTCTGAATCCTGTTGAGTTCCCGTCACTACTTCCTAAATCGTTGATATTTTTAGGGGATGATGGTCTCTTGCTTGATAACTTTCATGTTCTGTGTGGTTACGGGATTCCGAGAACTAAGATTGGCAAGATGTATAAGGAAGCAAATGAGATATTTGGGTATGACCATGGAGTGTTATCTATGAAACTTAAGGCTTATGAGAAATTAGGGTTCAGTAAATCAACTATAATTAAACTAGTAACATGCTGCCCTTCGCTATTGATTGGGCGTATTGATAATAAGTTTCTTGCGGTTCTTGATAAGCTGAAAGGGCTTGGGTTTGGAAATGAGTGGATTGGTAGTTACATATCTGAGAGAACCACATTGAATTGGGATAGAATGTTAGACACTATGAGTTTTCTTGTGCAAGTGGGTTACAACAATAAACAGATGAAAGTTCTGTTTATTGATAACCCCACACTACTGTTTGAAGTCTCGGGGAAACAAATATATGTGCTGGTTGGTCAGTTGCTAAAGCTAGGGCTTAAAATGAACCAAATTTACCACCTTCTCTTGGAAAACCCCCAAATTTTATCGTCAAAGGGTGCAAAGAATCTTTGGACCGCAGTGTGTTTCTTGGTTGAAATCGGGATGGAGACAGAAGGAATTGCAAGCATTGTTGCTACCCATATGGAAGTTCTTGGTTCTAATTCTTTGAAAGGGCCGGTTACAGTCATGAACAGTTTGAAAATTAAAAAAGATGAATTGTGTCGAGCTATAAAGAAAGACCCTTTAATGTTGACGAATTTGGCTACTAAGTCCGACACTAAAGCAGTTGATAGTCAAGATACCAATACATTTATGGAGAGAAAAAACTTTTTATTAAGATTGGGTTATATTGAAAACTCTGATGAGTTATCAAAAGCTTTAAAAAAGTTCCGGGGCAGAGGAGACCAACTACAGGAAAGATTTGATTGTTTAGTGCAAGCGGGACTTGATTATAATGTAGTTTCAAGCATGATTAAGCGGGCCCCTTCGGTGTTAAACCAGACAAAAGATCTTCTTGAGAAAAAGCTCGATTGTTTGCAGAATCATTTAGGTTATCCATTGGAAGCCGTTGTGGTGTTTCCGTCATACTTATGTTATGATATCCAGAGGATTAATCTCAGATTTTCTATGTATTTATGGTTGCTGGAGAGAGGTTCAGCAAAGCCCAAGTTATCATTGAGCACCATTCTTGCATGTTCTGATGCCAGGTTTGTGAAATATTTTGTTCATATTCATCCTGAAGGTGTTTCCACATGGGAAAATTTGAAAAATTCATTTAGTTCAAGATAATATTTAATACCCTTGTTTTTATTTTTTCATGTTGTCATATACATTTTACAGTAGTGTTTTTTTTCTTTTAGTTGTAAAATTCACCCCTCTAGTTTATTTCCTTTGCCAAGCTAGTCCAGTAGGATTTTTCTAGGTAGTCAAAGGCGCTAGGCACAAAAATAGTGCACGCCCTTAGACGAGGTGCAACAATAAAAAAAATATGTGTAATAGGTATAGAAAATTAACACTACTTCTCAAATATAGTTAAAAACTAATATAATTAACAATTAAAATCATCCAACTAATATCAAATATTTAAAAACCTTCTAAAATCATATGATTAAAAAATCTAATATAATTAGTCGTATACTACATTAATTTTACCCAATTAAACACTGATTTTGTGTATGTAGCCCAAAATAGAAAAAAAAGTCTAAAACAAAAGAAAAGGAAAACCCAAAACTAGAGAAAAAAAGAAAGCCTAGAATTGAAAAAAAAGGCCGGACTCTCCTTTTTAAGCTGGTCGCCTTGCGTCATCTCCAGACGCCTAGGCGCGCCCCGTGCGCCTTTGACAACAAAGGGATTTTCTACCCGATAACAGTCTTAGAACCTCAAATTTTATACTTCTTAGATTAGCTAAAACCTTTCCACACCATACACTTATGGTATGTCTTCATCCAGTAATTGTTGGACTTAATTGTTTGTTGTTCACATGTGAAAAGAAAATGGCGGCCAAGAATGAGTCATGGGTCTGGGTCAAAAGTTTGTTTGGGTGAGATTAGTATTTTAGTTAAGTATTTTTATTTAGTATGGCTGTTTATTTGGTATGTTCTAATTTATGGAATGGTCTAGTATTTGGTAAGTTTATTTTAGGAGTTTATTTAACTTGGAGGTTAAGTTAGGGTTAGTCTTTTGGGTCTATTTAAAGGGGTCGCATGTTTGTAAGTCAGCAGTCAATTATGGAGATAACATAATAGAAAAGTGTCAAATCTTTGGTGAGAATCAAATCTGTGATTTTCTGTTTCTTTTTTATTTTTCTTTTCGCAAGTTTTCCGGTAGATTGAAAGGATCCTGGGCTTCAGTAATCTCATATCCTTTTCTTATAATTAGGACCCCCAATGCAATGGATCACTAACCAAGTCCACACATAACATAATGAGTCAGAAAGCAAAGATAAAATTTATAACTTGATAATTACTTTATTTTATAGCAAGAAAATTTATGATTAACTAGTTTTGTACTTGAAGATAAATTTTGCTTCAAATTTAACCTTAAGGTGCGCTTGGTTCACGAAATGTTTGTGAAGGAATTGGAACTAGAAGCAATTTGAACTTTTCAAAAGAATTTGGAATCTATTCAAAGGAATTTGAAATGCATTTGGTTGACAAAACAATCATAATGGAATTTGAATTTATCACCCTCGCCACCATCTTCCACCGACACCGCCCCTGCCACCAACTATCGCCGTCGATGACCGTTCTGGCGCCGCAGCCACCGAACACCCCCACCGCCACCAATCACCCCCACCCGTCGGTGGTGGCAGTCAGTTGGTGGCAGCGGCAAGGGGCGATTGCGTGGGTAGGGTTGGTAGGTGGTGGGGGTTTGCGGCGGAGGCGGCGGAGATAGTTAGTGGTGAGCGACGACGGAGGAGGGTGAGGGTTGCAGCGTTGGTCGCGGTGGTGATAGTGGCCGCGGTGATGACAACGAAAACGGTTGTTGGTGGCGGCGATGAATGGGGTATTGGAGGTGTGGGGTGGAGGGTGCGGATGCGACAACGATGAGTTGTCAGAGATTCCAATTCCTTTTGTTGAATTTCTTCATAATTTAAAAGGAATGTTGAAATCTTTTACTTGAAGGAATTTGAGGGATTTAATTCCAATTTCAATTCTTTTTTCAACCAAACACGTTATGAATGAAATTCAGATTTCAATCCCAACAAATTCTGCAAACTAAATACATTGACAAATGGAATTCTAATTCCATTGAACTCTGCGAACCAAACGCAGAATGCGTTTGGGGACAAAGGTTGGAATTGGGAATGGCATCGATGGGCTTCTGTGTCTGCAAACCAATTGCTAGTGTAATGCTTCTAGCATCTCCTGGTCAAGTGTAAATTTACGATTTTAACTGTCAATTTTGTATCTTAGAATGTTTAAAATATAACACAATCATGATAAAGAACGCAATAAAATAGTTGAACAAAATGGTCGCTAGAAAGTAGCAAGAGGGAGAATGCAATAAGGAAACATGGGTACGCGATAGCAGGGTAATGATCAAAATTTTAAATTTTATTTTAAACAAAATAGATAAATTATAAGAAATTGGAAATTTTAAATTTTATTTTAAACAAAATAGATAAATTATAAGAAATTGGAATAAACTATGTGAATTTGATATCTACTAATAAGGATAACAAACAACCCGAATCTAATGGGAAAATCTAAACTCGAAGTGGCGGATTGGGACGGGTATTTGGGTATGGGGCTAGTTATGAGATTAGTTTTAAAAAATTTCACAGTTTAGAGTCGTGTATGGTATTGAGCAGCGGTGGATACAATAATTTTTTTCAAGGGGTTCACTGTTTTTAGATGCTCCAATTTCATATGGTCGGACATAAAAAATTTCGAGTCGGTTCAATGGTTCGGGTCGGGTAAGGTTCATCACATAACAAAAATACGATACAATATTTAAAAAAACATCGTCATTAGAAATTAAAAAAACACATAATATAAATAAAGTAGTCTTTATAAATAAAAAAAACTAGAGTTGTTCACTACGAGTTTTCATCTTTTGAAATCGTTGCATTACATATTCGTCCGAAACTTGTTGAAAGAACTACTTTTCTATGTAACAAATGCATGAATCGTTCATTTATCCATCACCCATCCTATTACGCAATTCCGTATTCACATGCTTCATTGAAGAAAAACATCTTTCAACACTTGCCGTTGCAACCGGTAAAACATCTTTCAACACTTGCCGTTGCAACCGGTAAAACTAATGATAACTTTATTTAACACTTTTTATGATGGTTATATATATTTTTAAAAAATAAAAAAATGTATATTATATAAACTGATAAACGTAAAATAAAAAGTATATAAAATCATAAAGAATTATTTTTAAAAAGAAAAAAATAGTCTATTATACAAATTATATTATACGTAGATCTATGTAACGATGTAATCTAAAAGTATAAAATAAAATCAAAATTTAAGTTTCAATGTAAAAAAATAAACGATAATACAGAAATGGTGATTCTAAATAGATACGGAATATTGCTATCTAGACACGTCGCAACCTTATACGCCTCGTATAGGGTAATACGAGACGTATAGGGTTTAAATCCGCAGACACAGAATCCCACGTGTCATTCCTTGTCTGGCGGATGGGCCTATACGCGACGTATTGCACTATACGCGGCGTATGGGTCACTTGTAATATTTTTGCTTCAAACTTGACAGATTTTGGGATATAAAGTCCCTATACGTGGCGTATAGTGCTATACGACACATATAGGAATTTATTTTAATTTATATAATATTTATCTTTTTATCAATTTTTATAAAATTTTGAATAATATTACTAACACTTTTTTAACATATTCATCGTGTTTACATTTTTAATTTATAACTTTGTAAATAAAACACTTTATACGTAAACAAACGAAACATTACAAGTAAAATATCATAACCAACCAATCAAATAACCAAAACATTACATATATAACATCAAAATATTTGTACATACATAACAAAAAATACAACCGACTAAAATAACAAGTACGGCTGACCCGCGCCGCCCTGATCCTGATCGGCGTCGCCTGGATACTAACATGGCAATGGTAGTGGTGATGGCTCGATGCTGGCGGCTCGTGACAGATCCACGAGGCGATCAACCGCCCACATCATCAAGTCCTTCATCCGGTCGTTACGACGAGCCTGTCGCTATGACTCGGCAGCAAGTCCCTCGAGTAAGGCCTGTGAGGCCCTATGCAGCCTAACAGGTCGACGAATGTGTCGAGGATGCTGTGGCTGCTGGTCGTGAGCGGGCGGAACGTCGTGGGCGGCTGCGTCTGGCTCCATTGCAGTCCCCTGTAGCAGAACCGACATATCCAGCACTGACATCTCCGGCAACGGCTGCGGGACCCAAAACTGATCCCGGTCGACCCTTATAAATCGAAGGTTGAGTCCTGGGAATCGACGTTGTAACAAACCAACTTTCGATTTAATAAAATAATATGTAAATCATATTATATTTATGGGTGTAAATAAATAAAAGGAAAATTGGTGGATTAAAGTTGTAAATGTTAGGTTTTGACCAAACTTGTGGTAAAATGAGTCAAAACTAAGAGTGGAGGGGCTAAAAGTGAAAATGAGGCAATGCCTAATTTTGATAAAGGTGAAATCGTAGACACACATGTGTGTGTCTGCCTTGCGAATTTCGAAGGGAGAAAAGAGGAGAAATTGATTAAGAACGAAATTGGTGACTTGCATGCTCGGGATTAAGGTGTTGATTCACACAATACCTTCCAAACATCAAGTAAGTTCTTACTTTCTCTCTTAAATTCCACCATTGTTGAGTTTTGATGGGTTTTTATAAAAATCAAGTCAAAGGCTGAGTTGGTGATTGATTATGGTTAATAATTTGTTTAAAGTTAAAAACTAGCTTAACTAAAGGTAATGGAGGGTAGCTAACATCATTTAAACACCCAATTTGAAAATTCAAGAATTAGGATTCTTGAGGTTAAAATTGAGGGTTTTGCAATTGAAGTGTTTAAATGTTGAATTGAGTGTTAATAAGTGTTTATGGTGTTATATAAACACAATAACAAGTAGAAAACTCAATTAATTTGATGAATTGAAAATAGTTAAATTTGAGGTAAAATGGGTGAAAACCTAAACGGGTCAAAATGAGTTGATTTTGATTAAAAATGTTGAAAGCTTGTGTTAAAGCTAAAATGACCTAAGATTAGATGGGAGTTATGATCATAAGATCTTAGGTGGGTGTCAAACCTCAAATTGGTGATAAATGAGAGTTAAGTAGATTACTAAACAAGTGGTTGGTTTAGGTGATCAAGTTTTGAACATAGCTAGTGTGGAAGACAAGCCGGAGTCCTCCATAGCAAAAGGTACGTGTATTGCACTTACTTAGTAATGATAGGTGGTGGCGATGACACATATTTGATTACATGTTAGTTGTTCAAATATCTTGTATTTGTTTAATTGTATGTTGAATTTGAGGAAAATGCATATGGTGAAGATATGCAAGGGAGGGTGTGTGGTGTTTGAAGTCTAAGGACCTCATTTTGTTGTCAACGAATTAAGTTAATAAACCTATCTGGTATATTGGTGAAATATATATATATATAAAAGGGTGACACACATAGGCGAAATATGTATGTAAATGATGTTATACATGGGCATAACATGTATATAAATGGTGATGTATACATAGGTGAAATATGTATACAAATGGCGTTATACATTGGTGTTACATGTATATGATTGGTGATATAGATACATAGGTGGAATATGTATATAAATGGTGGCATACACGGTCGTAACGTGTATGCAAAAGGTGTAATAAATTCTTATAATTTTAAATGGGTGATTCGGTGTTTGAGAATTATAAGAATCTCGTAAGGGTGTTAAGATTGTTTTATTGGGTGTTAAAAAAAAGGATATGTTGTTGGTTACTTAAAGGACCGGGGGGTCTTGGAGCTTGTTGTATCATTACTAATGGCTTTTTGAATGGTGTTTTATTGTAAGTAAAGCTTCGGTTTGATGTCTCGGGTCAAGCTTCGTGTTAGTTGGATTCTCAATATTTTGGATGGTTGTAGATGTTCGGAGTTATGACTCAATGTTGGGAGTCACTAAACTTGATTTGAACTACCTCTTGGACGTTGAAACTTGTTGTTATTTTTGTATGTCTGTCAGTTGTTTTAAACGAATTTATGTCGTTGTCGTTTTGTCGTAATTAACATATGATGTTTTGTCAAGAGTGTTTAATGGGACCTACTTCCGCGTGTTTTATAAATTTAAAATCGATCGAAAATTTTGGGTGTTACAACTTGGTATCAGAGCAATGGTTTGAGGGATTCAGGTGTGCGAGAAACCGAACTCAAACTTATTTGCTTTTGACATGGGTGGGTGTAATGAGAATCCAACGAAGGCAAGACCGAGACACGGAGCTAAGTGAAGGTTAGTAATGATATTTGTTGGTAGTCTAATTGGTGTCCAAGGTGTTTATGTGTGCCGAAACTTTTCTGGGGAGTTATCACATGGGGACAATAAATATACTTAGTCATAGTATATTACTAATCATGTTTGGCCAGGATGATTAGTAATGTAAAATGTCTATGTGTCTTCATGGTGGTCATGTAATAATAACCATTGACAAGGAGTAAGTGAAGGTGAATATATACGTATTTTATGTATATAAATATACATTTATATACTTATGGGAGTATAACTAATTGTAGATGTCCATAGTTAGGCTATCACACGTATATAAGTCGTTTGTTTTAAATCTCAGTCGAGGAATGGCTGAGCAAGGAGATTTGAATAAAGAGAGGAATGATAGTGATGTACATGATAGCGGGTCGGGATCAAACCGATCCGTACACTCTCCCAAGGATGATAAGGTGGATGAGGCGATCGAAAGGCGAATTTCCGAAGAGGTGGCTAAGGCATTTGAACGAACTATGCCTATCTTTCTAGCCGAAATTCAAGGTGCGGTTAAGGCGGCCTTTGCCGAAAGGGAGAACAAAACAAAGGAGGACGAAATTATTATCGTGGATGACAGTAATAAAGATAAAGGCAAAGAAAAGGAGAGGAGACATTGTACTTACAAAGATTACATGATTTGCAAACCGAAGGACTTTCATAGGGAGGTGGACCCATTGGTCAGTCAACGTTGGATCACGGAGATTGAGTCCACATTTGAAACATGCCACTGTGACCTGGAGGATCGGGTAGTATTTGCGGTGAATCAGCTCAAGGGACGAGCTAAGGATTGGTTGCATAATCTCCGCAAGGAGAAGGGCAGCATTGGGAGTATCTCATGGGAGGAATTCAAGGAGGCGTTTTTGAAGTATCATTGTCCACAAGAGGCGGTGGACCACATTACTGAAGAGTTCCTCCGTATGAGGCAATCCAATGAATCGATTGATGAATTAGCGGGTATGTTTTATGACAAAAGTCAGTTTTTTCCAGAGTTGGTGAGCACGAAGAAAATGAAGATTAACCGTTTCTACTCCATGCTCTCTGTGGATTTTAGGGAGTTTGTTACTCCCTCATTATGTGGGACACTTGTTGACATGATCAACAAATGTCGGGAACGAGAGGTGGAGATAAAAAGGCAAGTTGATCAAGGCGAGAAGAGGAAAAGGGAGGAGGTAGAGGTGGCCTCCAAGAAAACTAAACTTGCTAGCCCTAGCAAGAAGCCATTTGTAAAGGCTACTGCACGATATTGTCGAACTTGTGGAAAGGAGCATAGTGGTGAGTGTAATTGTTATAGATGTGGGAAGCCGGTACACCTTGCTAATCAGTGTTCCAGTCAAATTAACCTATGCTACAATTTCTATAAGCCTGGGCATGTGCGGAGCGAATGTCCCGAGCTTAAGCATGGTGATAGTGAAGGAAGAAAGGTGGAGATTCCAAAACCTAAGGGACGGGCATTTCAAATCACGGCTGAGGAGGCGAAGAAAACTCCTGATGTTGTGTCAGGTATTTTCATGATTAATTCCTTGCCCGCTCTTACTTTATTTGATTCGGGTGCTAGTCGTTCTTTTATATCCTTGAAATTTGCCAATCATACTTCGTTTCTAAGTAAAAGGTTAGGTGAACAACTAGAAATTGAGGTAACTAATGATATGAGCTTTTTGGTGTTTGATGTTTATGTGGATTGTAAGTTGGAGGTGGAAGGTGAAACCTTTTCTAGTGATCTTATTCTTTTGACGTTAGGAGAGTTTGATGTTATTGTGGGGATGGATTGACTTTCTAGACATAGAGCCAACATTATGTGTGGCCCTAAGGCGATTCAACTCGTCTCTCCTTCAGGGAGATCTCTTTATATTCGGGGTGAAAGAACAGGAGGTGTCATATTGTGCTCATATCTCAAGGCGATGAGGTATATTGCACACGGTTGCAAGGCGTTTATGGCTTGTGTCACGGACTCAAGTCAGGATTTGGTGAAGATTCATGATGTTCTGGTCGTGAATCAATATGTGGATGTCTTTTCGGAGGAGTGACCGGGGATTCCACCCGAAAGGGAAGTGGAGTTTGGGATTGATCTAATCCTGGGAGCAAAGCCGATTGCTAAGGTACCATATCGGTTAGCCCCACCTGAGATGAAGGAGTTGATGACTCAGCTCTAAGAGTTACTTGATAAGGGCTTTATACGCCCGAGTGTCTCCCCTTGGGGTGCTCCCATCCTTTTTGTTAAGAAGGATGGAAGTATGCAGATGTGCATACATTACCGGGAATTGAATAAGTTGACAATCAAGAACCAGTATCCCTTACCTCGGATTGACGATCTCTTTGATCAACTACAAGGAGTTTCAGGTTTTCCAAGATTGATTTGAGATCCGGTTACCATCAGCTGAAGGTGAAAGATGACGATATTCCTAAAATGGCATTTCGTACTCGTTATGGTCATTACGAGTTTACCGTTATGCCTTTTGGTCTTAAAAACGCGCCCGCGGTTTTCATGGATCTCATGAACCGGTGTGTGTAGACCATTCCTTGATCGTTCGGTTATCGTGTTTATCGATGACTTCCTTATCTATTCACGCAGTGAGGACGATCACGCGTGCCATCTTCGTGATATTCTTGAAGTTCTTCGTAAGGAGAAGTTGTTTGCTAAATTCTCCAAGTGTGCCTTTTGGCTCCGGGAGATGAAATTCTTGAGTCACGTGGTGAATGCAAAGGTTATTTCCGTGGACTCGTCTAAAATTGAAGCGGTTAAAGGTTGGATATCACCGAAAACATCCACGGAGATTAAAAGCCTTTTGGGCTTAGCGGGTTATTATCGGCGATTTATAGAAAACTTATCTCGTATTGCCTTGCCAATGAAGAAGTTGACTCGCAAGGAAACGAAATTTATCTGGGTCCTGATCAGGAATCTGCCTTCCAACTTTTGAAAGATAAGTTAACTACGACAACTATTCTATTGTTGCCTGAAGGGACCGAATACTTTGTTGTGTATTCAGATGCCTCGCATTCTGGACTCGGTTGTGTCCTTATGCAAATAGGTAAAGTTATTGCGTATGCCTCTAGACAGTTGAAAATCCATGAGGCGAATTATCCTACCCACGACTTAGAGCTTGCAGCCGTGGTCTTCGCGCTCAAGATTTGGCAGCATTACCTTTATGGAGTGCGTTGCACGATTTATACGGATCATAGGAGTCTCAAGTATTTCCTTGACAAAAAAGATCTCAATATGAGACAAAGGAGGTGGCTTGAATTGGTCAAACATTACGACTGTGAGATACTCTATCATCCGGGAAAGGCGAATGTGGTGGCGGATGCACTTAGTCGGAAGGCGACTCACACACCTTTAAAGGTGAAATCTTTTAAGATGTCTATCTCGTCATCTCTCGTTGATCAAATTCATGTGGCTCAAATTAAAGCACTTGGTGGGGATTTGAAGAAGGAACAGATGGTTTCCTATGTGGACAAGTTTGTGGAAAATAGCTTGGGGTTGAAAACATGTTTTGATAGAATTTGGATACCTAGGTTGTCAAGTGTCTTAACTACCATTCTTGAAGAGGCGCATAAATCCAAGTATTCTATTCATCTGGGGGCAACAAAGATGTCCTATGACTTGAGGTTTAACTTTTGGTGGCTGGGCATGAGGAGAGACATAGTCAAGTATGTTGAAAAATGCCTCACGTGTTCAAGGGTGAAAGCCGAACATCAAAAGCCGTATGGAAAGCTTCAACCGCTTGAAATACCTATTTGGAAGTGGGAGATCATCACGATGGATTTGATTACGAAATTACCCAAAACCCGGAGGGGGTATGATGCTATTTTGGTAGTGGTTGACCGGTTGACTAAGAGTGCACACTTTCTTCCTTTTAAGGAGGCTTATTCATCGGAGAAATTGGCGGAAATTTAAACTAATGAAGTTGTGTCACGACATGGTATGCCTGTTGCAATCGTGTCGGATCGGGATACCCGGTTCATTTAACGATTTTGGAAGAAATTCCATGAGGAGTTAGGGACGAGACTAAATCTTAGCACCACTTATCATCCATAAACAGATGGGCAAAGCGAAAGAACGATTCAAACGCTTGAGGATATGATCAGGGCGTGTGTGCTAGATTTTGAGGGTAGTTGGGATGATCATCTACCGTTGGCGGAATTTTCATACAATAATAACTACCATTCTAGTATTGGTATGCCACCGTTTGAAATGTTGTATGGAAGACGGTGTCGAACGCCCGTGTGTTGGGGTGAAATTGGTCAAAGGGAGCTTGGTAGTAAAGAAGTGGTTAAAACCACGTCGGAAAGGATTGGCCAAATTAGAGAGCGTTTAAAAGCCGCTCAAGACCGTCAAAAGTACTACGCGGACAAAAGGAGGAGGCCGATTGAATTCCATGTGGGAGATTTGGTGTTGTTAAAGGTTTCCCCATGGAAAGGTATGATCCGATTCCGAAAGCGTGTAAAGTTGAGTCCTCGTTTTAATGGGCCATTCAAAGTGGTGGACCGAGTAAGGAAGGTAGCTTATCGCTTCGAGCTAACGGGGGAAATAAGTAAACTTCATAACACATTTCACTTGTCGTATTTACGAAAATGTTTGGCGTATGAGTCTACTTTTGTTCCTATAGATGATATAGAAGTGGATGAAAAGTTGAATTATGTTGAAGAACCAATTGCTATCTTAGATAGAAAGGTGAAGGGCTTGCGCAACAAGGAAATTAAGCAAGTGTTGGTTCAATGGAAGCATAGAAAGGGGGCGGAAACTACTTGGGAATTCGAGGAGGAAATGCTTAAGTATTACCCTAACTTATTTGTGGAAGCGGGTTTCGGGGACGAAACCCAAAGTTAGGGGGGATGATTTGTAACAAAAAATACAACCGACTAAAATAACAACAAGTACGGCTGACCCGCGCCGCCCTGATCCTGATCGGCGTCGCCTGGATACTAACATGGCAATGGTAGTGGTGATGGCTCGATGCTGGCGGCTCGTGACAGATCCATGAGGCGATCAACCGCCCACATCATCAAGTCCTTCATCCGGTCGTTACGACGAGCCTGTCGCTAAGACTCGGCAGCAAGTCCCTCGAGTAAGGCCTGTGAGGCCCTATGCAGCCTAACAGGTCGACGAATGTGTCGAGGATGCTGTGGCTGCTGGTCGTGAGCGGCGGAACGTCGTGGGCGGCTGCGTCTGGCTCCATTGCAGTCCCCTGTAGCAGAACCGACATATCTAGCACCGACATCTCCGGCAACGGCTGCGGGACCCAAAACTGGTCCCGGTTGACCCTTATAAATCGAAGGTTGAGTCCTGGGAATCGACGTTGTAACAAACCAACTTTCGATTTAATAAAATAATATGTAAATCATATTATATTTATAGGTGTAAATAAATAAAAGGAAAATTGGAGGATTAAGGTTGTAAATGTTGGGTTTTGACCAAACTTGTGGTAAAAGGAGTCAAAACCAAGAGTGGAGGGGCTGCAAGTGAAAATGAGGCAATGCCTTATTTTGATAAAGGTGAAATCACAGACACACATGTGTGTGTGTCTGCCTTGCGAATTTTGAAGGGAGAAAAGAGGAGAAAGAGAATAAATTGATCAAGAACGAAATTGGTGACTTGCATGCTCGGGATTAAGGTGTTGATTCACACAACACCTTCCAAACATCAAGTAAGTTCTACCTTTCTCTCTCAAATTCCACCATTGTTGAGTTTTGATGGGTTTTTATAAAATTCAAGTCAAGGGATGAGTTGGTAATTGATCATGGTTAATAACTTGTTTAAAGTTAAAAACTAGCTTAACTAAAGGTAATGGAGGGTAGCTAACATCATTTAAACACAAAATTTGAAGATTCAAGAATTAGGGTTCTTGAGGTTAACATTAGGGGTTTTGAAATTGGGGTGTTTAAATGTTGAATTGAGTGTTAGTAAGTGTTTATGGTGTTATATAAACACAATAACAAGTAGAAAACTCAATTAATTTAATGAATTGAAAATAGTTAAATTTGAGGTAAAATGAGTGAAAACCCAAACGTGTCAAAATGGGTTGATTTTGATTAAAAAGGTTGAAAGCGTGTGTTAAAGCTAAAATGAACCAAGGTTAGATGGAAGTTATGATCATAAGATCTTGGTGTTATGGGTCATTTTACAGCCAGGGATCCTGGATCTTCGACGTACTTTGGTATCCTGACGGGTTTCGGTATCCTTAATTTCTGTATTATCTAACCGTTGTATCTTTCTTTTATCTTGACCAACACGCAGGTAAAACACGTGAGTTGATTTAATCCCTGAAGAATCGGTCTAGAAGTTGAGAAGAACGTGTAGAAGACGCGTGGATTGGCCACCAATGGTCATATTTGAAGACTAAGTCGATTCCGGGATTCTCGGATAGTTAGTTAGCTTATCTTCTGTATATAATCAGCAGCTTGGTCGATTAGAAAACACAAAAAAACGCACTTAGAAATAGAGTACACTCGCAATCAGTCTTGTAACACTTAGATATCGATCATTTGCTGCTCAACACTTGTAATTCTTTATCATTTATTGAAGAAACGAGGCAGGTGTCGATTGTCACCTCCCGAGGTTTTATGCCGGAGTTCCTGAACGGTCAAGGGCTTTCCTCGTAAACATCCGTGTCACTCTTTACGTTTTTACATCGTTTTACATTGATTTTACAAGCACAATACCTCAGAAACAAAATTTGGTTACAAAGTTAGTTTACATAATTTTTACCCAAAACAACATGGTGCCCACCGTGGGGCAAGTGGTGCTTTTCATCTTCAAATCTTTACTAAAATTTGTGTTCACTCACTATCTTTCAAAGCTATTCTCAAAAATGTCGTCCAAATCCAAAAATAATTATGTTTCTGCTCCATCTTCAAGCTCTGGCTTGGTCAACCCTATTCCTCCTCATCCATTTCAAAAAAGTGTTAATCAGCCGAAGAAAACTACTCCTGCGGGTTTTTCGGGATCCGGAATACCTGTTGGTGGACCCGTGATCGTATCAAACAATGATATCCTCGATCTGTTCTCGGAGATGAAACAACAAATGGAACAACAGAGGAAAACTAACCAAGCGCTGTTTCGAGAGATCGAGAAGGTTAAGGAATCGAAGAAACCAGTGGAAGTGACGACCCCGCTGCAACCAAGGGTCTTGGATTTCAATTATTCAGGATCCTCAGAAATCCATAAGGGAGATTTCTTTCCCATGCAAACAGGGAATAATGCAGTTGGCCCTACCCCGGCTGTCAGAGTTACGACAAATCAGGATCTTGGAGTTACTCCGGGATCATCGTTCCGAAATCCTGAGAACGGTAACACATTCAATCAATTTTCAAATATTAACGAATTTGTGCAGGAGACAGGAATAACTCCGTCCATGGCCAAGGAGTTAAAGAAGTTGAGAGAGATGATCTCCAGTGTACCGGGTGTGGTCCAACCTATACCGGAAATGTCCTCTACCAGTCACAGGATCTCCAGATTCGCTCCACCGTTATGTGATGATGAGATCCCCAAGCGCTTCCAGACTCCTAACATGAAGTTGTACGATGGAACTACGGATCCTGAGGAGCACGTCGCACAGTTCAGGGAACGGATGGAGATAAACCCCATTCCCTTGGACCTAAAGGAAGACTGCTTATGCAAAGGCTTCGGCTCTACCTTGACAAGATCAACATTAAAATGGCTGCTTAATGTTCCTCCATATTCTATTACTTCATTTGCTCATTTAATTAACATGTTTAACAATCAATTCTCTTGCAGTAGAACTTTTGAAAGATTAACAAGTGACTTATATAGGGTAATTCAAAATCCCGGAGAATCCCTCCGAGACTATGTCAGCAAATTGGGTCGGGAATCCCTGGATATCCCGAACCTTGACGTTGCCACTGCAGTCCAGACCTTCAAGATAGGACTACAGAAGGATTCTCAATTTTACGAAGACCTTGTTATGAATCCTTGCAGGAACCTTGATGAAGTCAGGAACCGGGCATTGAGGTTTATTAGGCTGGAAGATGATAAAAAGATCCAGCAGAGGGTGAATGATCTGACAAGCTACACTCAACCTGTGACATCCGGCTAATTAGGGCTAACTCAGTATTCAAATCCAGTTAAAGTTAACCTTTTTGACTTATCTCAAACCCTACAGACTAATTCTGTCAATAATCTAAACTTAGACTCCAAGGACTAGTTGTGTATTATCCGTAAACCATTCTGTTGACTTTACAAAGTCAAAGTGGAACTCCTGTTGACTTGTGCTAGTCAAACTAACCAAGTTCTAACCTCAATCCTAACTACAGGGACCTTTCCTGCCATTTCCTAAACCCTAATTCATGAAAATTCAAGGACTAAACCTGTAATTTAACTAAACATGATTTTGTTGACTTTTGAAAGTCAAAATTCGTAACCTTTAATCCAAATTCGAATCTTAAACCTCGAATTCGTTTGATTTTGAAATCGTTATACACAATCATATCATTAACGATTGTCATTAGGACATTTAACAACTGCATTCATCACGAATTAATCCAAATTATGATAATTAAATCGTAACCGCCGATTCAATGCTGTCATCAATCGAATTCGTCGAATTCGTGTGTTATTCTCCCAAACCGATCCCCTGCGCACACTCAACAGACACTACAGGAGCAATACCAACTGTCAATTTCGTCGGAGACGCAATCGAAGCCACCAGAAACCAAGCACACCGAAGACGAAACCCACCCTAGTCGATCTCGGTCAATTCACAATTGTTTCTGGTAAGTTAACACATCCTCACTTTCGTTTGTACCTCCTGATGAAAAGCCCTATGTTAATTAGGACTTATATCATCGAATTCAGGATGAACCCGATTCTAGGGTTCATACAATTGTGGTTTGATCGAACCCCTATCCAAAACCCATTTCAATCAAATTAAATCCTTTCATTAGTTTCGCAATTCTCAGGGATATGGAAGCCCTATGTTTATTTTACCTACTATCATCGAATTAATCACAATCCGAATCTAGGGTTTACTCATAAGAACGATTTGGGGATTTTGATCTCAAACACTGTTTTAATCAAATTAAACCATACCACCAGATTCACAACTTGTCACTCTTTGAAACCCCCATATCAATCGATTCAATCATCATCGAATTTAACACGATCATGTAACTAGGGTTTGTTCATAATGGAATTTGAGGGTTTCGATCTTAACAGCTTTATAAACTCAATTAAACCACATGATCAGATTCGAAATACTTCGTTTAGTAAAAGCCCTTTGAATTCAACCGGTGTTATTATCGAATTCGATCTAATTGATTTTGAGTTCTTAGTCTAGGGTTTCGGTTTCTAAAATACGCAATTAACAACTTTAAACTGGTTGGTTTTGCAATTAAATTCTCCCACAGGTTCGAAATACCTCGATCATCAAAACCCCTATGATTCTTCGTTGAAACACGACCGATTCCGACGGTATTGGGACGGGTTTCGAACCGGCAAGTGTATGGGAGGGAAACTCACTTGACTTGGGTGTTAAAATTATTTGGACCTGAATATGTTCGCGATGACCCTAGCGGGCGGATTGGTTAAGACAGTGTGTGTGTGGGAGAGACCCGGGTTCGAGGCCGGGCTCCCACATCTTTTTTTTGAACAGTTTTTCTGGTATTATTTTAATATAAAAATCAAACCTTATATAATTATAATATTATACAAATGTGTTTTAGCCCGGGAAATAACCCGTAGGCTCGGGTTTGAATTATTAACCCACTTTTGTTATTATTTCCCCACTTTTAAAAATAATATATTTACCATAACTTTGTATAAAATAATATGTTTATATTATTTTCAACCAGTGACTCGTATTATTAAATAATATATATATTTATATTATTTCGTATCGTTTTATAACCTCGTATAACATTTGTAACTAAATGATAATATAATTAGTTATATTATTTACTCACATTTATTAGGTTCATAAAAATAATATATTTATTATTTTGTACCACGAATGAGTAATTAGAATATTCTTTCGAACCTAAAAATAATATATTAAATTATATTATTTTTCTAATTTTTGTAAATGACAAAACGCTCGAATATATTTATTATTATTGTTGTCATTCGTCGCGTAACGTATATATAATTTAATTACTAATTAAAGAATTCCTATTCCCGTGGACACGTTCGTCTACTCTCGGTTACTAGAGTGTTTCTTTAGGACGTTTCTCATTCCGTGTCATTGTCACAATTCCCATTTTATCCCTAATTTATGTGTTTATAATTTTAGGGCATCCGTAAGTCGTTTGAGACTTACACACGTGGTTCCAACTTATCCTTTGTGTGATACTACCTACAACGCAACGCAAGTGAGTTTTTCACGGCCCCTTTTACTGTTTTAACTTGGGGGAGAAAACATGATTAAACAATTTTGGATTTTGTAATTCGTATGATGTCAATGTTAAATGCTAAGCGTAACACGCTATCACAGAAAGTCCTCAAGTAATATCGGACCGTTAATATGGATCTTAGCGAGGTAATATTTAGTAGTACTACCGAGTTTGACAAATCCCACCCGCGTTAGTCGCGCTAACTCAATTAGATATCGAACGGGTGAAATGTTAGCCTACTCACACCGCCAGTGTTGATAGACCTGGCAGGAGGCAGTAAACAAACAGTCAGCTTCGGTTGCGAGCGCTTGAGCTGAACATGAACATAGGTTAGCTACCTATAGATACATATTGAATGAACATAAATCTGGTAAACGCTTATTTACATTTATTGAAACCTGTGAACTCACCAACCTTGTGTTGACATATTTTCTTACATGTTTTCTCAGGTCGCTAAGATAAGACACAGGTGCACGTTAGGGCATGCATGGGATTCAACTACTTTGATTATGACTTATTCATAATTGTTTGAATTATTCTATTGTACTTGTTTTGGTTGGACGTTTTGGACTTTTTGGACTTTGAACTTTGGTTTTGGGCGCGTGTATTTTGCGCATTTATTTTCTTTACGCTTCCGCATTGATACTCTGATTTGAATGATATTTTCATTTTGAGTCCCATGTAGAGACGTTCAAAGTAACTAATGTTTGAGATCCTGGTTCGTCACTTCCCAAACAGTAAAACTCCGTTAGTTGAAATTGGGGGTGTGACAGATTGGTATCCGAGCCATTGGTTATAGAGAACTAGGATTGCATACTAGACTATAGCCTCACACATTAGTTACATGTCATTGGATGTTTGGCACTTATATGTATTGTTACAGGAACATATCGTCAACCCCACCTTCATCACCTAAGGCACCAAGACATAAGGCACCTATCCTATCATCCCCGGAGCCTAAAAGGCACCGGACTACTTCCAGTGACTATTCAGTTGACCAAGGGGAAGCGAGCAGCGCGCAAGCAATGAATCCTGCTCAAAACTGGAACGCATACCCACAAATGATCCAAATATGGATCGAAATGGGAAATGTCCCATCACCTTACTTCGGTTCTACTTCCTCATCATCTACCTTGCCTAGCTTGCCATGTACTATGGAACAAGCTTTTGCAGCCTTTGTATTATATATGTCTAGAGAGTTAAGCATTGTGAAAGATGCTACCGACGAGATACCAGATATTCTGAAGAGAGAGCCTCAAATAGAGGAGAATAAAGTAGGGATAGAACTTTTGACTGCCGAACTAGCAGTAACTGATCAGGTCCATAACCTTTTGGTGGATCGTGTGACACATTTGGAGACGGGGGTGGACATCTCGGACGATGACATGGAAGGAGTTCTGGAGAGAGTGGCTGCTTTGGAAGCTCAGCTACATGTAGCAAACCACACTACTGAAGGTCTTCAGGAGAGGGTGACTCACTTGGAAGCCCAACTACAAGCAGCTCTATTTCCTGAGGAGCTTCCACTTTCCGATGGCGAGGAGGAGCCCTTTGAGGAGGAACCCTTTGAGGAGGAGCCCTTTGAGGAGGAACCTTTTGAGGAGGAGCCCTTTGAGGAAGAGCCCTTTGAGGAGGAGCCCTTGGAGGAGAAACCAGTGGAGATAGACGATGCACAATTGTATGTTTCTTCCGATGACGAAGATGCTTGATGATCTTCCTATTCTATCTTCCTTTTCATGCCTATTTTTGCTTATGTTATTTCTCTTTTCAAACCTAGATGGGTAAGGTTGTTCCCATCCAATAAAAGCATGAGAAGTTTAATGTTTGAGTTAATTATTTTGTAGCCTTACAATTTATTTAATTTTCAAAATATTAGATGTTGTACCTCCTTACACATACCTGAATAATGTTTAATATGCGATATATTTCTCATTGTTTTTCATTTGTGATTGTGAAGAATCATGTCAGGGAGAGGACGCGGAGGTCGTGCCGGTGGTCGGGGTACCATTAACATGACGGCAGTAGAGGTAGCGGCACTAATAAATGACAGTGTGGCGGAGGCTCTAGCAGCACAGAATGCTGCAGGTAAATGCTTTAGCTATTGACTAATGATGTCAATCCATCTCTTAAAAAGTCTGTCATTGATTCTTTATCTTGCTATAACATTATTCTAGGAAGACCCTGGATACACGACATGAAAGCAGTACCCTCAACATATCACCAATGTGTCAAGATGCCGACCCATTGGGGAGTGGTGAAGATCAACAACGATCAACAAGAAGCCAAAAACTGTTACACTTATTCAATGAAAGCCTCTGTCAAAAATAGGCAAGCATAGCAATTAACGAAGCAGGCCAAGGATGTTCTGGAAACTAAAGAACAGGATGTTAAAGAAGTATCCCTGGATGCTGAGAATCCAGATATAAAGATCCTGGTAGGGAACAATATCCCCGGGGATATTGAAGAAGATATCCTGAATTTCCCGAGGGGCAGAAAAGCAACCTTCGATTGGAAGCACGAAGACATGACAGGTATATCTAAAGATATCATAACTCATAAACTTGGAATTGATAGAAGTTTCAGGCCAATACATCAAAAGCGAAGGAAATTTGCTTCTGAGAGAAACGTGATCATCCAAGAAGAGGTAGAAAGACTTCTCAAGTCTGGAATGATAAGGGAAGTAAAATTCCCAAGGTCGCTAGCCAATGTGGTCGTAGTCCAGAAGAAGAACGGGAAGTGGAGAGTTTGTGTAGATTACACAGACCTCAACAAAGCATTTCCAAAAGACCCCTTCCTATTACCACACATAGACTCGATGGTGGACGCTACAGCAGGCCACGAAATCCTGACTTTTATGGATGCCTCTTCAGGATTTCAACAGATCCAAATGGAACCATCGGATCAGGAAGACACGGCATTCATGACCCCGACAGGTATTTATTGTTACACAACTATGCCATTTGGTCTTAAAAATGTAGGTGCCACGTATCAAAGACTAGTAAATATGATGTTCAAAGACAAGATTGGGGACACTATGGAAGTCTATATAGACGACATGGTGATAAAATCAAAGAAAGCTGAGGATCATCTCCAGGATCTCGGAGACGCATTTGGTATCCTAGACCAATACAATATGAAGCTGAACCCTTCGAAATGTCACTTCGGAGTGGGGGCAGGAAAGTTCTTGGGCTACATGGTGACCAAGAGAGGAATAGAAGCCAGCCCAGAACAAATCAAAGCTATCATCAATCTAAAATCCCCAGAAAATACTAAGGATGTCCAGAGACTGACCGGCAGAGTAGCAGCACTCAACAGGTTTATATCAAGATCCTCAGAAAAGTGCAAGGAATTCTACGACATCCTGAAGAAAAACAAGAAATTAGAATGGGAAGAGAAGCATCAACAAGCACTCCAATCATTGAAGGAATACTTTTCAACAACTCCTCTACTGATGAAACCAGAAGACGGTGAACCGTTATCCCTATACTTGGCAGTATCCCGAAGCACCGTAAGTGCTGTATTAGTCAAGGATCATGAGGGACAGCAGCATCCGATATACTATGTAAGTAAAAGTTTGCTACCAGCAAAAACCATGTATTCTCATTTAGAAAAGTTAATTTTAGCTTTAATAATGGCATCAACTAAACTAATACATTATTTTGAAACTCATGCTATTCATGTTAAGACTAACTACCCTATTAAGTGTGTCTTAAGAAAGCCAGGGATGTCAGGAAGGATGGCTAAATGGTCAGTCAAGCTTAGCGCCTATGACCTCATATATGAACCTAGAACATCAATAAAGTCTCAGGCACTGACGGACTTTGTGGCTGATTTCAGCAGTGATATCCAACACGAAGCAGATCTTGAAGTCCAACAACTAGAAGAGTCGAAGGACGAATGGACCTTATTCACTTATGGTGCATCAAATATAAGAGGAACATGTCTGGGAATCATACTAAAATCGCCACAAGTGGACATATTACCCCAATCCATAAGCTGTGAGTTCCAGGTTACAAATAATGAAGCAGAATATGAGGCGCTGATAGCAGGATTACAATTTGCCAAGGATATCAAGATCAAGTATCTTCAGGTATATGTAGACTCATTGTTAATTGCTAATCATTTCAATGGTTCATATGCAGTAAAAGGTGAGAAGATAGAAAAATATCTCACAATAGTTAGACCATTATCCATAGAATTCGAAACTTTTGACATTACACAGGTTCCTAGAGAAGATAACACTGAGGCTGATGCCTTAGCAAACCTTGCTTCAGCTCTTAGAGTACCAGAAGGTACCAAAATACCTATCATACACATTCTGAGCCCAGCAATCGAGAAGGTGAATGAAGTATCCAACACTGAAGAAGAATTAGACATTCGGGATCTTGAACCTATTCCAGGATCCTAGATTTCACCTATTAATAAATACTTGTAGGATGGTGAAATCCCAAGTGATGAAAAGAACCACAAGGCTTTTCGCATGAGGATGTCTCGTTTTATAATGTTTGAAAATATTTTGTATAGAAAATCAATTGTAGGTCCATATTTAAGGTGCCTGGAGGATCCTGAAGCACGAGAAGTCCACAAAGATCTACACGAAGGAGATTGTGGTAACCACACCCGGGGCAGAGCGTTATTTTCAAGGATCCTGAGGATAGGATATTACTGGCCTACCATGAGGAAAGACGCTATGACTTACTCTCGAAAATGTGACACTTTCCAAAGACACATCAACATACTCCATCAACCAGCCGAACCTTTATACCCAATTATTTCTCCGTGGCCATTTATGAAGTGGGGAATGGATATCGTTGGCAAACTTCCCAAAGCACCAGGAGAAAAGGTCTTTATGCAAGCAATGACAGACTACTTCTTTAAATGGATCGAAGCTTAAGCATTTGTCCAAATCAGATAGAAAGAAGTCATCTCCTTCATTAAGCGCAATATCCTGACGAGATTTGGGATCCCGACGGAGATAATTTGTGATAATGGATCTCAGTTCATTGGAAGAGAACAACTGACTTCTGTGCCGGTTGGGGAATCAAAATGACAACTTCTACCCCAGTACATCCTCAAGCCAATGGACAAGCAGAATCTAGCAACAAGATCATCATTAACAACCTCAAGAAGAGATTAGGAGCAAAGAAAGGAAGATGGGCTGAAGAGCTACCATTTGTACTTTGGGCAGATAGGACAACTACGAAGAATGCAATGGGACAAACCCAATTCTCCTAGGTATTTGAAACAGAAGTGATGATCCTGACAAAAATGGTTATCCCTACTGCCAGAACCAACTTTCAATCTTCAGAAACCAACAACGAAGCTCTCGCTCAGGATCTCGACACTGTGGATGAGCTCAGGGATCTTGCCAAAGTTCGCATTGCAGCTTATCAGCAAAGAATAGCAAAATCATACAACAAAAACATAAGGGTTAGAAGATTCCAAGCTGGTGATCTCAAAAGGCATTCCAAAATACTACCAATCCAATGATGGAAAGCTTGCACCAAAATGGAAAAGCTCAGACTTGATTGATTCAGAAGCAGGCAAGGGAGCTTATTGGTTGGCTACTATGGAAGGACATATCCTGCCAAGATCCTGGAACGCTATCCATCTCAAAACCTACTTTATGTGAAGTTAGAACTTAAATTCTAACTAAAACATGTATGTCTTCTATCCCTGCCTATTTTTATATTAATTACTCTTGATCAAAGTACTGACTTGAGTGTCGGAGGGGTGTTAGCCAGGCTAATACCCACTTTCACCAAGAGTTCCAGTTTTGCAGGAAATACCTCCAGGGATCCCGACAGAAGATAGAGATTGGCCATCTCTCCTAAGTTTGGGTATCCTCAAATACCTTGAAGGTTTAAATGGCTTTCGCCTTTCTAAGTATTGGGTTAATACACCCCGCCAGGAGCGCACGATATTCAAGTATAGTTCAAGGTGGTGCGACCAGTCCATGTAACAGTGGCTGATAATTTCATCACTGTTGGCTATATATTGAATGCTATGAAAGTAACAGACGTGTTATTCCGAATGTTTTTAGAATTTTCATGCTAACTTAAGTTTAGCTTAGCCCACGTTATTCTGACTTGGCCCACGATTCTAAATTCTTACAGATATTTAACACTTATGTGTTAACTCAAGAACTTAGCATCAATATGCTGGCTCAAGATCCTTAAACGAGTTGAAGACTAATAAGGATCCCGAAGTGTATTTACTAAGCCTACGACATATTCTACGACTGAACACTGGGGACAACTAGTAGTTGTTATACTTCATGTGGATTCGGTATGTATATATATCCAACTTCGTACTCAGCAAAGGTATGTGTTGCTAACTTTTCGATTATAAGAAGATCTGAAAGCTGAATGACTAAGTCATGATACGTATGGTACTCTTATTTAACCTCATTTATTAAAACCAAATTATGTTTTCCTAAGTCTAAACTTGATAAAAACCTGAGAATTTATTATGAAGGATCTGATATCCTGAAAGTATGTTCAAACCTATTTTTCTAATTTTTAATCACCTCAGGATCCTAATTTTGATAAATATATCAAGGAAACCAAACGACAATCATGGAAAATAGTCATCAATCATCTACTAATATTTAAAGTGAAGAAAAAGAAAGTGATCCGGGCTTCATCCAAAACCTGGACCCATCCACCCGGAGTCACAAACTGTCAAATTGTCTATCCCATGACAGGGATCCCAAAAGCAAGAAAGTCAAATTGTTCAACAAACCTACCAGATCAAAGTTAAAAACATAGAACCAAAGAAATCACAAATACAGGACTCAGACCTTCTCTTCTTTTCCTTCATCGTCCTGACCGACCGGCTTTTCAACCATCTTTGCAGAGCCCTCCACCTCAGATTCAGCCGTTTCTTTGCCTTCGTCCTCTTTTGGGATCGGTTCTCCGCTCAAATCAGCGACCAATTTCTTCCAGCCTTGCACGTCCCACTTAGCTTGATCGAAGTTCTTGTCAGCAGCCTCCATAGCCATCTTGATCCTAGCTTGAAATATATAGATTGCGGCTGAATTCTTAGCTTGCTCATAGTATTCTTCAAGATCTTGGGAATGCTTGGCGTTAGCCTCCTCTAACTCCGCTTTCACCTGACTCAGCACCTTGGCATCCTCTGCCATCCTCTTGTCCTTAGCAGCTGCTATTTTTTGTAGATTAACGACCATTTGTTTAACTTCATTGGATTCTTTTGCGAGTGATTCATAGCACCTGATCATTTGCTCTAAACCCTACAAAGAGTATGTCAGAATTTCCTTAAATTGGATTCAGGATATTAGGAAGATCTTACCAAATGGCCAAGGACATGGAGCTTCTTGTAGGCATCGACATAATCCATCCCCTCATAGATAGCAGTATCGGTAGCCTCACAAGGTTTCCTCTTTTTACCTACGGAGATCTTGGGACGTGGAGTCGGAATCTCAGGCTTGGAAGCTTCAGGGATCGGCTGTTCTTTCTTGACTACCTTACCTCGGGACACCATGCTATCAATATCTTCGAGGGCGAATCGAGAAATTGACTTACGGACACCTGTGACAGAATTATGGGTTAAATTTCTATACTCCTGATTAACTAACCTTCAAATAAATCTTTCTATTCCTTTATCAGGTACGACTTATAATTCAGGGATAATCCATGAAGCATATAAATTCTAGTAGGAGAAATTATTCTTACCTGAAGACATGCTAGGTTTGGAATACTGAGTATTGAAACTGGCTTCACTAATGGTGGACTCGACGCGAAAGGATCTCTCCGCCAAGGATATTTCCAATAACGCCTCGATTCTTTTATCTGTATCACTCCTTGCAGGAACTAATTCAACAAACTTTGGAGCTGTACAAAGATAAAGCAAAATCATTAGCAACATGTGGGATATAACATGAGCTACAGGGATCCTAACAACTTCCTACCCTTCTTAACCCATTCCAGCGGCAGAAGATTCCCATCAGGAATCGAATCTCTCCTTACAAAAAAGAACTTCCCCTTCCAGTCAGAATCGTTTTGGGTGGCTTTCGGAATCAAATGAGTTTGCCCAGACTTGAGCTGAAGAACGAATCGAGAAGAACCATGGGTTCTCAAATTATAGACAGAAGCTAGCTCATGGACGCCAATGGTCAGAGAATGAGAACGATTCATCCTTTCAAGAGTAGCCAGGATTCTCCAAACCATCGGCATGATTTGGGAATATCAAAGACCTGTAAGTTTGAAAAACTCGATGATGAGTGGAGGAAAAGGATATGACAGACCCAAAGAAAAAGGATAGCTGTGAAAGCAAACCCATGTTTTAGAAATCAAATCCGCTTTTGTTCTAGAATCGAATGTCCTAAAAACGGTTTTTTGAGGAAAAATATTGTTTGATTTCAAGAGTTTGATTTCCGAATCAGTGAAAGAACAGAGTTCAAGATCAGAGTGATCAAGGATCCCTTAATCAGTAAAGTCCTCTATTGTTTCAGTTATGATAGAGGAAGCCGATCTAGTTATTTTCTTACCCATAGTGGTGAAAGATTAGAAGAAAGAAAACAAATATTTTTGGAAGATATTTTACCCGCTATAACTTGAAGAATATGGGAATGAAAGAGAAGGAGTAATAATGAATATATTCAGAAGTTTGCAACGGATAAATCGCATTGGTATTCGTAAACATCTCTTCAGGACCCTATCTTCATTTACCATTTGAATTTTGAATTTTTTACAGATGTCGATAAGTGTTTGACAGCTGTTAAAATTTGGGGACAATTGTTATGGGTCATTTTACAGCTAGGGATCCTTGATCTTTGACGTACTTCGGTATCCTGACAGGTTTCGGTATCCTTAATTTCTGTATTATCTAACCTTTGTATCTTTCCTTTATCTTGACCAACACGCAGGTAAAACACGTGAAGTCGATTTAATCCCTGAAGAATCGGTCTAGGAGTGGAGAAGAACGTGTAGAAGACGCGTGGATTGGCCACCAACGGTCATATTTGAAGACTAAGTCGATTTCAGGATTCTCAGATAGTTAGTTAGCTTATCTTCTGTATATAATCAACAGCTTGGTCAATTAGAAAACACACAACAACGCATTTAGCAATAGAGTACACTCGCAATCAGTCTTGTAACACTTAGATATCGATCATTTGCTGCTCAACACTTGTAATTCTTTATCATTTATTGAAGAAACGAGGCATGTGTCGATTGTCACCTCCCGAGGTTTTATGCCAGAGATCCTGAACGATCAAGGGCTTTCCTCGTAAATATCTCTGTCACTATTTACGTTTTTACATCGTTTTACATTGATTTTACAAGCACACTACCTCACAAACAAAATTTGGTTACAAAGTTAGTTTACATAATTTTTACCCAAAACACTTGGCTGGGTGTCAAACCTCAAATTGATGATAAATGGGAGTTAAGTAGATACTAAACAAGTGGTTGGTTTAGGTGATTAAGTTGTGAACATAGCTAGTGTGGAAGACAAGCCGGAGTCCTCCATAGCAAAAGTTAAGTGTTTTGCACTTACTTAGTAATGATAGGTGGTGGCGATGACACATATTTGATTACATATTAGTTGTTCAAATATCTTGTATATGTTTAATTGTATGTTGAATTTAGGGAAAATGCATATGGTGAAGATATGCAAAGAAGAGTGTGTGGTGTTTGAAGTCTAAGGACCTCATTTTGTTGTCAACGAATTAAGTTAATAAACCTATTTGGTATATTGGTGTTAAAAAAAAGATATGTTGTTACTTAAAGGACCGAGGGCTCTTGGAGCTTGTTGTATCATTACTAATGGCGTTTTGAATGGAGTTTTATTGTAGGTAAAGCTCTGGTTTGATGTCTCGGGTCAAGCTTCGTGTTAATTGGATTCTCAATATTTCGGATGGTTGTAGATGTTCGAAGTTATGACTTAATGTTGGGAGTCACTAAACTTGTTTTGAACTACCTCTTGGACGTTGAAACTTGTTATTTTTGTATGTTGGCCGACTGTTTTAAACAAATTTATGTCGTTATCATTTTGTCGTAATTAACATATGATGTTTTGTCAAGAGTGTTTAAAGGGACCTACTTCCGCGTGTTTTATAATTAAAAATCCGTCGAAAATTTTGGGTGTTAAAGACATGTGATGCGCATGCCGTTCGACGTGCGATGATCTAATCGGACAGGCTGGATGGGGTCGGCCATCTGATGCTCGTGGTGCTACCACGACGTATGAACACGCATCACGGGTTGGAATTTGGCCATCTGACCGCTACGCCCTATCCTAACGGTCCGCTACGGGTTGGAATTTTTCCCTATAAATAGATGCATCCGGCATCTCAAGTTTTGCACACACAAAATCACATCAGCCTTCCACACTTCTTGGAGCAGGCTCATACCTCGGTTTGCGTGCCATCGTTCCGGTAAAATATCCGAATTTCGCTTATTTCCGAATTCGTGCGTTAAGATACTAACTTGAATTAGAACTTGCTTTAAGCTTTACTCTAGCACTCAAAGACTACCCTTGAGATAATCCAAGCTACTGTTAAGGTGAATATGTTTATCTGTCTTTATCTTCAAAACTTTGAAAGTTTTACGTTTACAAAATGACAATACTTGTATTCAAAGTTTGATTCATAAGGGCGTCTATGTAAAACATTCAGACCATAAGTATACGTAAAACTTGATCAAGGGATACACGCTTTATGGGTCAAATTCCCATATTGGGGCTGGTAATTGTCTGTAACTAGATGTAAGACGGGGTCTCAGTTAAGGGACACCGCGGTAAGTAAGTCTACAAATGCCAGCAGTCCTTTTACAGAAATTATTGGTATATACCATGGTTGTACACTCAGATGAAATAGTTCTGCTGAATGATAGATTGCACCCATATTATGGTTAAATGTTTTGATACTGTATTTGCTAACTGAAACTGGTCATGATAATCATGTTCACCAGCGTTTGCGCTAACGTTTTATTTTCCAAAAATATTTTCAGGTAATCAATGATTATCAATAAGACTAGTCCTACGGGATAGTCTTGGGGATAAATGTGTACATAAAAGGATTTTGACAAGGTTATGTGCTGCTAGCATGGAGATAACTCTGTAGGAATGAAAACAAGAGGAGATGTTAGGAAGATGTATTACTAGACATGGATACTCCATTGTTATGCACAAGGTTAGGTGCCAAAAGGTAAAACCCTTATATACCAATGCTGGTATAGCTTGGTAGTGGACAGGGTTAACTCCCCAGGCACAGGCCAACTACCTTGTGGCTCTAGTTTTACCCTGCTTATGCAGGTGACATGTAAATGGTCGTGGACCATTGTTTTTATGTACGGAAAAAAGGGGTATTTAAATCCCCAGTGAAATGAAAAGATATTTATTTATCCCCGGATTTGGAAAATATACAATACCAACCCGAAGGTTGAGATTTCTTACAAGTTCGATCCAAAAATATTTCCACTGCTAAACTAACTCTCGCCCGGGGTGTCCTGAAACTGAGGTGTGACAGGTTGGTATCAGAGCCCAAGGTTTTAGCGAATTAGATACTAGCCTTAGTATCTAAGCTTTAACCATAGTTTAAATTATTATCTCTCAAGAATAAGATAAGGATACTCGCTTTAGTATCTAAGTAATGATCAACATGAGGACAGAGTACTTATTAAAGTAATTACTAATATTTAAAGATTTCAGGATGATTGGAGAACATAGCCTTCCTAATTACGATCCTAATCGTTCGATCAAGCAGGAATCCCCTGAATATCCTGTCTATGGATCTCAGATGATGCCAATCACATTTTCTGATGATAGCGATCCTTTCATTATAAATCTAGATACTCCTACACCTGAGTATCATCCCCTATCATATGATACTGAGAGTTCTTGGATGGACGCTGGTTCTGACTTTAGTAACTGGAAGTTTAATACCCCTCCTCCAATAGATAATCAGGCAAGGCCAAGTACGTCCCGAAAGCCTCGAATAAAAGTGAGAATGCCTACTGAGAGAATTTCTATTCCAGTTAGCGAAATGGAGGAATTTTATCAAAATACACCAGTGGAGGAAACATCCGAAGAATCTCATCAGTATGCTCCTGTATTTGAAAATCCGGAGGATTATCTTTTTATAATCCTGAGTCTCTTATTTTTCATGATCCCTATATTGTTCCTGAACCTATATACACTAGTCCTTATGAGAATTATTTCCAAGCACCGCCAGGGTATTAAAACTCCTATAATGATATAATGGTTGGTCTTCGTGAACCTCCGCCTAAGTATGGGTATGAAAACAATATGCCTTTATCTCCCATAGATTGTTTAGATCGTTCGTTACGCCAAACATATGAAATAAACAGGGAAAGAATTATGAACAAGGCGAGGACACAATTTTATGGACAACATGTTTACGAACATGGGGAGAATCTAATGATCCTTGAATCTGAGCTAATGAAAGAGTAATTTGATATATTGTATTTTGTTCTTATTGTAATCTCTTTTCTATATAGTAAAAGTTATTTGTTTTATGTTACAGAGATGGTTGGAAAAGGCAAGGGTCCTAGTTTTCTTCAAAAATTTGCGCCCGCTAATTATTTTGAACGTAAAACTAATGAGACAACTATAGAAGATAATGAAGAAACTGAAAGTTCAACTTTCCAAAGCCTTGAAGAAATAGGAAATCCTAGTATTCCTTATAAACCTTCTATCAGTTATCATTCTGCTCCTAATGTAGGAAATTATAACATTACTCCAATATACTCACATAATTTTCATGAAGGATTTTTTGAAATACCTTATGAAAATAAATATGTATCCGAAGATGAAGAACGAGAAGATTCTAATAAACCTTTTATCCCTTATCATGAGACAGTTCAATTCCCTATTCCTTATGTAAATGAAGAGGCACCTGGAATCGAAAGGGAACGAATACTGTTAAATCGAATAGCTGAACTTGAGCGAGAGAAAGCAGAAATAGAAGCTCGAAATATTCTTCTAGTCCAAGCTTTAAAAGAAAAGAATTATAATAATTACTAGAACAATGAGTTCTGTATATGTACTTTTCTTGAATAAATTTCATTAATAAAAAAGTTTATATTGATTCCAATCTTGTCTATTTCTAGAATGTCAAAAAGTGGACCATCAATCAACACCCGTGGTAAAAAGAAGCAAATGATTGAAAACGATATTGCTGAAACTCAGAAGGTAAATATAACAAAAATGATCGATGTTGGAATAGAAAAAGCAATTCCTAAAATTATAGCAGTTATAGAAGAAAGTAAAGCTGCTAAGAAACGATATTCCTTATTGCAAAAATCTAAAACAAGAGAAACTGAGAATGAAGTCTCTACCCCTCAATTTTCAAAACATACTGAGGTAGGTCACTCAAATTTCCATAGTAAATCCACTAAGAGAACATATCAGGAAAGTCATGATTCCTCTATGGCTACTCCCAAGGAAGGGTATGATTCTGCATACAAGAAACCGAGAAATCTTGGATGTACGTAAAAAAAATTTCAGGATTGCAAACCGTACGAATTTGCAGGAAGAGAAGGAGCAATAGCAGCACTAAGATGGCTCGAGAAAACTGAGTCGGTGCTAGCTATAAGTAAATGCCTTGAGGAAGACAAGGTACTGTATGCTTCAAATCTATTTAGAGACCAAGCCTTAGAATGGTGGAATCAAGTGATATCTGCCAAAGGAAGAGACAGGGCTTATGACATGGGTTGGTCTATCTTCAAAGAAAGAGTGGAGAAGAAGTTCTGTCCCATGAATGAGAGGGAGAAGATTGAGCACAATTTTCTGAACTTAAGGATGGTAGGAACAAACCATCAAGATTATGTAACCAAGTTGTTCTAATATGCTAGGTTAGTACCTCACCTTGCAACTCCTGAATCGAACCTCATTAAGAGATATATTTGGGGTTTAGTCTTGGAAATTAGAGACTTATTAAAAGCCTCTAAACCTAAATTAATGGACGATGCCATTGAACTTGGTGCTATGCTTACGGATAGATTGATAAGAAATAGAGAGGAGCTGAAAAAGAAGGATAATACGCACCAAAACAAAAAAGAGTAGAAACGATCTGAAAATAAGTTCAATCGTAAAGATACTCATTCCCTTGCTCCAGAATGCCGACTATTCAAGAGGAGGCATTTTGGAAAATGTGGTACAAGACCTTTTTGCAACACGTGTAAAATTTATGGGCACTCTACTGAGAACTGTTATAGAAACAGAAAGCCCGTTGTTTGCTATGGCTGTGGAGAGCCGGGTCACATAAAAACCCAATGCCCGAAGGCAAAAGAAGCAGGATCATTGAGAGCAAAACCTGCTGAAGGCATTAAGAAAAACGACAGGGCATTTGTTTTGAATGCAAATGAAGCAGCCAAAATGCCAGATGTAATTACTGGTACGTTTCTTATCGACAATATCTAGGCAAAGGTTTTATTTGATTCTGGTGCAAACCAAAGCGTTATAGGTATTAAATTCTGTAAGCTATTAGATAAACCTTTAGCTAGATTAGACAAATCTTACGAAGTCGAAACTGCTAACGGGGATTTAGTTAAAATTTCTAGTTCCTTAAATGATTGTAAGATTTCTATATACGAACATGTCCTACCGGTGCAATTGTTGCCCATGACTTTAGCCGGATTTGACATTGTTTTGGGGATGGATTGGTTATCTGCCAACCAAGCCCACATAAATTGTGACAAGAAATTTATTGAAATCCATGTGCCTGATGGTAAGATAATTACTATCAAAGGAGATAAAAGTTCCAATCCAATTGGAATTATATCACTCCTAAAGACAACAAAATATCTAAACAAAGGATGCTTAACATACCTTGTGTCACTTACAACCAACAAGGAAACAAAGCCTTTAGAAAAAGTACCTATGGTATCCAAGTATCTGGAAGTATTCCCGGAGGAACTACCAGGATTACTGCAAGATCGAGAAGTGGAGTTTAGAATAAATCTGGTACCGGGAACAGCTCCAGTGGCTAAAGCCCCGTATAGATTAGCACCCACAGAAATGGCGGAATTGAAGAAACAACTTGAAGAGTTGTTAAACAAAGGATTTATAAGACCAAGTTCTTCCCCATGGGGAGCTCTAGTATTATTTGTTAAAAATAAAGACGGATCAATGCGCATGTGTATTGATTACCGTGAGCTGAACAAGGTCACGATCAAGAACAGATATCCACTTCCCCGAATTGATGATATGTTTGATCAACTTCAAGGAGCATGTTGTTTTTCAAAGATCGATCTTCGTTCGGGATATCATCAATTGAAGGTACAAGAAGAAGACATATCCAAGACTGCATTCAGAACAAGCTACGGACATTATGAGTTCACTGTAATGCCGTTTGGACTCACTAATGCTCCGACAACATTTATGGATATGATGAATCGAATATGCAAATCGTATTTGGATAAATTCGTTATCGTATTCATAGACGATATACTTATTTACTCTAAAAGTAAGGAAGAACATGCAGAGCACTTGAAAGTAATTCTTGAATTACTTAAGAACGAGAAATTGTATGCCAAATTCTCAAAATGTGAATTCTGGTTATCTGAAGTTCAATTTCTAGGGCATATAATAAATGCCAACGGAATTCAAGTCGATCGTGCTAAGATTGAAGCAATTGTTAAATGGGAAGTTCCAAAGTCGCCGACCGAAGTTCGGAGTTTCTTAGGTTTGGCGGGATATTACCAAAGATTTATCCAGAACTTTTCCCGAATTGTTGTTCCTCTTACTTCATTAACAAGAAAATCTGTGAAATATGAATGGGGATCAAAGCAGGAAGAAGCTTTCAAAATACTAAAAAAAAAGTTAACCAATGCTCCAACACTGGCTTTGCTAGAGGGAACTGCAGACTTTGTAGTTGTGATGCCTCACACACCGGTCTTGGTAGTGTGTTAATGCAAAGAAACAAAGTCATTGCATATGCATCTCGGCAATTGAAAACTCATGAACGGAACTATACGACTCATGACTTGGAGTTAGATGCCATAATTTTTGCATTAAAGTTATAGAGACACTATCTCTATGGAGTCAGGTTCACTGTGTTCACTGATCATAAAAGTTGAAAACATATCTTTGATCAAAAAGAGTTAAACATGAGACACAGAAGGTGGTTAGAAATCTTAAGTGATTATGACTGTGAAATCTATTATCATGAAGGTAAAGCTAATATAGTAGCTGATGCCTTAAGCCAAAAAGAAAGAGAAAAGCCTAAAAAAGTTCGTGCTTTGAGACTCAAATTGAAATTCGATCTCTTTGAACAGATCAAAGAAGCACATAAATTGGCCTTAGAAGAAACTAACATTGAACAAGAAAAGCTGGGAAAAATGATTAATCAATTAATAAAAGAAAGTGATAATCTTCTACGAATGAATAAACGAGTATGGGTGCCGATGATAGGAAATATGCAAGAGAAAATCCTTGAAGAAGCTCATAAATCAAAATATACCATGCACCCAGGAAGCGATAAAATGTATAAAGGTCTGAGGCTAGATTACTGGTGAATTGGAATGAAAAAGCATATTGCTTCCTATGTTGCAAAATGTTTAACTTGTTCACAAGTTAAGGCTGAACACCAGAAACCTTCTGGATTATAGCAACAACTTGAAATTCCAGTTTGTAAATGGGAAATGATAACTATGGACTTCATTACAAAACTTCCCCGCACGAGTCGTGGGAATGATGCTATCTGGGTTATCATTGATAGAGTGACTAAGATTGCCCATATTCTTCCGATGAAAGAAACTTATAGCATGGATAAGTTGGCACAAATGTATGTCAATGAAATCGTATCTTTACATGGTGTACCATTATCCATAGTGTCAGATAGAGACAGTCGTTTTACGTTTCGATTCTGGCAAAGCTTCCAGAAAGCTCTTGGAACATGATTAAATCTTAGCACTGCTTATCATCCTCAAATGGATGGTCAAAGTGAAAGAACAATACAAACTCTGGAAGATATGCTTCGAGCTTGTGTAATAGACCTTGGAGGAAGTTGGGACGACCACTTACCTCTAATGTAATTTTCGTATAATAATAGCTATCACACAAGTATCGAAGCTGCCCCATTTGAAGCCTTGTATGGCAGAAAATGCAGAAGTGTTGTCTGCTGGGCAAAGATTGGAGAAAATCAATTGTCAGGTCCTGAAATAGTTCAGGAAACAACTGACAAAGTGTTACAAATTCGTGATCATTTGAAAACGGCTCGTGATAGACAGAAAAGTTATGCTGATAAATGTCGTAAGCCGTAAGAATTTTATGTGGGCGATCATGTGTTGTTAAAAGTCTCACCTTGGAAGGGTGTAGTACGATTTGGAAAAAAAGGAAAACTTAGTCCAAGATTCGTTGGACTATTCAAAATTCTGAAAAGAATCGGACCGGTCGCCTCTCAACTTGAATTGCCAGAGGAAATGAACGGTGTTCATGATGTATTTCATGTGTCAAACCTGCGAAAGTGTTTGGCCGATGAATCTTTGATAATGCCTCTGCAGGATGTAGAGGTGGATCCAAATCTGAAATTCGTTGAACAACCTCTGCAAATTGAGGATTGTCAGGTTAAAAAGCTGAAAAGGAAGAGGCTGGTGTTAGTAAAAGTAAGATGGAACTCCAGACGTGCACCTGAGTTCACGTGGGAACTGGAGAGTGAAATGAAAAAGAAGTACCCACAGCTGTTCCAATAAATCTCGAGGACGAGATTTGAATAATGATGGGGAGGATGTAACACCAGGTCAATTCTAAGGTCCTAATTTGCCAACTTTGAATCCTAGGGGTTGGAATTTGCCAAGTCCCCAAAATAAAAGGGTTGAAAATAAAAATTTTTTAAATCGGTATGATAGCGGACCGCTACCATTCTTCTTAACGATCCGCTAAGGCTGAAGGGTTGGGTGGCGGACCGCCACCATATCAGTAACGGTCCGCTAGCCGCAATCTCTCGTGATGCCACATGTCTGGTGACACAGCCGGAGAATCTGACGCGTGTCACCGTGGTGACCGCCACGCCCTCCGTAATGGTCCGCCAGTAGCCAACTGAGGTTTGGTCCAATCAAGAAGTGAAATCTAGGGCTGACGCAACACTTGGGCGGTAGCGGACTGCTACGCCTTATCCTAACGGTCCGCTACGGGTTGGAATTTGGCCCTATAAATAGATGCATCCGGCATCTCAATTTTTGCACACAGAAACTCACATCAGCCTTTCACACTTCTTGGAGCAGCCTCATACCTCGGTTTGCATGCCATCTTTCCGGTAAAATATCCGACTTTCGCTTATTTTCCACACTTTCGCTTATTTCCGAATTCGTGCGTTAAGATACTAACTTGAATTAGAACTTGCTTTAAGGTTTACTCTAGCACTCAAAGACTACCCCTGAGATAAGCCAAGCTACTGTTAAGGTGAATATGTTTATCTGTCATTATCTTCCAAACTTTGAAAGTTTTACGTTTAGAAAATTGCAATACTTGTATTCAAAAGTTTGATGCATAAGGGCGTCTATGAAAAACATCCAGGCCATAAGTATACGTAAAAATTGATCAAGGGATACACGCTTTATGGGTGAAATTCCCATATTGGGGCTGGTAATTTTCCGTACCGGATGTAAGACGGGGTTTCAGTTAAGGGACATCGCGGTAGGTAAGTCTACAAATGCCAACAGTCCTTTTACAGAAATTATTGGTGTATACCATGGTTCTACACTCAGATGAAATAGTTCTGCTGAATGATAGATTGTACCCATATTATGGTTAAATGTTTTGATACTGTATTTGCCAACTGAAACTGGTTATGATATTCATGTTCACCAGCGTTCGCGCTGACGTTTTATTTTCCAAAAATATTTTCAGGTAATCAATGATTATCAATAAGACTAGTCCTACGAGATAGTCTTGGGGATAAATGTGTACATAAAATGATTTTGACAGGGTTATGTGCTGCTAGCATGGAGATAACTCTGTAGGAATGAAAACAAGAGGAGATGTTAGGAAGATGTATTACTAGACATGGATACTCCTTTTTTATGCACATGGTTAGGTGCCGAAAGGTAAAACCCTTAGATACCAATGCTGGTGTAGCTTGGTATTGGACATGGTTAACTTCCCAGGCACAGGCCAACTACCTTGTGGTTATAGTTTTACCCTGCTTATGCAGGTGACATGTAAATGGTCGTGGACCATTGTTTTTATGTACGAAAAAAGTGGTATTTAAATCCCCAGTGAAATTAAAAGATATTTATTTATCCCTAGATTTGAAAAATATACAATATCAACCCACAGGTTGAGATTTCTTACAAGTTCGATCCAAAAGTATTTTTCGCTACTAAACTAACTCTGATTTTATAAATAAAATAAAATTAGAGATGACAATCTGATCGTACGCCCGGGGTGTCCTGAAACGGGGTGTGACACCATCACCATGACATGGCTATATTTATGTTTTTTGAGCACGTATACGATTTTGTTTATTGCAACGTTCAAATGAGAAAGCAGAAGCTTAAATATAATTTTTTTTGAGCTATACGTATCATATAGCCCAATACGATGCAGTTTAGGGTACGATGTACCTTCTGCAACTAGTCAACCATCACATCATTATACGCCACGTATAGCACTATACGCAGCGTATAGTGATGTGATGGTTGATGTTACCTCGTACCATAAACCGCATCGTTGTGACCTATATGAGGCGTATAAGGATTAGGAATGACCAGCTGTATGATGTTGTCTGGCATTGTAAATTGTGAAGGTTATACGTCTCGTATTGCCCTATACGAGGCGTATAACTCCGTGTCTTGTTAGTAATTGCCGTGTCTGTTTAATAGTCCCCTATAGAAATCAAATAACATTTTAATATGTATAATATACCCCTTTATTTTTAAACAAAAAAAGTACTTTGATGTGAATATGAACAGTAACTTACTCTAGCTATGAAAGGTGTTGCTTATCTTCTACACAACTAGGCACTAGCCTAGCCTATCTTCTCGAGTTCTCCCTTCATATTCTTTGAACACGAGTTAATAAAATATTATGTTTTAATTTTTAAAGAAAATTTGGTTTTGATAATGGGCTGACTTTTACTTTTAAAAAAGCCCATATGAATTTAAAATTTACTCCTTTTTTCTATTATTACTTTACCCTTCTTCTTCACTTCACATCAGACAGAAGCAGAAGTCCATACGTCGCCGGAGCTGCCGAAAAAAAAATCATACTTTTCTATGTCTTCACACTCCTTTTTTGAACTTTGTTTAGGGTTTCACCCTATAATTTATTTAGGGGTTCACCCAAGTTTTTTTACATACCGTTCTACTAAAATTTAAAAACTCGGGGGTTCTGGTGAACCCCGCTCTAAGTAAGTCCGCCCCTGGTATTCAGCGGCGGATCCAGGATTTTTTCCAAGGGGTTCACTGTTTTTAGATGCTCAAATTTCATAGGATCGGAAATAAAAAAATTCGGTTCGGTTCGGTTCAATTGTTCGGGTCGGGTAAAGTTCATCATATAATAAAAATACGATAGAATAATAAAAAAACACTGTCATTAAAAATAAAAAAACACATAATATAATAATACGAGATGTTAAATTTATGATAATTTAATATAAATAAAACTTAATTCGTAAGTTAAGTCAATTTTTTTTAAAGGTGTAACTTAAGTCAATTAATTAATGGGTTTAATGTTGAAATTGAAGAAAATGTGTTTTCCAAGACAAATATGACTCTTTCTGCATTTCTCTCTCTAAACTTCATCTTATTCACCAAACCAATGTTCTCCATTAAGCTTTCAAGTTTTCACAAACATTTCCCCATAGCAAATAATCACTCCAAATTTCTGGGTCTTCATCAACACATCTCAAAATCTAATCTTGATCGGTTTTCAAGCTTTTTAAGGGGTTCACCCTTTATTTTTTTTAAGGGGTTCACCCTAGTTTTTCTATATAGCTTTCTACTACAATTTTGAAACTCGGGGGTTTCGGTGAACTGAAACCCCCCAAAACCGGGTTCATCTCATAGTTGGCACAAAACATAACAAATATAGTTTTTAAACTGGAAATCAGAATCTGTTACAACGGAAGTCTTTAATTCATAACATTCAAAAATCCAAATCAATAAAACATTGTTTGAAACATAAACTACCAGGAACAGGAAATGTCAGTCTCCAGCGCAACATCCCGATGTCCATGCTATCCGGCCCACACGGATCCTCTACTTTACTTTTACTTTACCTTTACTACCTGTCATGCATACTAAAACTCAGCTAACGCTGGTGAGTTCTATCTTTACTTTAAACTGTAAACTTTCTTAAAATAGCTAGTTTTATAAAAATAAAATAAGCTTTCTTTCTTTACTTTAAAAACATCTTTGCCTTTACCTTTACTTTAAAACTTTATAACGTTTCAATTTATAAAATTGTTCTGTTATATCTTTCATTTAAAACTATACTTTCGAAGTAACCGGTTAAGGTGTCATCCTTTACTCTTTGCAACTTTACATTTCACTCGTACCGGACATATGACTATAACATACTTTAACTATCACATACGGATCATTGCCCAATGGCAAGATCCCTTTGCTTTCTTACACCTCAAGGTAATACTTTTACTTTGCTGTGCCCACACCTCAGGGTGGGACTTTCTCGCTTACACCGAAGTGAAGACTCCTTTGCCCGCTCAAACCTCAGGGTGAGACTTTCTACTTTGCTTGCTTACACCTCGGGGTGAGACTTCTACTTTGCTTCCCTGCAGGGCTTTTTACTTTGCAACTACAATGCAACTACTATGTCACATAATATGATGCCAATGAAACACATATCACATAGACAAATAACACATATTAACACATAGGCATATAATATGACATCTGTCACTATCATTGTCAAGCTGCATCTTCTTTACCATTCTTTACTTTGCTTTATTTTCTAGAAATTACATTTCAAAGATAGTACTATTCTCTTCTATACTTTACCTTTCTTTTTATAAAAATAACTTTTTATAAAAAGCTATGCCTTTCTCTTTCATTTTATAAATATAATATTTTTATAAAATACTATACTTTGTCTTTTATTTTATAAAAATACACAATTCTTATAAAATATTCTTTAACCTTGAAAAGTATCTCTTTAACAGTATGCATGCCAGTCCAAAACCGTTTAGGAAAAAGGGCAATAAGAACTCACCAGACTTCTATGGAAACTTATCTCACTTAGCTAGGAAACTTCGAGCTAGGTGGAATGGTATTATATCTGTTTCATGAGTCACGAATGAAACAATGTTATAACCTTCATATTTCATCCGAAAACTCCTATGTGCGAATTCTTTTTCAGTCAAAATCTATTTCGACTGAAAACTCTCATGTTAGACTATTTTCTGTTAATGGCTTTTTTCGTTCGAAAACATCTGTCCGAAATTCTTTTCTGTCCAAAAATACTTTTCGACCGAAATGTTCCATCCGAGTTACTTTTCGATCGAAAAGTTCTCTCCGAAATCTATGCTGTTTCGAAATACTTTTCGGACGTATCCGAGTTTTCGGACCATTCATAGAGATTTCGGACGATTCATCTGTTCTTGATCAAATCCGTCGTTTTTTATCCAAGTTCCAGTCTTTTTACGTCCAAAACTTACTTCTAGCTTCCACGAAGCTAGATACATACTTTTTAATCAAATCTACCCGTAAAAATACCATCTTTTATGAAAACCCACTTTGAAACCCTAAAACCCACTTTCAAATCTAAACTCGAATCTGAGAGTGTTTTGCTACATGTTTCTGTTTGATTTCTCCTTCTTCGATCCTCAGTAAGGCGTAGCAACGATCTCGGACTCAAACGAGAAGGTCTCGGGTGATCTATGAAGCTTTCTCTCTCTACTCTCTTTCTCTAGTATTTGAATAATGAAGGTGAAGTGGGGAAGGTGGAGAAGGTGGCTGAGGTTAAACCCTTCCCCTTGCGCCTCCCTTCGGCCCGGCCCAAGGCCCGCTCCCATTAGCTTGTTACGTGTTCGTTATTCCCTGAATATTGTTCGCATATTCATTTCTATTATTATCATTATTATTATTATTATTATTATTATTATTATTATTATTATTATTATTATTATTATTATTATTTTCGGGATGTTACAAGTCTACCCCTCTTACGAAAGGTTTCGTCCTCGAAACTTGTCATAAGTCGAACATATGGGGATACGACTCCTTCATTTTTGTCTCAGTTTCCCAAGTAGCTTCCGACCCTTTACGATGCTTCCATTGTACCTTGACTAACTGAATCACTTTGTTTCGTAACCGCTTCTCTTTCTTGTCTAGTATGGCGACTGGTTCCTCGATGTAACTGAGGCTATTATCTACCTCGATGTCGTCAAGTTGCACGTGCGCTGATTCGTTAGCTAGACACTTACGCAAGTGTGACATGTGGAAGGTTAGATGGATTCCACTCTACTCATTAGGCAATTTTAACCGGTAACCGACTTCACCAACCCGTGCCAGTATCTTGAAAGGTCCGGCGAATCTTGGACTTAACTTCCCTCTCTTTCTGAATCGAATAATCCCTTTCCAGGGAGAAACCTTCAATAGTACTTGATCCCCGATATTGAATTCGATCGGTCTCTGCCTCTTATCCGCGTAGGAATTTTGGCGGTCCTGTGCTGCTTTCATTCTAGTCTTAATCTGGTCAAACTTTTCAGAGGTTGCTGTGACTACCTTCAAACTTCCCAAACTCTTTCTGCCCTATCTCGCCCCAACAGACCGGGGTTCGACATTTTCTACCGTACAACATTTCGTAAGGCGGCGTACCAATAGTGGTGTGGTAGAAGTTGTTGTAGGAGAATTCTGCCAACGGTAGGTGGCTATCTAAACTGCCACCGAAGTCCATAATGCATGCGCGGAGCATATCCTCCAACGTTTGGATGGTCCTTTCAGACTGACCATCCGTCTGTGGGTGATAAGCCGTGCTGATGTCCAATATTGTACCCATTGACTCATGAAATCTTTTCCATAACCTTGATGTAAATCGTGTGTCCCGGTCAGATACAATTGACAGCGGCACGCCATGTCGGGAAAAAATTTCATTGATAAATACTTCTGCCAACTTCTCAGATGAGTACGTTTCACGAATCGGTAAGAAATGTGCACTCTTTGTCAGGCAATCCTCTATAACCTAAATCGTATCATGACCTTTAGCTGTGCGGGGCAACTTTGTAATGAAGTCCATGGTGATACGCTCCCACTTCCATTCGGGTATTTCCATAGGCTAGATCTTCCCGATGGTTTCTGATGCTCTGCTTTAACTTGTGAGCAAGTCAGACACTAGCTTACGTATCGGTCACATCATTCTTCATGTTAGGCCACCACTACTCTTTCTTCAAATCCTGGTACATTTTCGTGGTTCCTGGGTGGATGGAATATCGAGACTTATAGTCCTCGTCGAGTGCCTTGGCCCTAAGCTCTCCGCCCTTCGGTACCAACATGCAACCACATCTGGTCCTCACTCCATGAGTGTTTAGTTATAACTTTATTTGTTGACCATCATTCTTTCTTTCTTTATATTCTCTTACTATATTGCTTATGTCTGTGCTTTTTCTAGCCCTGTCATAAAATCTGGGGTTATCACCAACCGGTACACTTTCACCCTGATAGGAGAATGAGTCTCCTTACGACTTAGGGCATCAGTGACCACATTCGCCTTTCCCGGGTGGTATAGGATCTCACATGTCATAGTCTTTCAGCAATTCTAACCACCGCCTTTGTCGCATATTTAGGTGTTTCTGCTCAAAGAAATACTTCAAGCTCTTGTGATCCGAATAAATTGTGCATTTTACCCCGTAAAGGTAATGCCTCCAAATCTTTAGCGCGAAGACAACTGCCGCGAGCTCCAAATCATGAATCGGGTAGTTAACTTCATGAATCTTTTGCTGTCGTGACGCATACACGATCACCTATCCCCTCTGCATCAAAACACACCCTAACCCCTGTCCCTAAGCGTCAGAATATACCACAAGGTCCTCGTTACCATCGGGTAGTGCTAACATTGGGGCTTGGGTCAACTTCTTCTTTAACTCTTCAAATGCTTTAGACTGGGCCTGACCCCATTCGTACTTTACTCCTTTGCGTGTCAACTTTTTCAGTGGCGAAGCTATTCTAGAGAAGTCCTGAATGAACCTTCGATAGTAATCTGCCAATCCCAGAAAACTCCGAATCTCGGTTGGTGTCTTCGGGATTTCCCATTCTTGTACCGCCTCTATCTTAGACGGGTCAACCATAATGTCGTATGCGTTAATAACGTGACCTAAGAATTGGACTTCTTTTAAGCCAGAACGAGCATTTGGAGAACTTGGCATACAACTTTTCTTTCTGTAGCGTCTCTACTACTTCTCGAAGATGACAAGCATGGTCACCCTCACTCTTCGAATAAACAAGTATGTCGTCTATGAATACTATCACTGACCTGTGCAGCATCGGTCTACACACTTGGTTCATCATAATCATGAATGCTGTTGGAGCAATGGTCAAACCGAAAGACATCACGTGAAATTCGTAATGCCCATACCGCGTGCGAAACGCTGTCTTAGGTATGTCCTCTTCCCTTACCTTTAACTGATGATATCCCGACCGCAGATCGATCTTGAAGAACCATCTGGCGCCTTGTATTTGGTCGAACAAATCATCGATCCTTGGTAACGTATATTTGTTCTTTACTGTATGTTTGTTCAACTCTCTTTAGTCGATGCACATTCTCATGGCACCATCTTTCTTCTTTACAAACAGAACCGGAGCACCCCATGGAGAAATGCTCGACCTGATAAAACCCATATCCAAAATTTCTTCCAACTGTATCATTAGCTCTTTCATCTCTAGAGGAGCAAGTTGGTACGGTGCTTTAGCCAAGGGCTGGGCACCGAGCACTAAGTCTATCTGGAAATCTGTCTCCCGGTCAGGTGGTAACCTAGGCAACTCCTCAGGAAACACCTCCGGAAAATTACATACCACAGGTATGTCTTTCAACTCTTTCACTTTTAAATCATTGTCTATCACATAGGCCAGGTAGGCCTCGCATCCGCGCCCTATATACATCTCTGCCTTTATCATCGATATGACGTTTGTTAATGAACCGTCACGATCCCCGTAAACCAAAACTTCGCTACCATCTGGAGCTTTGAGCTGAACTATCTTTCCTCTACATACAATCCGGGCTTCGTTGGCAGCCAACCAATCCATACCCAAAACTATATCAAACCCTCCCAAGGTCATAACATATAACCAAACTGGGAATCTATGGCCATGTATCTTTATCGTGAAATTATCTACCAATTCATATACTACCCTGGTCTTACCCAAAGCAGTTTCCACATTAAAGGCATGTTCTACTTTTGTGACTTTACATTTCATTCTTTTACACTTTAATGATGATATGAAACTCCTACTGGCACCAGAATCAAACAATACTGAAACGTAAGTGTTGTCAAGGATGAACGTACCTGACACAACATCTGGGTTTTCCCTAGCTTCCTATTGAGTCACTGCATACGCTCGGGTCCTTGCCTTTGGCTTTTCAGCCTCCTTACCCTTCTCGGTGCCAGTAGCTTTGGGTTTCCAGCAGTCCTTGGCCACGTGGCCAGGTATCCCACAATTATAGCATAACGGTGCACTCGAACATTCTCGAGAGTAATGCCCCGTCTTCCCGCATCGATAGCAATTGTTCAAACCCACACGGCACTCCCCAGAGTGCTTTCGTCCACACTTTGCACAATCATTCCCATCCGCTGATTCAAAGTCATTATAAACTATTCCAGCAAGTCATACCACAGATTCAAAGCTCGTGGGAGTATTAGCTTTCACGTGCACACGGACTTTCTGTGGTAGTCCATTGATGTAATACTTGATCCTCTTTTCCTCAGTGTCCACCATATGTGGGATCAACTGAGCTAACTCCTGGTACTTAGAGGTGTACTGGCGATGAGTCATACTGCCAGCACAGAGCCCCAGAAATTCTCTCTCAACCCTGTCAATCTCGTTCTGCGGGCAGAACTTAGTGATTAGTAGCTTTTTCATGTCATCCCATCTCATCTTTTTCATCTCAACAGAAGACTTGATTCTTTCAATCGATCTCCACCAACTTAACGCCTCATTTGTGAATGAGTGAGCGACAAACTTGACCGCTTGGTCATCACGGCACTCGCTAATGTTGATAACCCCATTCATCCTCTCTATCCACTCGAAAGTGGCGACAACATCTTTCCGTCCTTCATACTTCGGCCGGTCACACCCCCGAAAGGACTTATAGTTGCAACCCCGAGTTGCCATTTCATAATCAGAATCGGCACCATGAGTGACTTCAGTTCTCTTGCTACTTTCCCCTTTCTTCTCTTTCTTCCCTATATCAAACTCTTTATGGGCCTCGCCCAGTGCTTCCTGTAAAACTTTCTTCAAGATTGAAGTAACCTCTGCCGCGATAGCTTCCTTCACAATCGGTTCCAACTTAAGCGCCTCGTTATGGGTATCGTCATGAACCGACTCATGGTTCCCACTGTCATTATGCTCCACGTGCACCGATTCAGTCTCTTTGCGGGAGTGTTCACTTTCCTCATGACGGTTTTGGTTACCTGGCGGTCGGCCTCGACGACCAGTACGACCCCCCGTGCGACCACCTCTCTTTGCTCTAGCCATTAGTGTCTACTGCGAACAAAGATAGCTCGTTTTATCATGATAGGTAATATTTTAGAACACCTCGAGTAATGTAAATTACTAACTACAGAGACCGGTATGAAATTACTAATTTACTTTACTACTCGGGTTCTGAACATTTCCTTTCAGAGTAACATTTGCATTCAAGTTCAGAGTTTTCACTATAAGGCACGTACTATCTACTGTCTACTGTCTGTGCTAAGGCATGTACTATGTACTCTTTATGCTAAAGCATTTACTTTCTACTATATGTGCTAAGGCATTATTGTCTATGTTCTATGAAAGGACATTGACTACCTTCTGTCTACTATCGTTTCATGGACGGGCTGTGCTGACTGACATTCCTTCCCTTTCTTTTCTTTGTCCCGTTCTCAGTTTAAGTTCAGACATTATCGCAAATGTCTGAATCTCTCAAACTATGGCTCTGATACCAACTTGAAACGCCCCAAAACTGGGTACATCTCATAGTTGGCACAAAACATAACAAACATAGTTTTTAAACTGGAAATCAGAATATGTTACAGCGGAAGTCTTTAATTTATAACATTCATAAATCCAAATCAATAAAACATTGTTTGAAACATAAACTATCAGGAACAGGAAATGTCAGTCTTCAGCGCAGCATTCCTATGTCCATGCTATCCGGCCCTCACGGCTCCTGTACTTTACTTTTACTTTACCTTTACTACCTGTCATGCATACTAAAATTCAGCTAACGCTGGTTAGTTCTATCTTTACTTTAAACTGTAAACTTTCTTTAAATAGCTAGTTTTATAAAAATAAAATAAGCTTTCTTTCTTTACTTTAAAAACATCTTTGCCTTTACCTTTACTTTAAAACTTTACAACATTCCAATTTATAAAAATGTTCCGTTATATCTTTCATGTAAAACTTTACTTTCTAGGTAACCGGTTAAGGTATCCTCCTTTACTCTTTGCAACTTTACGTTTCACTCGTACCGGACAGGTGACTATAACATACTTTAACTTTCACATGCGGATCATTTCCCGAGGGCAAGATCCCTTTGCTCGCTTACACCTCAGGGTAAGACTTTTACTTTGTTGTGCCCACACCTCAGGGTGGGACTTTCTCACTTACACCGAAGTGAAGACTCCTTTGCCTGCTCACACCTCAGGGTGAGACTTTCTACTTTGCTTGCTTACACCTCGGGGTGAGACTTCTACTTTGCTTGCCTGCAAGGCTTTTTACTTTGCAACTACAATGCAACTACTATGCAATTATACTATGTCACATAATATGATGCCATTGAAACACATATCACATAGACAAATAACACATATTAACACATAGGCATATAATATGGCATCTGTCACTGTCACTGATGCAGCTTCTTTACCATTCTTTACTTTGCTTTACTTTCTTGAAATTACATTTCAAAGATAGTACTATTTTCTTCTATACTTTGCCTTTCTTTTTATAAAAATAACTTTTTATAAAAAGCTATGCCTTTCTCTTTCATTTTATAAAAATAATATTTTTATAAAATACTATACTTTGTCTTTTATTTTATAAAAATATACAATTCTTATAAAATATTCTTTAACCTTGAAAACTATATATTTAACAGTATTCATGCCAGCCCAAAACCGTTTAGGAAAAAGGACAATAAGAACTCACAGACTTCTATGGAAACTTATCTCACTTAGCTAGGAAACTTCGAGCTAGGTGGAATGCTATTATATCTATTTCATGAGTCACGAATGAAACAAGGTTATAACCTTTATATTTCATCCGAAAACTCCTATGTCCGAATTCTTTTTTGGTTGAAATCTATTTCGACCGAAAACTCTGGTGTTAAACTATTTTCTGTTAATGGCTTTTTTCGTTCGAAAACATCTGTCCGAAATTCTTTTCTGTACAAAAATACTTTTCGACCGAAATGTTCCATCCGAGTTACTTTTTGATCGAAAAGTTCTATCCGAAATCTATGCTGTTCCGAAATACTTTTCGGACGTATCCGAGTTTTCGGACCATTCATAGAGATTTCGGACGATTCATCTATTCTTGATCAAATCCATCGTTTTTTATCCAAGTTCCAATCTTTTTACGTCCAAAACTTATATCTAGCTTCCTTGAAGCTAGATACATACTTTTTTAATCAAACATATACGTAAAAATCCCATCTTTTATGAAAACTCACTTTGAAACCCTGAAACCCACTTTCAAATCTAAACTCGAATCTGCGAGTGTTTTGTTACCTGTTTCTGTTTGATTTCTCCTTCTTCGATCCTCAGTAAGGCGTAGCAACGATCTCGGGCTCAAAGGAGAAGGTCTCGGGTGAGCTATGAAACTTTCTCTCTCTACTCTCTCTCTCTCTCTCTAGTATTTGAATAATGAAGGTGAAGTGGGGAAGGTGGAGAAGGTGCCTGAGGTTAAACCCTTCCCCTTCCCCTTGCGCCTCCCTTCGCCCCGGCCCGCTCCCGTTAGCTTGTTACGTGTTCGTTATTCCCCGAATATCGTTCGCATATTCATTTCTATTATTATTATTATTATTATTATTTTCGGGATTTAACATGAACCCCGGGCCCTATGTAAATCCGTCCTGCTGGTATTAAGTGATACTCATCGAATTACATGAACACGCTTACCCGCGTCAAAACCTAAAATGTTAATATATTAGATCTATGTTGTCAAAGGCGGAGTAGGTGCACGCCTAGGCACTCAGGTGAGGAGCGGTGCATGGAAAACGCCTTGTGGTCGTCCATGCGCTCTTCCGGTGAGTTTCCAACCAAGAATGACTTTCCGGCAACATTGTGGTTGTGGTTGTGGTTGCGTCACTGGATGCTGAAATTTAAAGAAGGGAGAACGTAGAAGATGAGAAAATGAAAACACGTTTTAGTTTAAAAACTTGGTTTAACAATGACAGTTGTTTTGTAGAAAAAAAATGCATGCAGGTTGACATTGTTTTACAACAGTGACACCACAGCTAGTACACAACAGTCACAATACATAGTTATTTCAAAATAGTTAAAGAAAATTCTTTTTTTCTTTCAAAATATTATTAATTTTTATAGCTGGTACCCAACTACATATTTTAGAACAGTTAATTAGATGATTTTAATTGCTAATTATATTAGTTTTATAAATATATTTAGAGAGTAATATTATCTTTATATACCTACTAAGTATATATTTTTAATTTCTTTATTATTGCGCCTTCTTAGTCTCGGGTGTGCCCTTTTTTCGCGCCTTGTGAGTACGCTTCTGGCGAGGCCTATAAATGTTTTGCCTTTGATGAACACATAAATGTTGATGAGATGTAAATGTTGTTGATGAGCATGCAAATAAGGATGAACATATAAATGAGGATGTGATGATGAGCATATAAATGAAGATGAACGTAGAAATATTGATGATTTTACAAATAATCAAGTAAACAAGCCTTTGAATATTTATGATCCAAGTTAATGGACTATGAATAATAATTTGAGAGATTTATTAGTAGAAAAAGGTCCAATCAAGATTTATGACTATAATTTTCCAAAAGATGAGAATTCAAGAAACTTTAGTTCTTCTTTTTATATGCAAAAGCTAGCAAATGGAGAAATATATGATAGAAAATGGTTGGTTTATTCTATAGAGTTAGATAGAGTATTTTGTTTTTGTTGCAAGTTATTTGATGTGTATTTATGTAGAAGTAAGTTAGCAAGTTAGCAAACAAGGGTTCTAACAATTGGAAAAACATTAGTGCTAAACTCAAAGAACATGCAAACAATGAACATATTATTAACATGAGAGCATGGATTGACTTAGAAATGAGATTAGCGAAAAATAAAACAATTGATAAACAAGCTCAAGATCGTTGATTTATCCTTCGCTTCTCCACCGGAATCGATCGACGTTTCAGGAATCTAGAATGGATGGAGCGACATTTCAGGAATCAAGACATTCATCCGTTATTGACCATTTAACCTAATAAGTTTCAATAGAACGACATGTTTTTTTGCCCATTCCCGAGGACAAGGCCTCCAGTCTCCATGATATGGGCTTACACATTACTAAACAGCACAATTGCCCATATACATGTAATATATATATATATATATAATTTTCTTTTAAATGGGGCTCTAAGAAAATGGAGGCTTAAAGGGGTTGCTTTAAGGCTCAAGCACATTACTAAACAGCCCAATTTCCCATATACCAGTTGACATTTTTATACACCAATTTATAAATGAAAGAATTCATATAAGTATTTTGATAGGAACCTCACTAGTCACTAGATATTCAAATTCACTAGAAGTTGGGTCGCTAACCGTTGGAGACACACCCGGGTCGGAAGGAGTAAACCGGGATGAAATGTTGGGTTAATTACCAAGAATCCGTCCACCCCTATGCAGTCGTCCAACTCCATGCAGCAACCAATTTTCCTCCCTGAATTCGCATGCATGTTCCCACAACTCCATGCAAGTTTTTTTATTTGTTTTTATTTTCAGTTTACTTATTTGCTTTTGTTGCACGTTTCCAATTTAGTTCAGTTATTTAAATTATGGTAGCAGTACGTAGGAGAAGTGACGAAGCTTGAAGAAAAACGCGAGGGGGCCGGGATTTTTTTTTTCCTATCATGGGGCTGAAACTATAAAATTTTCGCCGAATACGTATAAATTAACACTATTGAGCGAAAAAAGGGCCGAATACGTATAAGTTAACACTACTGAGCGAAAAATTGGGGGGGAGGGGGCCCTCGGGCCCTAAGAAAGCTTCGCCCATGCGTAGGAGAACATGGGGTCATGGTCAGTTATTTGTTTTAGAAAGAAAAAAAGTCTTGTAATTGTCTTATTTAAAGTTCAATTGAATGAATAGAAGGCAGACGATTATGAGAATTATTTTGTGTTGATTATCTCAATGGTTGTGAGTTAATTATCCGTTCTTTGCTAGTTCAACCGTGGCACGTTGGGTGGTGATCTTAGACCCAATTTTCTAACCGTAGTGGTGAACCTGTAGCTTCGGTTTGATATCGCAACCCTACCTTCTTGTTTGATGATGTTTTGAGATTACAATGTCTTCATTTAGTAATCAAAGTGCATTGATCACATAATATATATTTTACGTTTGGGAAGACGTATCGATCACCCATACATGGCAGTTGTCACTTAAGTCACTAGAACCTATGACGAGGGACGATTTTGTCTTCACAAGGGTAGTAGTCTCAGCAACATGACAATTGTTATGTTATGGCTCGTTACCAAGTCATACGTTTCTTCGGAAAGTTGCCACGGTCATATCACATGACAACCACCTAAAAATGTTCTATGAAGCTCAGTGATAATATGTGTGTTAGTGCAAAAGATGGAGCAATTCCCAGGTTAGGACATTAACGGTTAACCCCCACAACAATATTGGAAAGTTTCCACCATCATATCACATGACAACCACCTCAATGTCAAAATTAAAGTATCAAAATTATGTGTTTAGACAAAGGGACTTTACACACTAATCATTATGAACCCCTTGATTTGACTCTATTTCTTCAAAGGTAATGGCAATGTATAAAGTCAAGTCCTTAGAATACCGAGTCATCGTCTATTAAAAATCAAGAATCTTTACAAACCAAATTCACAATTCACAACTTCTAGCAACCTTTTTAACATACTAACATACCAACTCTACATAGACATAGAAGTATGAATGTTTGAATCAACAAAACATGAAATTGGTGAATTGCTTCAAAGGTTGCAAAGATTCACTTTCAATGTAAAAGATCACATTTTGAAGTCATTAGCACAAACCAATATTGAATCCATGATTGATGCTAACTACTCATTGGAGGTTCATCTCCCCAAAGTGATTCAAATAACTTAGCCAAGAATGACAATGCAAAAAAACAAATATTAAACTTGTATAAACACAAATATGCATCATTACAAGATTTCAAAATTGTTGTAATGTTCTAGAACCTTGGAAATGAAGCTAAACTACTAAAAATACGAAAATTTCAAAGTGAGAAAGTCTAAAAGATGTGGAGAATTCTACCTCCTCTGAAATGGTGCAAAATGGCATATTTATAGGTTGTCTGCAAGGTGGGGCATGACCCGTTCCTGAGGAGGCACGACCCCATGTGCACCTAAAATCTGCTCCACTAAGTTGGTCGTAACAGAATCAGATATGGTAGTGTGCACGAGTGCTTGACCTTCGGCATGGGGGCGTGTGAGCTTGAACACGAGGCAGTGGGTCCTGTCATATTTGTTTGTCTCCTGACCTATGGCACGGGGGACATGCCTGATGAGGCACGACCCGTGCCTCTTCTGCTGCTTTTGACCAATTCTTCGTCATTTTGCACTGTTTTTCGCTTGTTTGGTCATTCAGTGGTCTTTTGTTCCTGAAAACTCAAAGTAAACTAAATAAGGGTCTAATCTACTAGAGTTTCAAGAAAACAAACATAATCGAAATGAATTTGATGTGAAATATATGTATAATTTTGTGCACATCACTTTGTTATTAGACCCAACCCCCACTCCAAGAAAGAGAGACTATAAGAATGAGAGAAAGGAAAGATTATTATTTCATTCATCTTTAAAAATACACCATGTGTGTGTGTGTGTATATATATATATATATATATCAATACAAAGTGAAACCATAAACTAAATCATAAGTGAGATTAAATGATGACATAAGTGGGGAGTAATAATGGCTGTCTTTATATATATATATATATATATATATATATATATATATATATATATATATATATATATATATATATATATGAGGGATATTTTACAAAGTCAAAAAAGTATAAAAAGCCTAAAAAGTCGTTTAAAAACCTCACCACCACCCCCAAAAGCCTAAAACTCCCACCCCAACCCCAAAACCTAACCCCCACCCCACCCCCAAAAACCTAAATCCTAACAAAAAACCTAAAAAAAACCGAAAAAGTCGTCTAAAAATACCACCACCACCCCCAAAAGCCAAAACCCCCAACCACCCCCCCCCCTAAAAAAACCTAACGCCCACCCCACCCCCAAAAACCTAAAACCCCCACCACCACCCTCAAAAGCCTAAATCCTAAAAGCTAAACCGTAAGGCAAAAAATAAACCCTAAAATCTAAACCCTACAAGCTAAAATCGTAGAGTTAGACGATACGGTTCCAACGCCACCGATATGAGTAAAATCGGAGTTCGTATGAGCCGGTTATGAGCGTTTTAAATGACTTTTTAGGCTTTTTACATTTTTTTGACTTTGTAGCCAAACCTCACTATATATATATATATATATATATATATATAAGGGTGGCTTTCAGAGAAAACCAATAGTTAGGCGAAAACCACTAAAAAAATATTTTTAACCAATAATATAATAATATTTATTTTTTTATTTTTTTAAAGAGTATCAATGTAATATTACAAATTTTTACCAAAATATCATTTAAATATTGGTTTACGTATACGTAACCCATAGTGTTACGTATACGTAAATAGAAAACAAAAAAATTCAAAAAAATTGCGGTTACGTATACGTAACCCATAGTATTACACATTGTTTTAGTGGTTTTCTCGGTTTTCGCCTAACTTTGTGGTTTTCTCTTGATCTTTCCCCTATATATATATTCTACAAAATCTAAAAACTGTAAAAAGTGTAAAAAGTTTTTTAAAAACCCCACCACCACCCCCTCAAAACCTAACCCCCATCCCACCCCGAAAAACCTAAAACCCCCCACCCCCACCCCCAAAAACCTAAATCATAACAAAAAAAAACCCTAAAATGATGAAAAAGTCGTCTAAAAACACCACCACACCCCCAAAAGCCTAAACCTCCAACCCATCCCCCCCAAAAACCTAACCCCCACCCCACCCCACCCTCAAAAACCTAAAACCCCCACCCCCACCCCCACCCCCACCCCCACCCCAAAGCCTAAATACTAAAAGTTAAACCCTAAGTCTAAACCCCTAAGGTTAAATCCTAAGGCAAAAACTAAACCTTAAAATCTAAACCCTACAAGCTAAGATCGTAGAGTTCGACGAGACGGTTCCAATGTCACCAAAATGAGTAAAATCGGAGTTCGTATGAGCCGGTTATGAGCGTTTTAAACGACTTTTTACACTTTTTACACTTTTTTGACTTTTTAGCGAAACCTCACATTATATATATGTGTGTCTGGTGTAACTGGAATAATATCAGGCTCAGGGGATGGAACTAAGGACATACCTGGGTCATGGTTCGGTTGTGAATCAGGTGTCTCTGTTATCTTATCCTTATTTCACATGGCATATGTGAAAATCAACGGTGGGAGCTCTGTTGGTAGGCCAGATGTAGCAGGAACCGGATATGTGACGTCTAAGACCGGAGGTGCAGATGTATATGGAATAGGGAATATAGAAATGGTAGGAATGGACTCGGGTATAACAAGATCATGAAACAGATCAAACAACGAAGCAGAGGACTCGAGAAAGTAAGGATAGGACTCATGAAAAGTAACATCAGTACTAGTAAAGTATCAATGAAAAGAGGGACTGTAGCACCAATACCCTTTCTAAACATGAGAGCAACCAAGAAAGATGAAAGGAATGGCCTGCGGGTCAAGCTTAGTGTCCCGTGGACGATGATCATGAACATATGTCACACATCCAAAAAATTTAGGTGTGAGGGGAAGAGGAGTTCCCATAGGGAATATAATAGAAAACGGGGTTTTACACCAAGAACAGAAGAGGGCATGCAATTAATTAGGTGGGCTGCAGTAAGGACAACATCACCCCAGAATCGATGAGGAACATGAGAATGAATCATGAGTGTGCGAGTAACATCCAACAAATGGCGATGCTTGCATTCAGCAACACCATTCTGCTAAGATGTATACGCGTAGGATGTCTCGTGAATTATACCATGTGTTTTGAGATACGTAGAGAAATCAGTTGATAAATATTCTTTTACATTATCAGTACAGAGAGTTTTTATAGATGTGTTAAACAGATTTGGGACATATGAATGGAATTCTAGAAAGATCGAATTTATTTCACTATGAGACTTCAACAAATAAACCTAAGTAACACGAGAATAATCATCGATGAAAGTAACAAAGTACTCAAAGCCTATAGGGATTTTGACAAGGGAAGGACCCCAAACATCAAAATGCACAAGTTCAAACAAATGACAAACTTTACTACACACTTTTGGAGGATGGACGTCCGGTATATTTACCAAGCTGACACGAATTATAATGAAAATTATCTTGAACAGAAAAGTCCGGTCTCATCTGCCTAAGAACCGTTGATGAGGGATGGCCTAACCGGCAATGAGCATCCCTGATATTTGAATCACATATATTTGTAAATATACCTTGATTTCCAGACATGTGACGTGTGGCTCCAGAATCAATCACCCATGATAAGTCAAGGCTATAAAACGTACCCGGATGTGCTGAGTTGGTTTGAGGACTAGGCGATAAAGAGGCAAGCAACCGTTGGAGAAAATCATACTCCTCCTTGGTGATTGTATAGGTGCGAGCAACATTCTTTCTGTCTTCCATTTTCATTAAATAAGGTAGTTTAAGAACAACAACTGACAAGTCAAGTACGAGATAGAAACAGTAGTTCTGGCAAGATTCTGGACCGGAACACAAGCAGTAACAGCAGGACAACAGGAAACAAGATCAAGAACAGCAAGAAACCGGACAACACGAATAGCAACAGGAACAAGATCGAAAACAAGTAGCAGCAGGTACGTGGTGGCAACAGGTCTAGATAGGAACAACTGAGCAGTCAACATGAAAAAAATAAGTAGTAATAGTTCTGGAACAGTAAGGGCAGCAGAAACAAGTCTCGGACTAGAAAACAGGTGGTTGTGGCAACCGGCGACTGATTCCGACGAGACTAAACGGAAACAAGTCTCGGACTAGTAGAGTCTGGCTGTAAGCAGTATATTTTTGATGAAGAAAAACGGATTCTGACACTAAAAAGTAACAAAAACGTGGTAATCAGTACCTCAGGTGTTCCTGGGGACAGAAACTAGGTGAAAATGGTGGCTAACGACAGATTCCGGTCAATTCAGGTGGCGGCAGATGGTGGTCAGCAACGATTGGTGGTGGCGATGGTAGGAATTTGTTCAGAACTGAATGGCGACGAAACAGGAAGAAATCCGACAAAGATCCGGTTTCTCACGCGCTCTCACGCGCCAGAAACAGGGCGTAGAGTGGCGGTGCGTCCGGCGGTGGATCAGGGACGGGCTTTCCGGGGTCTGCTAATCGAACGTCTCTGGTCCCGATGGTAGCGGCAGTGAGACAAAATGATGTCTCGAAAAAATATTTTCGAACTAGAAGAGGGGCAGCAGTGAGAAACCGGGACATAACTGGAACAAGGGCTGTAACTAGGAATCGGGTTGGAACATGAGCTGTACCAAGAGCCTTAGCTCTGATACCATGAAAAAGTGGGAGAATGTCTTAATAGTATATATTTAAGAGAAGAGAGCTCCTCTATTTATAGAGGAGATAAACCCTAGCATATCTCTATCTAAGGCCCCCATGGGTTTGTCATAGTAGGCAATACATCATGGGCTACAAAACTAATATTTACATTTAATATTCACTAAGGAGGGTTCACATTCTTTTTTTGTTAAATCATGCATATAATTTAAACTCAATAAAGATCTTGCAATACAAACATATATACGTACACACATGTGTGTAAATGATAATTAGGGAAAATGCTATTATTATGGAAGAACATATTGATCAATTACACTCTTATTAATCATTTAGCATTAGTTTTAACATGTTTGTCAAAACTAAACAGTTAATCGCTCTATGAATAAGAGGTTTGCATGATTTAGAGGGATCGAGCCTTGATCATTGTTTAATAAGTATTCTAAATGAATGAATAAAAACTTTTCATTTTTACCCTCAGTCTAAAACAAGTCTTACTTACAAAATGAATGATTGATAGTTGTTCTTAATGACAAAAAAAATTAAAAACTTTCACCTTGTGGGTTATTATACATGAAACAATGTAAAGTATGTTGAATGATATTATCACAAAATAATTAAAACTTATATTGAAACGAAAGAAAGATTATTTTGCTACTTTATTTACTGAAATTCTAATGAACATTCTTATCTTTTTTACTCTTTCCTTTAATTTTTGTGTTCGTTTTGAAATTAAGCCTGCAGAGAAGTTTCCAAGTCTAGTATCTTCAGATTCTCTATTGGGGAGGTAGTGTTACCGCTTTGTTAACTTCTTAATTTTTAGACAGTTTTGATATTATTTGCAATATTATTGTTATGCAAATTCAGTTTTGAGTGCCAACTATGACTTGTGATGCAGATTTCCATACTCATTGCCTTGCCTTTGTATCTCCACTTTCGCACTTTTTGTGACCATTGGTGCAATTTGGCTTCCGGTACAGTTTTATGTAGTTAACATTTTCTTAGTAGTTACATCTTAACATGATATTCGTTCAATATTTTGAGTCAAATTCTACATTTAAATCTCCTATATGATCAAGAAAATAAGTAGAAAATATGAGATATTAATGAAATGTTAGATTGTTTAGTAAAAACTTGAGAGTCTGAGCTGCAATTGATGCCTGAATAATCATGTGCTTAACCAAAAACTGAAGATAACATATCATAAAAATCAAACATGGGGTTTGACATTTGACTGTGCATATCCTCATCCTTGTTTTGATAGAGTGTTAACAAATGATAAATAAATCAAATATTATTTAAGTGCATCCTCTAAAAAAACTGCATTGATCCAAAGACCATGTTAAAAAACAAATCAAAGCTTGATTTATATGGCCTTTCTAATTTTTGTGAACATATATCTTGTTTGATTTCATGTTCTTAACATTGCAGGAAACATTACACTTCCATAAAAAAAAATGAGTTGGAGTCTGCTTCAGATGTACCTGATGCTGAGGAAAAAGATTCTACTTTAATGAGTCTCCTCAAGAACTGGCCCTTAATGTCTTCTATCATTATCTATTGTGTTTTCTCTCTTCATGACATGGCTTACACTGAGGTAGATTTTAAAAGCTGGTTATTACTTGCAAAATCACCATGCTTTTAGAACTCTGATTACATTCACAAAAGTTCAGCCATTATAACTTCTAAAATGGTGTTGATTTTTATCGTTCGCAGATTTTCTCATTATGGGCTGTAAATCCTAAGAGTTTGGGGGGACTCAACTATTCTACTGACGATGTTGGCACAGCCCTATCGATCACAGGTGAGAACTTAGGTACCAGACTCAAAATGTTCATTACTGAAAGGGGTTATTGACTTTCCAAACTTGACATGTCATTGTATACTATTACCATTGCTAATAACTAAGCCTTGTTGTAGGGTTGGGTCTTCTCCTTTTCCAAATTGCATTATATCCAATTGCAGACAGGATATTTGGGCCCATAATGGTAGCTCGCATCTCAGGAGTAAGCAGTCTTCCTTTCCTTTTGAGTTATTATTCGTCCTTCGTTTCCTCCGCTATCTATTATTTGTCTGCACATGGCCTAGTGGCATTGGTGATTACCCCCACAAAAGTGGTTTGGTTTCAAATCCTGCAAGTGTAGGTTTAGGTGACATTTTAGGAGTAAAAAAGTTGTTCTAAAAAATCTATTATTTGTGTTCCTTTTGACTTTGGAAGTCAAACTTGTGCTTAACAAATTGTAATTATCATTTGTTTTTCTGCATTTTTAATGCAGATTCTTCTCTTCATCTGTGATAATTGTTGTACTTTCTAATTTCATTACATGTTCACAAAGAAGAATAAATATATTCATAAAAATTAGACTAAATTACGTTGTTTGTTATCTTAAGTATAAGAAATTACACCTCTACAAATTAATAGAGGAAACATGTATTAGATAACCAGGTGTTGCTTCATGGGTTAACACACCTATTTCTTGTGTAGGTTTTGTCTATACCTCTACTCGCATGTTATCCATACATGGCGTTGTTGTCTGGCCTCGTGCTCACCTTTACAATAAATGTTGCATCGATCGTAAAGAACGTTTTATCAGTAAGTTTTGAAGAGACTAAATCTTGTCTACTTTATGAAGTTTTCTTGATTAACTGCTATTTATCACTTAATTTAAGATATGAATGAATACATTTGTTCTTATGAAAAGGTGGACATGGTAATTTCCACCATTCAATTTAAAAATATGTCGAATTGAGCTATATTTTATTGATAACATGCAGGTCAAATTTATAAAACTTGAAAAAATTAGATAGAAAAGAAATGGGTCACACAGTTTAAAGTCATCCCAAGTAGCTCAAGTGTTTCGGACTGCGTAAATTTTGATTTATTAAAAAATTGGAACACAAATTATTATCACAATTCTGGCAATCAATTTTAATATTAACGGAATTCACAAAACGGTTAAAAATATGTTTGTAGCTCTACCAAACTGTTTTAAGTTTCATAATTTAGTTTCTTATTTTAACCAGGTGTCCATCATGACAGGGACCTTCATGCTGCAAAATAAAGCTGTGGTAATGTTCACTGTGTCTAAAACTTTTTATTTTATCTTCCAAAAGTGTTGAGGCATATAAATTAGCTTTTATATTAGAACATATGTACATGGATAACAGGATCAGCACCAAAGAGGTGTGGCCAATGGTATTGCCATGACTTTGCAGTCAACTTTTAAAGCAATTGGTCCTGCATGTGGGGGAGCACTGTGAGTACTCATTTTTCTTAATACTTTTTTTCCAATTTTTGTGTCACTCACATTAAGTCTTATTTCTGTCTTTTTATGTAGTTTATCATGGTCTCAAAAGAGACTCAATGTAGCATTTCTTCCAGGTATATATATTCAAATGAAATCATTTAATGAAGAAAAGCTTAGATTATATTGTAACAATGTAGCTGTTTATCGCATTTTCTACACATTAATATCCATCGAATCCAAAAATAACATTTTAAACAAATGTTTGTGGCTTGGCAGAACCCAACCCAACCCAACCCAACCCGCACTAAAATTACCCGTCTGAACCTGCTTTTAACTGTTACCCAACCCTGCTGGTCCACCTGATGAACCTTATATATTAGATTTTATGCTACATAAAGTAATTTGCAAACCAGTAATATTACTTCATTGCTATGGGACAGTTGATGCACAAAAAATCCTCTTTACAACTTGTATGAGAATAGTTGCATAAAAAATTCTTGTAAATTAATTAGATTTACTGGTTTATTTCATTGCAGGCACCCAAATGATATTTTTCATCTTGAATGTGATCGAGGGAATTGGTGTTTTGCTGACGTTCAAACCGTTCTTGACTACAAACCATTACTAGTTCATGTTGGAGGTTTGTTTTGTAATTCCAAGTTTTAAAGGGACTTGTTTTGTATTTTCTTTATTTCCTTCTTGTATAAATAGGAGAGTCTAATGTCTATATTTGGTCGACTACTCCCAAATTTTGTTTAATAAGAGATTCCCTAATTCCCTAATTCTTCCTAATCAAAGTCTGTTATTGTTCGTTATTTCCTGGTGCCTTGCTTCAATTGGTATGAGAGCTTAGGGAAGATAATGCTCTAAATGATCCAAAGGACTGGATATGGATTTAAGATTTGGACGAACATACGAACAAAGATCAAGAACAACGATGGGGGATGCTGTTAACAACCAAACAATCATGATTAGGGATAATTTTACGACGATTCAACTTCAATGCCCAATTCTTACAACTACGAATTACACTATTTGGGCCGTGAAATTGAAGGCAATCTTCAATGTTCATGGTCTTGGGAGGTGATTGAACCAGGAGCAGGCGTACAAGTTGATGCGAAGAAGAATAACGCTGCCATAGCGTACTTGTTTCAGATAGAAGAGTTGGTACTCCAAGTAGCTAATCTTACGACCGTCAAGGAAATTTGGAATTCATTGAAAACCAGATTTGTAAGTGTTGATCGAGTCAAGAAGGCTCGATTACAGACTCTCAAGAATGAATTCGAAGTGCTAAGAATGAAGGAGGGTGAAAACATTGATGAGTTTACGGAAAGTTAAGTGCAATTTCATCAAGGGCAAGTGACCTTGGTGAACCCTTTCAAGAAGTTGTTCCGGTACGTAAACTCCTTGATTCGGTACCTGAGATGTTCATTCATATCGTTGCCTCAATTGAGCAGTTTGTTGATCTTGAGACAATGCACCTTCAAGAAGCAATTGGAACGTTGAAAGCGTTTAAAGAGAGAACATGTATGAAGAATAAGCATTCCATAGTTAAAGATGATCAACTGTTACTTACATATTCTGAATGACAATCTAAGAAAGAGTCTGACTCAAAGAATAAGAAATGGGGAAAGTCAGACCGAGCTAATAGATATTCAAATGGAGGTCGAGAACGATCAAGTCATAAAGGAAGAAACAGGGTTCATGACCATTCTAAGACTATGAGACAAGGAGATTTAAGAAGAAAGATAAGTCAAAGATTAAATGCTTCAAGTGTGATGTATATGGGCATTACTCCATTGAATGTCCTACTTTAAAATTGAAGGAACTTGAAGCCAATTTAACTCAAACAGTGGAAGAGGAACCTGCACTCTTGATGACAATTCGAATAGAAGACCAGAAGGAGATTGTGTTCTTGAATGAGCATAAAGTAGTGTGCGCCAAATATGAGTCAGAACTAAGTGGAATATGAGTGGTATCTTGAAATGGAGCTTCAAACCACATGACTGGAATCAATCAGTTTTTCAAGTCTTGACAAGAATGTGGGGGGTAAGGTGAGATTTGGTGATGGGTCTTGTGTGTTATTCAAAGAAAGAGGCCCCGTGATCTTGGAAGGAAAGAATATGGAGCAAAGATTATTTACATATGTCTATTTTATCCCACGTTTGAAAAGCAATATTTTGAGTCTTAGGCAGGCAACAGAGGGAGGATGTGAGATAAGGATGAAAGATGAGTTCTTATGGATGTATGACAATAAAGGCAAGTTGTTGATGAAGGTATTAAGATCTCCTAACAGGTTTTATAAGACAAGGTTAAGCATAGGGTCACTAATATTTTTTCTGGCTAAAGTTGATAGTTCCCCTTGGCTTTGGCATGGGTGGTTGGGCCATACTAACTTTGAGTCACTTAAAATGATGACAAGTAGACAAATGGAGGTTTGTTTTGTAATTTCAAGTTTTAGAGGGACTTGTTTAGTATTATCTTTATTTCCTGGTTTTATAAATAGGAGAGTCAAATGTCTGTATTTGGTTGACTATTCCCAAATTCAGTTTAATAAGAGATTACCTAATTCCCTAATTCTTCCTAGTCAAAGTTTGTTAATACCATCTTTAACGTTAATATGCGTAAGAAATCTCTGGCCGGCGTGAAAGAGAGAGGGAGAAGGGAAGACGGGTGTGGAGGACGTGACGGGAGAGAGTGATAGTGATATCCGTCTCGAAAGATGATCTCCCATGGGGATGATAAGAGGGGAGGAGAGAGGGAGGGAGGTGAGTTGTCACGATGGAGATGGCCTAACGATGAAGTAACAAGTTCAATGGCTAGAAATACAAGAATTGTAAAACTTTGAAAGGTTTTCTTCATATTCCCCAAAGGGTAATAAATATTTTTTATTTGAAATATCGTAAAAGTTGATTGATAAAAATAAAGCTATAATAATATAAAATAGAAAAAAAAAACTAGACATTTTATTGTTATAAATAAATACTATTATCTTGGTATCGATGACTAAATACATATTTATGTAGTAATTTAAATAAATAAAATAAGCGGCCATTAATTTTAAAATATTTATGTGTGAGTAAAATAAATAAGTTATTATAAATGTAAAAGAAATAAAATCTATAAAAAATAATAAAAATAAATAAATACATAAAGATATTAATTTATAAAGAATTTAAAGAATAAAGAGAAAAAGAGAAGAAATGAAAGAAATAAAATAGAAAAGAGAAAGGAGTTAAACAAAATTTATATTGGTTAATACTATTGGGATCTCCCGTATAGTTTAGCTTTCAAGAATTTTATCAAAACCCAAAACGCAGTCTTAATCAAATCAAGACGGAAAAACCGCACCAGTGATCTAGTTGTAAGAACTTTAGAAACAAGAGATGAAGAACATGTAATTAACTACTTTAATTACATACCTTTGATCTTGTAGATTATGGTGGATGAAAACACTTCAGATATCCACGACAGTACAACGAACAGAGGTTACTAGCCCCTACACGGAACTTCTACCGGCACGCAAAACTGTCACATCCCCAAATTATTTACTTAATAAATAAATAAATTAATTAAGGTTGCAACGATTGGTAACGTTACACAACATCGGAAGCTAATTGAAGACTTCTAAAATATTAAACACTATTACAAATACTAAAATAAACTAGTACATTGTCCTAAAACCATATAGGTCAAAACCGACTTGAGGTTTGACAATCATGCTTCTTCGGCTTCTAGGGCTTTGATTCGAAGGGTTAACCTATTCCAACCGTGTCATAGCTATGAATTACCTGAAAAACATACTTAAAAATATCAACACAGAGGTTGGTGAGTTCACAGGTTTAATTGTCTCAATGTAAAATAGTATTTCCTTGAAAACATTGACAAAAACATTTGCATATGAACAAATGGAAAAACCATTTGTATGTAAACAATTGGCAGATCCATCTGCATGAAAACGATCTCAAGTTTCAAGTATTCAAGTTTTCCCGTGCACAAAAAACGTTTTCAAGTATCAAGTGTATGCATGTGCACGAAAACGATTTCAAGTATATATTAAATGAGACCAAGAAATCATATCAAGTTTGACCCATCAAGTTGACCCATCGTAACTAGCTAGGTATACGAAGTTTATTTTACATGAGTGTTAACCAAACCATGACACATGTATTTTTGCCCCCAGCTCGTACCACCCGAGCACACGGTTGAACACTATGCGGTCATTCGACCAAAATCTATCGAACCATGAACGGGAGTGTCAATCCCAAATAGTACTATCCACAAGATGACATTCTGGCACAGGGGCCTCTTGGACTCCACATCAGGCCGGTACTCGTCCTTCTTGGACTCCACATCAGTCCAGTTCATGGGCCCCTTAACATAACCGGTGGCCAAACTATTCACAACTTAATCTCCAGTGTTTTGGGCTCCCCAACAGCCCAGCTACCAGCCTTGGGCCTCTTCCCCACCCTGCCCTTACCCGACAGCCCCATAGAGGCAAACACCTTCCTCGGGCCAGCCTGCTACTCCAGGAATTCTTGGCCCACGCCCAAATCAGGCTTATGCAGCCTCAGAATGCAGTCTTACCCCAACAGATTTGGAGCAGGCCTTCCACACTATGTCACTAACACCATCGGATCAGAACTGGTATATGGACACGGGTGCTACCTCTCACATGACCAACAACCAAGGTACGTTCTCCTCTTATATCCATAAGGGTAATTTTCAGAACGTAATTGTAGGTAATGGAGCTCAACTTCCAATCCATGGAACTGGTAACCAAATCCTACCTCCCCCTTTCCCGCCTTTAAATTTATATAATGTCCTCCACGTTCCAACTATTATTGAAAATTTGCTTTCTAGTTGCCGATTAACCACCGACAATAACATCTCAATTGAATTTGATCCTTTTGGTTTTGATGTGAAGGATTTCCGGACCAGAACCCCTTTTCTCATATGTAACAGCATGGGGGATCTTTACCCGCTCAATTTTACATCTCCCTCTGCCGTTACAAGCCCACATGTTTTTGCGGCTATTACTCAAGATCTTTGGCATCATCGTTTGGGACACCCGGGATCTCTAGTTTTGTCTCATTTAAATAAACAATTGTCTTTATCTTTCAGTAATGTAAACACTTCGGCTGTTTGCCAATCTTGCATTTTGGGCAAGCATGTTAAACTACCTTTTGTTTCTTCTACCTCTATTACTTACTCTCCATTTGATATTATTCACAGCGATCTTTGGACCTCTCCCGTCCTTATTTCGACAGGTCATAAATATTACTTAGTGTTTCTAGTTGATTACACTAATTTCCTATGGACATACCCACTAGCTACCAAAACACAAGTGTTTCCCACCTTTATAAAATTTTATCAACTTATAAATACTCAATTCAATGCAAAGATAAAACCCCTTCAGTGTGATAATGGTAAAGAATATGACAACAATTCTTTCAAAAAAAATTGTGACTCACATGGCATGGTCCTTCGTTTCTCATGCCCGTACACATCTTCCCAAAATGGCAAATCCGAAAGAAAAATACGTTCCATTAACAACGTTCTTTGAACACTTCTAGCCCATTCATCGGTCCCCTTAAATTTTTGGCACCATGCCTTGGATCTTACCACTTACCTACTTAATATCCTACCTAGTAAAATCCTCTCCTTCTCCACTCCCATTTTTCGCTTATATAATCGCCACCCTTCATACTCTTCTCTTCGGGTTTTTGGTTGCTTATGCTACCCAGTCGTACCCTCCACCACCATCCACAAGCTTCAAAACCGGTCATACCCTTGTGTCTTTTTGGGTTACCCGTCCACCCATCGTGGCTATAAATGCTACAACATTTCCACCGGTCAAATCTCTATCTCCCGACATGTCATATTTGATGAAACAGTTTTTCCTTTTCAAAAAGTTGCACATCACTCCACCTAGGTACGATGTTTTCACCTCTGATCCTCACCCATCCATTTGGTTCACTCAGCCCCCCTCCCCACCACACCTCAGTCCCCAACACCGCCTCCTATTACCACAACCCCCCCCCCCCCCAAAACACCACCAACTACCTATCCGATAACTTATTCTAGACGACCAAAACCACCACAGCTTGCCCCCGCTCCCTCTTCTCATGTCCATACTACTGTTGCGGTTTCACCACAGCCTACACACCCACATCAGCCCCCTAACCAACCCCATCCTCCTGCCCGCACCATTCACACCCGTAGTATGTCGGGTATTTCAAAACTGAGACAACCCTCTTTAATCTCCACACTTCCACCACTATTTCCCCATTTCCTCACAACCCCACCGATGACTTAGCCAACCCGGATTGGAAAAACGCCATGCTCGATGAGTTCTGTGCTCTTATCGATAATAAGACGTGGGAATTGGTACCGAAACATCCTAATATGAACATTGTGAGAAGTATGTGTATTTTTCACCATAAGACACGTTCGGATGGCTCCTTAGAAAGATATAAGGCTCATTTGGTGTGTGACGGACGCTCACAGCAGATAGGTGTGGATTGTGGTGAAACTTTCAGCCCTGTGGTCAAACCGGCCACCATTCAAACCGTTCTTAGAATCGCGGTCTCAAAATCTTGGCCTATTCATCAATTGTATGTGAAAAACGCCTTTCTCCATGGCAAATTGGACGAAACAGTGTATATGCATCAGCCTATGGGATTTCGTGACGTTCGTCATCCTGATTATGTATGTCTATTAAAGAAATCACTCTACAGTCTTAAGCAAGCACCACGTGCATGGTATCAACGCTTTGCTGAATATGCATCTTGTATGGGATTTCGACATAGCCAGTGTGACAACTCTTTGTTTGTCTATCGTCATGGTAATGACACAGCCTACATCCTGCTATATGTCGATGATATTTTGTTGGTCACGTCTTCTGATGCCCTACGACATCACTTCATCAGACTCTTGGATAATGAATTCGCCATGAAGGACCTTGGGCCTATCGGTTATTTCCTAGGGATTGCAGTCACTCGGCTGCAGAATCACACCTTATTCTTAAGCCAACAGAAGTATGCTTGTGCGATTCTCTATCAGTCAGGTATGACAACTTGTAATCCCGTCATCACTCCCGTTGACACCAACCACAAACTAAGTTCCAAAGATGGCACTTTGCTTGAAAATCTCACAGAATATCATGAATTATGTGGTGCTTTGCAGTACCTAACTTTCACAAGACCCGATATAAGTTATGCCGTCCAACAGGTGTGTATGCACATGCACGCTCCTCGCTCCCCACATATGCATGCTCTCAAACGCATTCGGCGTTATATTCATGGCACCATCACCTACGGGCTCACTATTACCTGATCGGCACTCGCTCGCTCATTTCCTACACTGACGCCGGTTGCCCGAATACCCGGAGATCTACCTCCGGTTGCTGTGTTTACATGGGGGACAATCTAATCTCCTTGTCCTCAAAGAGACAGCCTACCTTGTCACGGTCAAGTGCCGAGGCAGAATATAGGGGTGTTGCAAACGTCGTTTCTGAAACTTGTTGGGTGAGGAATCTATTATGTGAGCTACCAATCTCCATCCAAGGCCACCCTTGTCTACTGTGATAATGTAAGTGATGTTTACTTATCAACTAATCTAGTCTAGCACCAACGAACAAAGCACATTGAGATAGACATTCATTTCGTCTGCGAAAAGGTGTCCAAAGGCCAAGTCAGAGCTCTCCACATTCCTTCGCGCTTCCAAATTGCCGACATCTTCACAAAGGATCTTCCACGCCTTCTGTTTGAAGATTTTCGTTCTAGTCTCAACATTCAGCCTCCTCCCGTTTCGACTGCAGGGTGTATTAGCATTAGATATATTCTTGTATTAATATCATTATTTATTAGTCATAATTAGTGTAGGCTTATTGTATTCTAGTCATAATTAGTGTAGGCTTATTGTATGTTATATATACCTTCGAATGTAATGAGCTAAAGGCAAGGAATGAAATTAACTCTTTGAATACCACAGCTTTCAACCACTATATTTTTTAAATGACCACATGTGTTTGCATGAGTTGAAAAACTAATCACTCGTCTTTTTTCAGGAATTATAAAAAATTCATGTTTCTCAAAGTTAATTGTTTGTTTATCCATGGCCCATTGTCACTTTTACTAAGTAGAATCTTTCTGAAAGTGGGAGAAGAAAACGATAATACTGTGAGGGTGGCAATAGATTCGGACCAATCAATGCACCTTTGTCATATTTGGATTCTCCATTAAGTTGATAGCTTTGTTTTTAAGTCGATTATAACAATCAATTTTTAGACTTTTGGAAGTGAGTTTGGGTTGGTGATTCATAAAACATGGGTGGCAATGAGTTTCAGAAGCCACTTTTGAACAAAGTGTATCATGTAAACTGTCCCGGGTGTTATGTTGATCAGAAGAAAGAGCTCCAAACCGGGTTACCGATAAAGGAAGTGTTTTGTATATGGGTTATGGCGCTCTCAGTCAGTAAGCAACTCTTATTCATATTAGTTCTTCATCTATCTCCATCACCACAAGTTAGATTCGTGTAAACACGTATTTGAATGAGATGAAACACATAGACACTTCTCTTTTTGAAAGGTTTATGTGAATTTCAAACTTTCTTTAAATGTTATAATTCAAAGTTATTTGTTTATCGCGTATAGCAAATAAAATCTTTTTTCAAAGTAGAAGGTTGGATGACTCTAAACTGTTTGTCCCATTTCATTATAGCTGTGAATTAAAGTTTTACCCCTTTGATGGCCTTTAGCAATAAAATATAATCCAAACCGACTCATTTTCAAATACATGGGCTAAAACTGCCTCCCTAGTAACTATTAGCATCAACTTTTTCAGAAGAATCTGAAGAATAATAAACCTTACATCATAAAAACAATTTCTTATGCCTTTTGGAGCTTGGGAAAAATTATCTTGATGTTAAATGCTTGATGTGTATTTCGATTATTCTTTCTCAGCACTGCCAATATCATCTCTCTTTCCGTTTCTTTATTTCATGGTAAGTATGTTCACATCTGCATTTGCTTTGCTTCCCATTTTCCATATTTTGACATTTGGAATTCTTTATCTTGATTTTATTGTAGATAAGGGATTTTAACATTGCAGAGGAAGAGGAGGACATTAGTTACTATGCAGGCTATGTAGGTAAGCAAATTTGCCCATCATGGCGGTGTTTGGATGTGTGTTTTGAAATTGATTATGTGATATTTTGTAGTTAGAATCAGATGGTGTTTGGATAAATGAATCAGATTTCCAAACACTCACTATCTTTCATGGATGAATAAATGGCATTGGTTGATTGATTTTCTACTGAAAGCATATCTCATATGATGCTCAACTTTATGAAGGGTCTGCATATATGATAGGAAGGGCAATGACATCTGTACTCTGGGGATTGGTTGCTGATCTATATGGTCGAAAACCAGTTATTCTTTTGAGCACTTCAGCAGTGTTCGTAACTACTTCAACAGTTACTATTTTGCCCACAATGTTTCATAATTGTTCTCTTAAAGCTTGTAATTTTCATCTTTTTCAGGGTTATTTTCAACACACTTTTCGGTTTTAGTGTCAACTATCGGATGGCTATCATTACAAGGTTTTTTCTTGGCTTTTTAAATGGGCTACTTGGACCCATAAAGGTAATCGTTATCTTACATCTTATACTACAACTATTCGATAGTGTGTGGATTTTGCCTGTTCATTTAACTTCTCTGCTGATTTGTTTTCTACAAAAAGGCATATGCATGTGAACTTTTCCGAGAGGACCATCAAGCTTTAGCATTGTCATCTGTAAGCAATCATGCCCTTTTCTTTTCTTTAATTTCCTATGACATCAGCTTCAAGTTGTTGCATTTTTAGATAGTCAATATCGTTTATCATAATCCATTCATTTTTTTTCATATAGTTTTCTTACCTGAAATTTTATAAATTGAGAGATCTATTTCAGATTAGTACAGCATGGGGGATAGGGCTTGTCATTGGCCCGGCTTTGGGAGGTTTCCTTGCACAGGTTTATATCTCCTGTTGCATCTTGATATGCTATATGCGCCTTATATATATCCAATGTGCAGAAAACAACTTGAAAATTGATTGAAAGAAGGGTATTTATGTCCAGTTCACCTTCACTAAGGATGGTTCACAATCTTTTTGTCAAAATTATGCATATAATTTAAACTCAATAAGGATCTTTCAATAAACTCAAAGATTTTGTGAATGTGTTTGTTAAAACTATTTTATTTACCCTCGGTCTAGAACAAGTCTTACTTAAAAAATGACTGATTGATACTTGTTCTTAATCACAAAAAGTTACAAATGTCACCTTATGGGTTATTTAAATGAAGTAAAGTAAGTTGAATAATATTATCACAAAATAGTTACAACTTATACTGAAATGAAAGAAAGATTATTTTGCTACTTTATTAATCAAAATTCTGATGAACATTCTTTTCTCTTTTACTCTTTCCTTTTAATTTTTGTGTTTGTTTTGAAATTAAGCCTGCAGAGAAATTTCCAAGTCTAGTATCTTCAGATTCTCTATTGGGGAGGTATGTTACCGCTTTGTTAACTTCTTAATTTTTAGACAGTTTTGATATTATTTGCAATATTATTATTATGCAAATTCAGTTTTGAGTGCCAACTATGACTTGTGATGCAGATTTCCATACTCATTACCTTGCCTTTGTATCTCCATTTTCGCACTTTTTGTGACCATCGGTGCAATTTGGCTTCCGGTACAGTTTTATGTAGTTAACATTTTCTTAGTAATTACTTAGGATTCATCTTAACATGATATTCGTTCAATATTTTGAGTCAAATTCTACATTTAAATCTCTAGCTTCTTGAAGCCAATCCTCCTATAGGATCAAGAAAAATAAGTAGAAAATATGAGATATTAATGAAATGTTAGATTGTTTAGTAAAAACGGAGAGTCTGAGCTGTAATTAATGTATGAATAACCATGTGCTTAACCAAAAACTAAAGATAACATGTCATAAAAATCAAACATGAGGTTTGACATTTGACCTGTGCATCCTCATCCTTGTTTGGGTAGAGTGTTATAGTCTTACAGATGACAAACAAAATAAAATATTATTGAAGCGCGCCCTCTAAAAAATTGCATTGATAGTGCATACCCTTATATGAAATCTGGTCCTTGGGAAATTGGATCCAAAGACCATATGGCCTCTCTATTTTTGTGAACATACATCTTGTTTGATTTCATGTTCTTAAGAACATGAATCTTATTTAAAAAACTTATTAAAATTGCAGGAAACATTACACTTCCATAAAAAAAATGAGTTGGAGTCTGCTTCGGATGTACCTGATTCTGAGGAAAAAACAGATGAAAGAAAAGATTCTACTTTGATGAGCCTCCTCAAGAACTGGCCATTAATGTCTTCTATCATTGTCTATTGCGTTTTCTCTCTTCATGACATGGCTTACACCGAGGTACATTTTAAAATCTGATTATTACTTACAAATTCACTGTTGCAAACAAATCCTTTGCAGAGCAATTTCTACCATCCTTTCAAAGTATAGTATCATTTTTTTTAAATATCTTAATACTATTATTCATACATTCAAAAAGTTGTTCAGCCATTATAACTTCTAAAATGGTGTTGATTTTTATCGTTCGCAGATTTTCTCATTATGGGCTGTAAGTCCTAAGAGTCTGGGGGGACTCAACTATTCTACTGACGATGTTGGCACGGTCCTATCTATCACAGGTGAGAACTTAGGTACCAACTCAAAATGTTCATTGCTGAAAGGGATTATTGTAAACTATTACCATAAGTAAGTCTTGATAATCACTAAGTCTTATTGTAGGGGTTGGCCTTCTCCTTTTCCAAACCTCATTATATCCAATTGCAGAGAGGATATTTGGTCCCATAATGGTAGCTCGAATCTCAGGAGTAAGCAGTCTTCCATTTTGAGTTATTATTTGTCCTTTTGACTTTGGAAGCAAACTTGTGTTTAACAAAATGATCATTTGTTTTTCTGTATTTTTAGCGCATATTCTTCTCTTCGTCTATATGATAATTGTTGTACTTTCTAATTTCATTATATATTTCGCAAAGAAGAACAAATAAATTCATAGAAATTAGATTAGATTACAGTGTATGTCCATATTTTGGATTTCATCCTAAGAAATTACACCTCTATAAATTACTGAGGGGGAAATAAGTATTTCTTGTGTAGGTTTTGTCTATACCTCTACTCACAAGTTATCCATACATAGCGATGTTATCTGGCTTCATGCTCTCCTTTACATTAAATTGTGCATCGATTGTGAAGAACGTTTTATCAGTAAGTTTTTCAGTGACTAAATATTATTTACTTTATGTAATTTACTTGATTAACTGCAATTAATCACTTAATTTAAGATATGAATACATTTGTTCTTATGAAAAGTGGACATGGTAATTTCCACCATTCAATTTGAAAATATGTCGAATTGAGCTATGTTTTATTGATAACGGGTCAAATTTGTAAAACTTAAAAAAATTATGTAAAAATGAAATGGGTCAGATGGTTTAAGAGTCGTCAAAGTAGCTCAAGTGTTTTCAACCGCGTAAATTTTGATTTATTCAAAAGTTACAATTTTGCAATCTTATTTAATATTTTATATACTTATGGAATTCATAAAATGGATAAAAAAATGTTTTCGGTTACCAAACCGTTCTACGCTTCCTAAAACTTACCTGTCATCCAACCCGCTCAACAGCTGATTTTGGCACCCATGGAAGCTGGTTTACACTATCATCACCAAATCTTTTTAAGCTTGTATATGACTGTAAGGTCATAGGGTTGAATTACATAAACTATTGATTTGTTACTAAAAGGTACATGGAATGAACCACTTTTACAAAACTAAAAATTAAAAGAATATTAAATATTTATCTGCATTGTAACTGATTCTTGACACTATTTCTTTCACATTAATTTAGTTTCTTATTTTAACCAGGTGTCCATCATAACTGGGACCTTCATGCTGCAAAACAAAGCTGTGGTACTGTTAAATGCTTCTAAAATTTTTATTTTATCTTTCAAAATTGTTGAGGCATATAAATTAGCTTTTATATTGATACCCATGTACATGGATAACAGGATCAACACCAAAGAGGCGCGGCCAATGGTATTGCCATGACTTTGCAGTCAACTTTTAAAGCAATTGGTCCCGCATGCGGGGGAGCACTGTGAGTACTTATTTTTTTTTTAAATTTCCATATTTTGTGTCAATTCACATAAGTCATATTTCTATCTTTTTATGTAGTTTATCATGGTCTCAAAAGAGACTCAATGCAGCATTTCTTCCAGGTACATATTCAAATAAATAAAAACCTTTTAAATCATTTAATTAAGAAAAGCTTAGATTATATTGTAACAATGTAGCTGTTTATCGCATTGTAAACATTAATATTCATCAAATCCAAAAATAATATTTTAAACAAATGTTTGTGGCTTGGCAGAACCCAAACCGACCCAACCATCGTTAAAATTACCGGTCTGAACCTGCTTTTAACTGTTACCCAACCCTGTTGGTCCACCTGATGAACCTTATATATATTAGATTTTATGCTACATGAAGTTATCTGCAAACAAGTAATATTACTTCATTGTTATGGGACAGGTGATGCACAAAAAATCCTCTTTACAACTTGTATGAGAATAGTTGCATAGAAAATTCTTGTAAATTAATTAGATTTACTGGTTTATTTAATTGCAGGCGACCAAATGATATTTTTCATCTTGAACGTGATCGAGGGAATTGGTATTCTGCTGACTTTCAAACCGTTTTTTACTACAAACCATTACTAGTTGGGAGCACTTGGAATCAAGATTGAACCCTCAATCCATACCGGTTAGGATTCTGTTTTTATTATGTTGTGAAACTTTAGTCGGCCGGTCAAATGATTTAAGTAACTGTTCATGCATGGACATTCGACAAGGTCGATATAAGTTTCTGTTGTAACTGTGAAAGGACCTCTAGCTTTTTATTAAAACTGTTTTCAGTCAAATCCGGTTAAACCCGTTCACAACCTATGTAATAGAACTTTTAAACTACAATAGTTATTACAATAATGAAACTTACAAGTTACAACCCATACTTATTTTTGTAAATATTGGTGTTTTATATTCAAAGTGTTTAGTTGATTGTTAAGGTAAAGTCTTTATGAAGCTTCCGCTACGAATGCTTTATTCTGAAATTTTTGGAACTGTTTTTGTGTAAACAAACAAACAAATGTATTCAGTAGAATCTCACTCATAGCATAACTATTGATAGGGCCTGGAGAGGGTGGGATTGGTACAAACTTTCCTCTATCCAGAGCGTAAAGAGACTACTCACAGTGAGACCTTCTGTTCCAAAATCCTTTTTTTATGGAAATAATAAAAAGAATGAATACTAGGGTTACAAAAATGTTGGTGTTATGTAATTGGAGTTGTGGTTGATTTTCTATGATGTTTACCAAACATTGTAGATTTTGAAAAATAATACGAAATTTGCATATATTTTTTCCTAAATCCAACCTTTAAGTCACATGCAAACATTTTTCTTGTTTCAATCCCGAATTAAACATTCAAGTCACATACAAACATTTTTCTTGTTTCAATCCCAAATTAAACATGCTTATTCAAACATCATTTCTATCAATTTCTATTTTTTTAGAAACGACATGAAATCATGTCTAGCATTAATCTCACTATTTCTTAGTTAAAAGTAAACTCTATTTCTACACGATGAGTCCATAAGGGGATGATTGTAACACCCTTAGCAAATCCCACATCGGTCGTGGACAGGAGAGAGATGTTGGGTTCATAAGGAATGATCTGCCTCAAATACGAACAACATGTTTTAGGTGTATTGGTTGTAGATGAGAGGAGAACTCCACAGTTAAGCGTGCTCCGGTGAGAGTAATCTAGGGAGGAGTCAGGGGCGGCCCTGAATAACTTCGTCATTTTTTTTGTTTATCCCCCAAAAATCGTCGTTAGTAGAAAATTTGAGATGAAGAGAGTGAAGTTTGTATTATCATTTGTTCTTCGCCCAACGATAGTAAGTTTGATGTGAGTTGTGACTTGTGAAGAGTAGGAAAATTGGAAATGGAAATAAAACTGTATCATGAAAAGCTTCTTTAAAGAAAAGTCTTGCAACTTTAAAAAATATGAATCAAGGAAAGTAAATTAAAATGTCAGAAGGAGAGTAAATGAAAAGACGTTAAACTTCTTTTTAGGTTTTTTCTTCTATTTTTAATTTGTCAAACAAATTTTAAATTTAGAACTTACTAATTTTTTTTCATATTTTCTACACTAAAATTAACATGGTATTTATAACATCAGTTCTTAAAATGGGTTTGACCGGTCCGACCACTGAATCGGTAAGAAGGTTGGTTCAATAACCAGCCCGGTTTTCAAAACATTACTTATTAGGGGAGAAGTGGTGATGTTGTTTTACGTAAACCAGTTAATGATTATTCGACTAATATACAATACAAAGTAAATGGACGGTACTTAATCAAATGCCCTTGACGTATACATGTAAATGCAAAAGAATGTATTATGACTGTCTAGTTTAAAATTTCTAGTTCCACCATTGGGTACCGTAGTTGATTAGTATATTCAAAAGAAGTTTTGTTTATTAGTTAATTACATATTATAGAATCTAGAAAGCGCTAATTAAGTTTAAAACAATAAAACTCAATAGGCCAGTAACTTTTTCAATCGATCGACCACCTACACCATTCGAAGTCAAAGTTCGACGGTCACTAGTTGCCACCGCCCCCTACAAAATCACAAAAATTACAATCGACAATCTTTTTGAGCTATTCGCAAAATCACAATCGACAATCACTAGGTTTGTAATCGACAATCATTTTGCTACACGAATTTTATTTTGTTTATTGTTATAACAATTATGGTCGTATTAATGAGTTTATATATATATATATATATATAATTTTATATTTTAGGGTTCATTATTACTAGTCGTACAGGGCATCCGAAATCTCAGGGACGGGCCTGGGATGGGTGACCCCTGGTAAGTTTTCACCCGGGCAACCAAAAACAAATTTGTGAGCTTCTAGTGGGTAAAGCGGACAATATTGGTAGTACGAGAGATCGAATGCTACGGGTGTAGTACCAACCATGCTAAGTCCAAGTTGCGTCAATTTGTAAGCTCGATGAGCAATCTGGTACATTATGTACAACGCATATGGATGGATGTTAGGAAAAAGTATATCAAGTTTGCTATCTAATGAATAGTTAGTGTGATTGCCCACACCCCATGGATGCATCGGCTAGCTACCTATGTGTCACCAACATCAATTAATTGAAATGATATGATTTGAATTTGTTATTTGTATACCTTTTACTTTATATAATATGAATTTGCTATGTGTAAGTTTACTTAAAATTACTATTTTTGTTTCCTTATATTCATTTACTAAGCAATTAGCTCGGTCGTAGTTTGTTGAAGTTATGGAGGTGACCCAACTGTAAAGAATATTAGATTTCAAAAGTTGAATACTTTAATATATTTAATGTAATGAATCATGTAATCAAGTCACTGTAAGACTTAGGGAATATTTATGGAATTATGTTTTATCATGTGATTGTTGTAACAGTGGCACGTCAGCATTTCCGGGTTGGGGTGCTAAATTGTTGGTCTGGAGACAACCCCAATGACGATGAATAGTGTCGATTCTGGCACTATCTGAACTCAAGCCCTACGTGATATCTGTCTTAGACTCGATTGAGGCAGCTTCGTCAGAAACCAAGGGAGGAGAGAGACTAAAAGGTTTAATGTTAGAGTGAGAAGGGGTTTTGGAGTGAGACAAGGCCACAAGGTTGCGAGGAGCCTGACATACTAAGGATTACCTGATGAAACGCCCCAACGGGTACATTTCATAGTTGGCACAAAACATGACAAACATAGTTCTTAAACTGGAAAATTAAATATATGTTACAGCGGAAGTCTTTACTAAATTCATAAGGAATTAAAACCTTAAATATCATCGTTCATAACTATCAAAAACAAAGGAAACGTCAGCGCCCATTTGGTCCATGCATTCCAAGCCCTCGCGGCTCCTCTGTTTCCTTTCTCTTCTCCTAACGTGATGTGCATACTAAAAGTCAGTTATACTGAGTGAGTTTTATCTTTACTATATTATGTGTAAACTCTTTTTCTCTTTAAGGTAGCTTAATTTAAAAAATAAAATAAAACAAGCTTTCTCTCTGTAGGTTTTAACAAAACATTCTTTATACTTTAAAAACTTTGTAAACGCCACAATTTATAAAAATCGTTTCATTACTATCATTTGTTAAAACTCTATGTTAGGTAAACCAATTAAGGTGTCCCACTTTGTCTCTGTCGTTCATTCTTTCTATGTTTAATCACCAAGTGAACTAGCACTTCGATGACATCATTGTAACTTAACCGTACCCAAAGCCCAAGAGCAATGGTCCATTGTGCTTGCACGAAGCAAGACTCCTCTGTTTTGCTTGCCTGAAAGCAAGACTCCTCTGCTTGCTTGCCCGAAGGCAAAACTCCTCTGTTTGCTTGTTACGAAAACAAGACTCCTATGTCTGCTTGTACAAGACTCCTCTGTCCTTTCTATACATTAACATAACATTACATCTACTTTTTCAATCACATAAGCATTCACATTATCACAATTCATTCATTTAGAACATATTATCACATAAGTAAACAACATGGTTTTGTCACATCTATCTGGCACTAGGTACCGTTATCTCTTTTCATTTTACATTTATAAAAAGTATATTTATCAAATATAACTTGTCTTTCAATTCTTTCATTCGAACTTTCATTCATTGTTAAGTATGCACATCAGCCCAAAAGCATAAGAAAATGGGCAATAGAAACTCACCAGATAAGTTTTCCTCTACGTAATATTAACTGGTCCTAGAGGCGTCACTTACAATCTGAATTGATGATTAATAAAACATTAATTCTACACTTTCTACTAATTCAGCGAAACTAGGCGAATTTCGCTTTCTGAGGTCTAAGCAAAACTAGATTAGTTTCGCTTCCTGTGTCTCAGCGAAACTAGGCGGTTTCGCTTTCTGAGGTCACAACAAAACTATGCAGTTTCGCTTCTTATGTCTCAGATTCAGTTTCGCTTCCTATGAACTTAGCGAAACTAGGCAGTTTCGCTTCTCTGTTAGTTTCGTGTCTCTGTAGTTTCGCTTAATCGTCTTCCTCAGCGTAAAACCCTAGTTTTGCATGAAAATGGCGGCTGATCTAAACGACCAAGATTCTAACTTTTTATGTTCAAAACGTTTGTTTTACTCTTGTGAAGCTATCTCTATTATTTATTTCACGTTTGGTACGTAAAATTTCGTTCTTTTTGTGTTAAAAACCCAAAACCCCACTTTTTAACAAAAACTCAGATTTAGGGTCGAGTCTTACATGTTGATTCTTGATTCTTCTTGCTAAGCGGTCCAGAGACGATTACCAATGATCTTTGGAGCTCGGTTGAACCAAAACCCGACTTTCTCTCTCTCTAGCTTTCTCTCACTTTCTCTCACTTTCTCTCTCTAGAATGGAACAAATGGTGGAGTGAAAGAGGATGGGAGTGGCGGCTAGGGTTTGTAGCCCCTCCCTTCTCTTTTTTCTTTCCTTCTTTCATGTTAAGTCTCGAATGGTCCTCGGCTTTCTATTTCTTTTATTTTCCGAAACCCCATTTATTAAATTGTCGTTTCGGGATGTTACACCTGAATTTAAAACCATTAAATAAACGTCACCTTCAACCGTGAGGATCAACTATTAAATATAGAAATTGCAACACGTAATTAGTAACCAGTCGGATGGATTCCCCGTTCAAACTGAAATGAACCGACTAAAAATTCTTTTAATTAATATGCATTATTTAGTCAAATAATTTATTAAAACTTATAAATTAATTTTTATATTATAATTATTGACGACGTATGATGAAAGGATCATACATAAGGGGCCTAAAAGAAAGAAATCTAACTTCTTAACCACCATAAGGGCCCACGAGAAGAAGGAACCAATAAGAAAGGGGCCGTCGCTATCATACGGTTAGAGGAAAGAGAATGTAAAAATCCTATAAATAGAAGGTGATCTCATAGATGAAAGGGATCCAAAACTTGTACTTGATTGAATTCGGGAATTATCATCAAAGTGGAGCTTTTACGTCTCTTCATTGGCGCCATCCCGATCGAACAATAGTTACAACGGTATCCTGAATTCAATCTTTGCTCACAATGGATAACATACAATCAGATTATGAATCCGATGAGGAGAGAAATCACATTACGAACATAGGGGCATCAACAGGAGATTCACAGTCTCAAGCTGGTATTCCTATGATTTCTTCGCTGAAGGAACGTCTGGCACAAACTCAAAACCATCTGGCAGATGTGTTGCCAGCAGCAGCAGCATCTCATCTTCACACTTTGCATACTAATATACATGCCTCGTTGCCTTCGCAGGCGGTCTTTTCATCCCCCATACCGCCTTTAATCCCAACTATCATTCCTACCCAAGTTACCCGGGACCTCCCACAACCTGCAATACCTCCCAGTTTCCCACATAGCACCACATCTGGAATACCCATTTATAATCTGCCGCAACTCATTACAACCACTGCTGGAATACCTCCCCTTCTCGTTTCCAATGCCCCGCTTATTCCAGGATCTCTCCCTTACACCATGCCATTACTCGCAGGTAATGAATGGTGGATGGAGCAACAGCGCCGGGCCCGAATGGACGAGCAATTTTGGAAAGAAATACGCCTGGCAGAACTCCGGAACCGTTTAACATTTGAGGAAACCACTTATGCCACACCGGGGGGATTTACACCTGCATACACTACTGGATCTCTCGCCGGAGGGCAGTCCGTTCCTCTCACCCATCCGTACAGCACACAGGGACCTCCTCCCGCACTCATACATGTACCTGGGAATACTCCTCTAGTGGACATCCATCGCCCGTACCGACCAACAGCTTTGTTAACACAATCTAAGTTCACACCCCGAATAGCTCAAGCAGAAATACTTCGTAAGTTAAAAATGCCATCCACAGTGGGGAAATATGATGGTACAACAGATCCGGATGATCACATCAATGTTTTTATTAGTGCTGGCGGGGTGGAGAGATGGGCCCTGCATGAATGGTGTCACATGTTTGTTCAAACCTTGGTCGGGACAGCTCGCCTTTGGTACGATAGTTTACCTATAGGCCAGATCGACAGTTTTGATGAATTCTTGGAAAAGTTCATGCAACAATTCAGTCAGCAAAAACGACACACGAAAGACAAGACAGAAATACTTCACATCCGGAGACGAGACGGGGAATCGGTGGAAGATTTCATTACCCGGTATAACAAAGAAAGTTTGCAAATAGCCGGGGCAGGGGAGGATTTAATGATCGCCGGTTTCATTCAAGGCATCCGACATGATGAGCTCATCCATAGGCTCCATGGCCGAGACGGTTTACTAAAAACCATGGAAGAATTGATGACTGCCGCTCGTGCCTTCGTCCGGGCAGAAAGATCCGTCCGGAGCACTCATGAGCATGATAAAAAGGATCAGCGAAGTGATCGAACGGGAAAACAGCCACACTCCTCCAGACAGACTCAACGTTTTCGAGGACCTAGTACATGGACAAGGCCGATCCCGTACACCCGCCTGGAACCTGTTAGATCTGTCAATACCTCTGCAAGGTTTAAGAATAATCCGGAGAACAGGGGAGTTGCGTGGATTAACAAGTTGGTCAAAAGCCCCCGGGAAGTTCTTTTAACATAAAAAATAACATTAGAACCCCCGCGATCTCTCCACCCAAAGTCCGTACGAGATCCCAAACGGTATTGTGATTTCCACAAAGACACTGGGCATGACACGGATCATTGTTGGCGTTTACAAAAACAAATTGACATGGCCTTACAAACCGGCAAACTTTCCCATCTGCTAAAAGAAATTCATGCCGGACCACCGGGAAGAAAGAATGCGGCAAAAAATCGGTGCGTGACTTATGCATGATACTGAATGAGGAGTCATTAAGCTCACGGGGTTATAAACGCGGGGGCGCACGACTGGAAGCCTGGATGGAACAACCGCTTACTTTCCCGCCTGTTCAAGGGGGTGGCTCGTCCACCAGTCCAGTAGTAATCACAGCATTAGTAGGTGATTACCGCATCAGTCGGATTTTAGTCGACAGTGGAGCTTCAATTGACGTCATGTATGAACAGCTTTTCAGACGTCTGGATATGGAAGATCAAAAAACCTTGGAACCTACCGACATTGATCTCATAGGGTTTTCTGGGGAATCCGTGGTCCCTCTAGGACAACTCACATTACCGATGACCCTAGAAGAAGGCGCTAAAATCCGTACGGTCCTCGTGACTTTCATAGTAATCCCGGTTGTTTCGAAAAATAACTTGATACTCGGACGACCAGGTTTGCCATCTTTTCATGCAGCCGTGTCCACTGTCCACTCCGCTATCGCATTCCCAACTCCCAAGGAAGTAGCGGTGGTGTATGCTGACCAAATCATGGAAGTACTATAAGCGCAAACCAGTCGGACCTCGTGTAAAGATCATTTTGACACTCACATGAAAAGTACATATGAACCAGAGAGGTGGATTATGAACCCCGCATACCCGGAACAGATAATTACCATTGGACACACCTTATCCACCGCAGGGCGAGACCGTTTGAAGCAGTTGTTACGAAACAACAAAAATGTTTTTGCATGGAAACCGGCAGATATGAAGGGAGTTCCACGGGAATTAGCCGAACATCGTCTACATGTATACAAGTCTGCTAACCCGATAACTCAAAAACGACGGAGGATGGGCCCGGATAGAAGCAGGGCAGCTGTGGATCAAGTCCGGGATCTGGTTAATGCGGGGATCCTCCGAGAAGTTCGTTATCCTTCATGGATCGCCAATCCAGTAATGGTAAAAAAAAGGAAATGGTACCTGGCGTATGTGTATCGACTACAAGAATTTAAATAGTGCATGTCCTAAGGACGCCTACCCCTTACCAGAAATTGATCTGAAAATCGACTCGTTAGCCCCTTTCCGTTTCAAATGTTTTTTGGATGCTTACAAAGGCTATCATCAGATTCCCATGGCCGAAGACGACGAAGAAAAAACTGCTTTTATCACTGATATCGGCGCCTTTTGTTACACAAAAATGCCGTTTGGGTTAAAGAATGCAGGGGCCACTTATCAAAGGCTCATGGACAAAGTATTTGAGCCTCAAATTAGTAAAAATTTGGAGATCTATGTTGATGACTTGGTCATCAAAAGCCATGATGAAACAAATCTCCTAGCGGATATTGCTGAGACATTTTTAAGGTTGAAAGAATCCCGGATAATGTTAAACCCGAGGAAATGTTCATTTGGAGTAGAAGAAGGGAAATTCCTCGGTGTGATGGTCACCAAGGAAGGTTTCCGGGAAAATCCGGAAAAAGTTTCAGCTATCACCCGGATGCCTTCCCCGTCATCCATCAAGGAGGTGCAAGTATTGAATGGACGTTTGGTGGCAATAAATCGATTTCTGGCTAAGCATGCAGAAAGATCTCTACCTTTCATCCAAACTCTGAAAAATTGTCTCAACAAAGCACAGTTCCAATGGACGGACCAAGCAGAGGAGGCCTTCCAGCAACTGAAACTGTACCTTGCGAAACTCCCCACCCTTACGGCACCAGAAGAAGAAGAAGAGAAGTTAACGGCATATATCGCAGCTGCGGATGCGGCCATTAGCGCCGTCCTTATGGTTGAAAGGAAAGGTGTGCAAACTCCTATCTGTTATGTCAGCCGGGTGTTAACAGACCCGGAGACAAGGTACTCCCTACTAGAGAAATTAACCTTGGCTTTAGTACATGCTTCTCGAAGATTGCGTCGATACTTCCAAGCCCATCTGATGGAAATACTCACCAATTTTCCCATCCAGCAAGTGTTAAAGAAACCTGAGTTATCCAGAAGATTAGCCAAGTGGGCGGTTGAATTAGGAGCTCTTAGTCTGGAATACAAGCCTCGAACCGCATTAAAAGGGAAGGTCATTGCCGATTTTCTTGCGGAAATACCGGAGGGGCGAAAGATGGAGATCACCAACGACCCAGTTATAGCTGAAATACAGATCAAAGCACCTCAATGGTGGTCGTTATACACTGATGGGGCTTCAAGCATGGAAGGGTCCGGGGCTGGGCTTATGTTACTTAGCCCAGAGGGGGTGGAAATCATATATGCGGTAAAATTAAACTTCAAAAGCATGAAAAACGAAGCTGAATATGAAGCCTTATTAGCCGGATTACGATTAGCAGCGACCATGAAAGCCCAGTACATCCGGGCACACGTGGACTCACTCTTAGTGGCTAACCAAGTGAACAAGATTTACGAAGTCAAGGGGAAGATGATGATCGAATACTTAAAAAAGACTAAAGAGATGATGTTGCAATTTCAAGAGTGTAGCATAAAGCATATTCCTCGAAGTCAAAACCGGAAAGCAGATGCTTTAAGTAAATTGGCGTCGGTCCAGTTCGCTCACTTGGCGAAAGAAATACGAGTACAAACATTGGATAAGCCCTCCGTTTGCACAGAAGAAATTAGTCACCTTGAGGACGTTGGTTGGACATGGATGACGCCCTTGGTGGCATATTTGAAGGAAGGAACTTTGCCAGAAAATAGAGCAGAAGCGTTAAAGTTGCGAACAAAGGCCTTACAGTATCAGCTGGTAGACGACCGGCTCTATAGAAGAACTTTCCTAGGGCCTTTGTTAAGATGTGTTGGTCAAAAGGAAGCTGAACTATTAGTCAAAGAGGTGCATGAAGGTTCATGTGGAATTCATGCCGGCCCAAGGATGATGGTGGCCAAGCTAATGAACATAGGATATTACTGGTCGGGAATGCATGTCACAGCAGTACAAACCTTGCAGAAGTGTTTTAGCTGTCAAAAGCACGCGCCTAAAACATTGAAGCCTAAGAATGATCTCATACCAGTGACTGGAGCATGGCCTTTCCAAAAGTGGGGAATAGACATTATCGGACAATTCCCGGAAGCACCCGGACACGTCAAATTCCTAATCATAGCTGTGGATTACTTCACCAAATGGGTGGAAGCTAAGGCAGTCGCAACAATTACTACCACCCAGATCAAAAAATTTGTGTGGGATTATATAATATGCCGTTTTGGCCTCCCTCTATACCTGGTGAATGACAATGGAACACATTTGGAATCATTAGCCGGATGGTGTGAGGAAATGGGAATCCGGCAAGTTTTTACGTCCGTTGCTCACCCGCAGGGAAACGGTCAAGTAGAACGAATCAACCAGAGCATTCTAAAGGGCATAAAAACTAGGCTCGCAACCAAAGGGAGTTCTTGGGTTGAAGAGATACCTAGTGTATTATGGGCCCATCGCACCACCCCGAAAACAAGCAATGGCGAAACTCCTTTCAGTTTAACTTATGGCCACGAAGCAGTAATCCCAGTCGAAATGGGTACGCCAACGATGCGTATTGCTACAACAAATGGCCGGGATAATGATCAAGAATTAAGATTGAACTTGGATCTTTTGGAAGAAAGAAGGGAACAAGCACTCATCCAATAAGCTAAGTACAAGCAAGTTCTGGCCAAGTACTATAACAAGAACGTTGCACTTCATCAGTTCCGCCCAGGTGAATACGTTTTTAGAAACAACGAAGCCAGCAGGGCTGAGCCCAGAGGAAAGTTAGGGCCGAACTGGGAAGGGCCTTACCAGATCAAAGAGTCCCTAGGAAAGGGGGCACACTCCTTGACCAGATTGGAGGGAACTAACGTACCCAGGACTTGGAATGCAACCCAACTCAGGAAATGTTATATGTAGTCCCTATGGTCGTGTTCACGGTTTTTTCAAGAAACAAAAAAGAAGAGCATGTTTTCAAAGACATAAATGAAATCCCCGTTTTTATAATTAATCCAACATTTTAAAAGACCGGATCAATGTATCCGGCACCAACAAAGACCGGACCACGTGTCCGGCACCATGAAAAGATTGGATTTTAATCCAACATTTTAAAAGAACGGATCAATGTGTCCGGCACCAACAAAGATCGGACCACGTGTCCGGCACCATGAAAAGATTGGATTTTAATCCAACATTTTAAAAGACCGGATCAATGTATCCGGCACCAACAAAGACCGGACCACGTGTCCGGCACCATGAAAAGATTGGATTTTAATCCAACATTTTAAAAGACCGGATCAATGTATCCGGCACCTACAAAGACCAGACCACGTGTCCGGCACCATGAAAAGATTGGATTTTAATCCAACATTTTAAAAGACCGGATCAATGTATCCGGCACCAACAAAGACCGGACCACGTGTCCGGCACCATGAAAAGATTGGATTTTAATCCAACATTTTAAAAGACCGGATCAATGTGTCCGGCACCAACAAAGACCGGACCACGTGTCCGGCACCATGAAAAGATTGGATTTTAATCCAACATTTTAAAAGACCGGATCAATGTGTCCGGCACCAACAAAGACCAGACCACGTGTCCGGCACCATGAAAAGATTGGATTTTAATCCAACATTTTAAAAGACCGGATCAATGTATCCGGCACCAACAAAGACCGGACCACGTGTCCGGCACCATGAAAAGATTGGATTTTAATCTAACATTTTAAAAGACCGGATCAATGTGTCCGGCACCAACAAAGACCGGACCACGTGTCCGGCACCATGAAAAGATTGGATATAAATCCAACATTTTAAAAGACCGGATCAATGTGTCCGGCACCAACAAAGACCGGACCACGTTTCCGGCACCATGAAAAGATTGGATTTTAATCCAACATTTTAAAAGACCGGATCAATGTGTCCGGCACCAACAAAGACCGGACCACGTGTCCGGCACCATGAAAAGATTGGATTTTAATCCAACATTTTAAAAGACCGGATCAATGTGTCCGGCACTAACAAAGACCGGACCACGTGTCCGGCACCATGAAAAGATTGGATTTTAATCCAACATTTTAAAAGACCGGATCAATGTGTCCGGCACTAACAAAGACCGGACCACGTGTCCGGCACCATGAAAAGATTGGATTTTAATCCAACATTTTAAAAGACCGGATCAATGTATCCGGAACCAACAAAGACCGGACCACGTGTCCGGCACCATGAAAAGATTGGATTTTAATCCAACATTTTAAAAGACCGGATCAATGTGTCCGACACCAACAAAGACCGGACCACGTGTCCGGCACCATGAAAAGATTGGATTTTAATCCAACATTTTAAAAGACCGGATCAATGTGTCCGGCACCAACAAAGACCGGACCACGTGTACGGCACCATGAAAAGATTGGATTTTAATCCAACATTTTAAAAGACCGGATCGATGTGTCCGGCACCAACAAAGACCGGACCACGTGTCCGGCACCATGAAAAGATTAGATTTTAATCCAACATTTTAAAAGACCGGATCAATGTATCCGGCACCAACAAAGACCGGACCACGTGTCCGGCACCATGAAAAGATTGGATTTTAATCCAACATTTTAAAAGACCGGATCAATGTATCCGGCACCAACAAAGACCGGACCACGTGTCCGGCACCATGAAAAGATTGGATTTTAATCCAACATTTTAAAAGACCGGATCAATGTGTCCGGCACCAACAAAGACCGGACCACGTGTCCGGCACCATGAAAAGATTGGATTTTAATCCAACATTTTAAAAGACCGGATCAATGTGTCCGGCACCAACAAAGACCGGACCACGTGTCCGGCACCATGAAAAGATTGGATTTTAATCCAACATTTTAAAAGACCGGATCAATGTATCAGGCACCAACAAAGACCGGACCACGTGTCCGGCACCATGAAAAGATTAGATTTTAATCCAACATTTTAAAAGACCGGATCAATGTATCCGGCACCAACAAAGACTGGACCACGTGTCCGGCACCATGAAAAGATTGGATTTTAATCCAACATTTTGAAAGACCGGATCAATGTATCCGGCACCAACAAAGACCGGACCACGCGTCCGGCACCATGAAAAGATTAGATTTTAATCCAACATTTTAAAAGACCGGATCAATGTATCTGGCACCAACAAAGACCGGACCACGTGTCCGGTACCATGAAAAGATTGGATTTTAATACAACATTTTAAAAGACCGGATCAATGTGTCCGGCACCAACAAAGACCGGACCACGTGTCCGGCACCATGAAAAGATTGGATTTTAATCCAACATTTTAAAAGACCGGATCAATGTGTCCGGCACCAACAAAGACCGGACCACGTGTACGGCACCATGAAAAGATTGGATTTTAATCCAACATTTTAAAAGACCGGATCGATGTGTCCGGCACCAACAAAGACCGGACCACGTGTCCGGCACCATGAAAAGATTAGATTTTAATCCAACATTTTAAAAGACCGGATCAATGTATCCGGCACCAACAAAGACCGGACCACGTGTCCGGCACCATGAAAAGATTGGATTTTAATCCAACATTTTAAAAGACCGGATCAATGTGTCCGGCACCAACAAAGACCGGACCACGTGTACGGCACCATGAAAAGATTGGATTTTAATCCAACATTTTAAAAGACCGGATCGATGTGTCCGGCACCAACAAAGACCGGACCACGTGTCCGGCACCATGAAAAGATTAGATTTTAATCCAACATTTTAAAAGACCGGATCAATGTATCCGGCACCAACAAAGACCGGACCACGTGTCCGGCACCATGAAAAGATTGGATTTTAATCCAACATTTTGAAAGACCGGATCAATGTATCCGGCACCAACAAAGACCGGACCACGTGTCCGGCACCATGAAAAGATTGGATTTTAATCCAACATTTTAAAAGACCGGATCAATGTATCCGGCACAATGTATCCGACACTAACAAAGACCGGACCACGTGTCCGGCACCATGAAAAGATTGGATTTTAATCCAACATTTTAAAAAGACCGGATCAATGCATCCGGCACCAACAAAGACCGGACCACGTGTTCGGCACCATGAAAAGATTGGATTTTAATCCAACATTTTGAAAGACCGGATCAATGTATCCGTCACCAACAAAGACCGGACCACGTGTCCGGCACCATGAAAAGATTGGATTTTAATCAAACATTTTAAAAGACCGGATCAATGTATCCGGCACCAACAAAGACCGGACCACGTGTCCGGTACCATAAAAGATCGGATTTGCAAATATGTAAGGATGAAGCAATGCATAACACAAAAAAGGGATAATCATACTACATCATAAGGCGGAGCACAGTACAAAGAAAACGCAAGGAATAAGACCGGACCACGGGTCCGGCGCAAAATTGGATCAAGACAGTCAGCATGATAAACAAGCTTGTACAAAGTGCAAATGTTCTTAAAAGCACAGATGAAAAACATAAAAAGGATATTTGCATTCGAAGGTAAATAAGTAAGTACATAAACAATATTACAAGATCAAAAAGTAATAGGGCACGCAGGCTCCAAAAAAGATAAATAAAAATACAAAGGGGTCAGTCTTCAATGGTAAGAACATCCCTGATCTCCCTAAGATCCGATTGATTAGCCAAGGAGGCAAGAGTACCTACAACAGGGAACTCCATAGTATCAAATGCATCTTGCCTCTGAGTAAGTATGGTACGGGCTTCCGGGCTCCAGCCAGGGAGGCTCTCCAAAGATACACCAGTTTTTCCTGCTTGGAATCCATAAGATAGCCCATCATGATAACCCGCCGCTTCAGCAGCCCCGTTTAAACCAACTACCCCATCAATAAACTCATCACTACCCCTGACTGCCTACACCACCCGGGAAAACCCTTCCGCCACCAACCACTTCCTATCCTCCTTCAACAGAGCTAACTCTTTCACCATTTTAGCTTTCTCCACCTCAAAACCCTCCCTCTCCTTCTCAAAAGACACAACCTTTCCCTCCAACATATCCAACCTTTCCTTGGACACCTTCAACTCCTCATCTTTCTCCGCCACCTGAAATGCCAGCTCCTTGGAGCGTGTTTTTGCTTCCCGGATCATTTGGGCACGTTTCTCAAGCTCTTTATTCGTCCGCAAGCAGGCCTCAGTAAACTCTGCCCGGGCTTTCGAGTGTGCGGCGTCCCTCTCTTTCAATTGCCAGTCCAGTTTCTTCACCTCCTGTGTGAGCGTCAACACCTTACCCGCATCTTCATTTTTCTGAGCCAAAGCTTTCCTCAGATGAGCAACTTCTCTACGACCCTCATCCCATTGCCGACATATCTCGGGCATAACCGCCATACTCTCAACCCAGCTCAAAGCATCTCTATCGGACAACACTTCCGGGGAGCAGGTTGAGTGGCGTAGTCGCTCAGCTAGGGGAAAAGCCTGCAACAAGAACGTCCAGCACAGATGGAGATCTGTCAAACAGTCACCCTGCAAAATATTCCAGTTAGGAACATGTTTGGATTTAGAATCTGCCGGAGTCGAAGGCTCAGATTGGGTGGGCATTCTAAAGTATGATTGGCTCGCGTGCACACATGAAGATCGGGGGGAATGAACTTCCCCAGTTCCCGCCGGTGTCTTCTCCTTCTCCTTCCCTTTATCCCGGGGAGGGACTTGAATCCCCGTCGGCATGCTCTTGGGAAAAGGGGAAGGTTTGACCTTAGGGACAGAAGGTTGAAGATTAGGACCTTCCGGGTTTTTAACAGCAGTATTGGCTGTTTGCATGACTGGGCCAGTTGGAGTAACCCTTTCACCCGTTTTTAAGCCTAAAAAGCATTGAAAAGGAGAATATTAGGAATAATATTCTTTACACTTAAAAAAGAAAAAAACAGAACGGATACACACCTTCGGGACTCGCTCCCGGGGCCTTCTTTCCAGCAGCATAAGCCTCGGTCAGCTTTCGCCTTTTCTTCTGGGGCGAGAGTACTTTCTCTCCGGAAGCGCTCCCGGAAGCTTTTTTCCTTACTAGAACCTCTTCAGGTTCATCCTCTTGACTTTCTGAAACAATGCATCAACTTAAAACAAAGAGCAGGAGAGAAAGGAAGGAAACAACCAAACATTCATTGAATATCAACTAACCAATTACTAGAACCTCTTCAGCCTCTTGCAGACTAGTACGGGGAAAAAAGAAACGTTCATGAAAAACTTCAAGAATATTCTTTTCACCCGGCCCCACATTCAAATATGTCCGGGCAAGATTTTTAAAGGAATCCGGAAAAAGAACATCATAATAACTAGCAACTGCTGCAAATGAAAAAGGGAAAACACAGTAAATTCAAACATAATATATACAGGAGAGAAAGCGCCATCTATCAAGGAGAAATGTAAAACAACATACACTTACGTTCCTTTCCCACAGAGTAAATCGGGAGACGGTCAAGCCTTCCCCAGTTCCGGCTCATACCAACACCGACAAGGGCATGTTCCGGAATCTCCTGAATGTCGGCCGGACGGGTGGTCAATAGAGAAAACACAGGAGTTTTCTTAAAAGCATCCAGATTAGGGGTGTCACACCCTGAAATTCCACAGCGGGTTACCCGCGGGTTGTGACTGTCAAGGATCATCAGTCCCGGTCATTTCGAACGACCTCTAAATGGTTTTCGAAAAGACATCCCGTTTGAACATCATACACAAAAATTAAGTAATACAGAGTTTGAAAATGCGGAATGTAAAGTGCGGAAGCAATAATAATGTAGCAAAATACAGAAGCATAACAAATTAGGTTCCCATAAACCTAGCTTCTAATGAAAACATGATATGCGACTCCAGACATGCAGTCCTAGTCCGTGCGTGAATGCTTAGCGACCTGAGATAAACATGCTTAAAGTGTCAACACAAGGTTGGTGAGTTCACAGGTTTAAGTAACAGAATCAGAAATGAAAACAGTGTAACAGTACGCATGTATACTATTGATTCGATTGTTGATCAGACAATAAACATTAACTATATAAGCAACACCGAAACCGAAGCTCAACGAAGGAATGCAGAAACTAGCATTTTGCCTCTTACGTGCCCAGCACGCAATGGATTAGGTCAATTATGCACCCGTTTGACTCCCAGTCAGAGTTAGCGCGACTAACCCGGGTGGGGGTTGTTAAACCCAATAGTACTATTCATGAATCACCTCGCTTTGTGTAATAATTAACGGTTCGAATATGAGAGGACTTTATGTGCGGGAAATGCACCCACTTATATAAATTAAAGCGAAATCAAAGTAATTGTCATACGACTAAGTAAGAAAATGGTTTAGCATGTATCTCCCCCAAATGGAAAAGTAAGTAAAATGGGGCCGTGAAAACTCACCTGGAAATGCGGTGAATGGGAAATGAAAGCAACAAGGGAAATCGAGTAACTCCGGGTAACCGACCTAACCGAGCCCTAAGAATTAATAAGGCTATAAGGTCTATGAAAGTAAACATGGTTTATGTAACCACATTCATCCAAACGACTCAACGTTGAAAGGTTACATTGACGTTTTGAAAAAGGTTTGACCAAAGTTGACCAAGGTTTGACCAAAGTTGACCGAGGTTTGACCAAGGTTTGACCAACTTTGACCAAGGTTTGACCAACTTTGACCAAGTTTGACTAATGTTGATCAATGTTGACTAATGTTGACCAATGTTGACCAATGTTGACTAATGTTGACCAATGTTGACTAATGTTGACCAATGTTGACCAATGTTGACTAATGTTGACCAATGTTGACCAATGCATAAACAACACACAAGTAACATATAAGTTGTAAACATGTAACACATAAGCATCATACAAGTTGTACATGTGTAACACCTAAGTAGCACATAAGTTATACATGTGTGACACATAAGGAACATACAAGTTGTACCTAAGTAATGTATAAGTAACACCTTGTGACATAACATGCTTGTTTCAATTAGTTGCATAAGAAATCGATATGTGACAAGTAATTTAACATTTGCACATCTTTATGGCACATTTCATATATGCCAACCATTCCTACACATAACTCATGTCATCATATTAATAACCTATTAGTATCAATTCAACACTTTTAAACACGTAGCATAACATGTCATAGAAATTCCATAACTCTTATCATAACAAAGTTTCCATTCTTTGACAATTAGGGTTTTAGTGTACTTTAAGTGTAATGGCTCAACTAAACGAGTTACACATGAATTTATACTAGTGACATACTATAAACATGATTCTACACACAAACTTTCTATTCTAAGCAAAGTTGAAGTTCACAAATTATTAAAGTTTCCTTATTTAGCAAGGTTCACCAAAACATGTCATAACACAACTCCAAATTACATATTCATGCATAAGTCATCTATTCATATGATAATGAAGCTATATAATTCATTTTAAACATTTATAACCTACACATACAAAATATGAACAAATAAAGTTTCCTTTTTAGGAAAGTGGTCCAAACGACCCTATTGCATATGTGTAACCTCAAATAACTCTTTTTACTACTTTAATATACATTATAGAACAATAATATCAAGTTTTTATCCATGAGAAACTCATAACACAAAATATGCAAAATTAAAGTTTCCTTATATAGTAAGTGGTTCATAACCGAGTGAAAAACGACATTTCAACCAAAAAAATTATATTTCCTATCTATTCTACTATTATGTGTACCATTTAAACCAACAAACATATCATACATCAAGTTTTGCAAAAATGCATCCAACAAAGTTTCTATAAATAGAAACGAGCAAATATCAACATAAACAAGCATTTCTAAACATAAAAAGTGCATATATGCATCAACAACATCATTTTATGAAATCTTTTGATGAAAACAAGTATAATAACACTTTGACCATGGAAAATCGTTTGGATGGTTGGGGTACACCACATGGCCGAAAATAATGAAATAAATTGGTGAGAATGCTTACAAACTTTAAGTATGTTGTTGAAATGGATGTTTTGATGCTTGAATCACCTTGAATCTACTTGAAAACACTTGAGATGAGCTTGGAATTGGATGAACAAGTTTGAGAGAGTGGTGGCTAGGGTGGGGGGTTGGCGGCCGAGAAAAGAGAGAGGAGGGGGGAGAGTGTTTTAGGTTTAGGGTAATCAAATGAGGGTTTAAGGGATTAAAGGTGGGTTATGCAATTGGGTTTGGGCTTTTTGCACTCTTTTAGGGCCTTTAGCACAACTTTGGGCTCCTAAAGGGACTAATTAAATAAATAGCTGAATTTTAATAAGCCCAAGTGTAAGTCCATCATTTTTATAGAATCTATTTTAGTGTTCTTGGCACATATCGCGTATCCGCTTTAAAAGCGTTAAAATAAAAGATGCTCAATAAATTCCGGAAAATTTCACATAAGCATAAAATACTAAATCACAGTATTACATATAATTTTTACACACCAAATATATGTCTAAATATTATTTCTAATATTCGTTAATGTTCGTGTGACAGGACGCGTGTGTGACCCGGTAATCCGCCCGATTACCGATGCATGAAATGAAATGAAACGAATGGACTTGCTATATGATATATGTACTTAATTACTCTATAATTAAGTATGATGCAAGTGTAATCACATGAATTCAGGTAATAGTCGGGTATGGATATTAACCTGAATTTGCCGGGTGTCACATACTCCCCCTGTTAAAAGGAATTTCGTCCCGAAATTCAGTTCGCGTCACTGATAGACGGTGTAGTTTTGAACAAGTGAGGGTATTTACGCTTGAATTGATCCTCGCGCTCCCAAGTGAACTCTGGTCCGCGTCTAGAATTCCAACGAACCTTAACTATGGGAATGCGGCTTTGTTTTAACTGTTTGACCTCGCGGTCCATGATCTCGACTGGTTCTTCGACGAAGTGAAGCTGATCGTCTATTTGAATTTCCTCCAATGGTATGACTAGTGTCTCGTCTGACAAGCACTTCTTCAGATTTGACACGTGAAACACGTCATGAACGCCACTGAGGGTTTCCGGTAGGTTGAGTTTGTAAGCAACAGGACCAATCCTTTTCAGAATCTCAAAAGGTCCAATGTAACGAGGATTGAGCTTTCCACGCTTGCCGAAACGTATCACTCCTTTCCATGGCGAGACTTTCAGTAGTACTTTGTCTCCCACTTGAAATTCTAATGGTTTGCGTCTCACGTCAGCGTAACTCTTTTGACGATCACGCGCGGCCTTGATACGTTCGCGTATCTGTACAATCTTCTCTGTAGTTTCATGAATAATTTCTGGACCTGTGAGTTGGCTATCTCCCACTTCTGTCCAGCAAATCGGCGATCTACACTTTCGTCCATAAAGTGCTTCGAATGGTGCAGCCTTAATGCTAGTGTGGTAGCTGTTGTTGTATGAAAATTCGACCAACGGTAGATGGGCATCCCATCCGTTCCCAAAGTCAACTACACAAGCTCTGAGCATGTCCTCCAGGGTCTGGATGGTCCTTTCACTTTGACCGTCCGTCTGGGGATGGTATGCAGTACTCATATCTAGTCGAGTACCCAAGGCTTTCTGTAAGGATTGCCAGAATCGGGATGTGAATCGACTATCCCTATCTGAAATGATGGAGATTGGCACTCCATGTCTTGTGACTACTTCCTTCAAGTAAGTTCTGGTTAGTTTCTCCATCTTGTCCGTTTCTTTAATGGGAAGGAAGTGCGCAGATTTGGTTAGTCTGTCGACAATTACCCAGATTGTGTCACAGCCATTAGAGGCCTTGGGCAATTTCGTGATGAAGTCCATTGAAATCTGTTCCCACTTCCACTGTGGGATCTCTGGTTGTTGGAGTAATCCTGATGGTTTCTGATACTCCACTTTGACCTTAGCACAGGTCAAGCATTTACTGACGTAGGTAGCAATTTCGGCTTTCATGTTTGGCCACCAATAATGTTCCTTGAGGTCATGGTACATCTTGTCAGCACCGGGGTGGATCGAGTACCTGGACTTGTGTGCCTCATCCATCACTAGATCCCTTAGATCCCCAAAACTTGGTACCCAAATCCGATCCATGAAATAACAGATGTCATCGGATTTGACCTCAAATTGCTTGTCCATACCACGTAGGGACTCATGGCATAGGTTTACCTCCTTGATTGCTTCGAGTTGGGCGTCGCGGATTTGCATGGGTAAGTTCGTGTGGATGGTCAACTGTAACGCCCGCACTCGTCGCGGTTTGGGTTGATCCTTCCTGCTCAAGGCATCAGCCACGACGTTTGCCTTTCCAGGATGGTAACGGATAGCGCAGTCGTAGTCGTTTAGCAATTCGACCCATCGACGTTGCCTCATGTTAAGTTCCTTCTGATCGAAGATGTGTTGAAGGCTCTTATGATCGGTGAAAATTGTGCACTTCGTGCCATACAAGTAGTGCCTCCAGATTTTGAGAGCGAATACTACCGCTCCCAGCTCCAAATCATGGGTAGTGTAGTTTTTCTCGTGCACTTTCAGTTGTCGAGAAGCATAAGCTATGACCTTCTCTCTTTGCATTAACACGCATCCGAGCCCTTGATGTGACGCATCGCAGTACACCACGAAATCGTCTGTTCCTTCTGGTAACGATAGGATCGGCGCGCTGCAAAGTTTCTGTTTGAGTAATTGAAAAGCGGTTTCTGCCTTGTCATTCCATTCGTATTTCTTATCCTTGTGTGTCAGTGTGGTGAGAGGTTGGGCTATCTTAGAGAAATTTTCGATGAATCGTCGATAGTAGCCCGCAAGACCTAAGAACTGTCGCACCTCAGTCGGAGTCTTAGGTGCTTCCCAATTCTTAATCGCCTCGATTTTGGATGGGTCAACCTGTATGCCTTTCTCGTTGACCACGTGTCCAAGGAACTGTACTTCGCGAATCCAGAAGTCGCATTTCGAGAACTTGGCGTACAGTTTCTCGGCTTTCAGCAACTCCATAATTAACTTCAAATGCTCGGCATGCTCCTCTTTGTCCTGTGAGTATATCAGGATATCATCTATGAACACAATCACAAACTTGTCCAAGTAGGGCTTGCACACTCGGTTCATGAGGTCCATGAATACCGCTGGTGCATTGGTTAACCCAAATGGCATGACCATGAACTCGTAGTGACCGTAACGAGTTCGGAAGGCGGTCTTTGGAATATCGTCTTCCTGAATCCTTAGCTGGTGGTATCCCGACCGTAGATCGATCTTTGAGTAATAGCTCGACCCTTGCAATTGATCGAACAGGTCATCGATCCTTGGTAGTGGATATCGGTTCTTGATCGTTACCTTGTTCAGTTCTCTGTAATCGATACACATACGGAATGATCCGTCCTTCTTCTTAACGAACAAGACTGGTGCTCCCCAAGGCGAGAAGCTTGGTCTGATGAAGCCTTTGTCTAACAGTTCCTGTAATTGGTTAGACAACTCCTGCATTTCCGATGGCGCCAGTCGGTAAGGTGACCTCGCTATCGGAGCAGCTCCGGGTGTGAGATCAATCCGGAACTCGACTTGTCGCTGCGGTGGAAGTCCGGGCAAGTCGTCAGGAAATACTTCCGGATAGTCTCGGACGATCGGTATGTCTTTAATCTTCCTTTCTCCTTCTTTCTTCTCCGTCACGTGTGCTAGGATCGCGTGATAGCCCTTCCGCAAGTACTTTCGGGCTTTCATGCAGGTAATGATCCTTAACGTAGCACCACTCCGTTCTCCTTGAATGGTCAGTGTTTCTCCGTCCGACAGTGGAATGCGGACTATCTTCTCGTGACAGACGATTTCGGCTCGGTTCTTGGACAACCAGTCCATACCGACTACTATGTCGAAGCTTCCCAATGTTACTGGCAATAGGTCTATAGTGAAAGGGTGATCGGCTAGAGTTAAGACACAATCGGGAATTATTTGTTCTGTTTCTATCAGCTTACCGTCTGCTAGTTCTACCGTGTATAAGTAATCTAAGGCGATGGGAGTAACACCAAGTAATGAGCTAAACTCAGTGGATACAAAACTCTTATCGGCACCCGTGTCAAATAAGATAGAAGCATAGCAGTTGTTTACGAGAAACGTACCAGTAACAATGTTGGGGTCTTGTCTAGCCTCGCCGGCTCCAATCACGAATGCTCTGCCCCGGGCATTTGTATTTCCAGGCTTCCGATTCTTTGGGCAGTCCTTGCGGAAATGTCCGGGATCACCGCACCCGAAACATCCGCGGTTTCCCCCGCCAGCCGGGGTTTGTTCGACTGATCGGCAGCTCTGGGCAGTGTGGCCAAAACGTTTACACTTCTGGCATCGAGAATCTTCACAAGTACCATTGTGGTGAAACTGGCACTTGTTGCACTTAGGTAGGGTTCCAGTGTATGTCCCTCTTGGCCTTTTATCCGGTTGGTTAGCCACAAACACCCTGGCCGGTTCCTGCTTCTTTTGGTTATTAGGCACATAAGGTTTAGCAGGAGCATTTTCCCACTTCCTCTTGTTGTCGAAGGTTTTCACAAAACTTTCTTTCTTGTTGAACAGTCCCTGGCGAACTGCCTGATCCGTGAGATTGTGAGCCAGTCTCACTGTGTTGTGGATAATTGTGGGCTCTGCAGAAGTAACCATGCTTTGTATTTGCGGTGCCAAACCCCAAATGTACCGCTCAATTCGTTTGTATTCCGGTGTAACCATATGCGGTAGTAGTCTTGCTAAGTCGTGGAACCTGGCGGTGTATCCCGCGATGTCAGCACCCTCCATTCTTATGTTCCAAAACTCCTGTTCCAACTTTTGGAGTTCGTTACGAGGACAGTACTCCTCTTTCAACATTTCCTTGAATTCCTCCCAAGGAATGGCGTTCGCATTATCCAGGCCCAGAGTCTGGATATAAGAGTTCCACCAGGAGAGGGCTTGGCCCTCGAGAGTTCCAGCTCCGTACATGACCCTGTTCTCCATCGAGCATTGGCTCATGCTGAAGACCGATTCGATCTTCTCTATCCATCGTAGCAGTCCCACTGCTCCTTCCGTCCCGGTAAATGTATGCGGCTTGCAATCCATAAAGGATTTGTAGGTGCAAGCCTTTGATCCATGCCCAGTTCCTGTGTGTCAATGATAGAGCGTAATTAGGTTAAATTTTCCCGAGGTAAGGCTATGTTACTTGCAGTATATACTATTTCCGAGGTAGGGCCAACTCATACTGGAGGGATGATATGTCAGCGTCATGTAACCTGCTGCGTGTCGCAAGTATCGGTAGTACCTCCCGGGTAGGCCGGAGCCAATAGGGTGGTGGGTAGGATGGTCCAGATGACTCTCCTGTAGATGAGGTGTCTGATGATGCAATCCGAGCCCTTTTGGACGATGGTCCAGCAATGTCAGGGGAGTGGGCTGGTCGTTTTCCTCTACGAATGTTCTTCTTCCGAGCTGTGAGTTTGGTCTTCGCTCCCACCGGTGCAAGTAATGGTGATGGCGGCGTCGGGTCCGCCAGACGAGGTGGTGAAGGTAGTATGGAGCCGTCGTCGGACGATGAGTCCCCGTGTAGTACGGAGTAGGGCACCGTCTCGCCCGAGTCGCTCCCCTCGCCGGCGTCTCCGTCACCTCCGGGGGCTGGTGCGTCATCTTCCTCCTCCTCTAGATCCTTCTCAGGATCCTCCTCCGGGTCCTCCTCAGGATCCTCCTCAGGATCCTCCTCAGGATCCTCCTCAGGATCCTCCTCCGGGTCCTCCTCAGGATCCTCCTCAGGATCCTCCTCAGGATCCTCTTCAGAATCCAACTCTACAAGATCCACTGAATCATGTGTCTGTTCCTCATCCGTGGATGAGTGGGGTGATGAGGGTGGAGTGAGTGGCTCCACTGATGATGATGGGGTAGCTGGGGTGTACTCCTCAGAGTCCGAGATCACAATGGGGTCCGATGAGGTCGACATCCTGTAACAAGTCAATATCCAGTAATCCATTGTATTCATGTATGAAAATGCATGTATGATGTGATGTGAACTATGTGAGCCTACAGTTATAGTCTAAGTATACTAAATGCAACTTAGTTCTCTATAACCAGGGCTCTGATACCAATCTGTCACACCCTGAAATTCCACAGCGGGTTACCCGCGGGTTGTGACTGTCAAGGATCATCAGTCCCGGTCATTTCGAACGACCTCTAAATGGTTTTCGAAAAGACATCCCGTTTGAACATCATACACAAAAATTAAGTAATACAGAGTTTGAAAATGCGGAATGTAAAGTGCGGAAGCAATAATAATGTAGCAAAATACAGAAGCATAACAAATTAGGTTCCCATAAACCTAGCTTCTAATGAAAACATGATATGCGACTCCAGACATGCAGTCCTAGTCCGTGCGTGAATGCTTAGCGACCTGAGATAAACATGCTTAAAGTGTCAACACAAGGTTGGTGAGTTCACAGGTTTAAGTAACAGAATCAGAAATGAAAACAGTGTAACAGTACGCATGTATACTATTGATTCGATTGTTGATCAGACAATAAACATTAACTATATAAGCAACACCGAAACCGAAGCTCAACGAAGGAATGCAGAAACTAGCATTTTGCCTCTTACGTGCCCAGCACGCAATGGATTAGGTCAATTATGCACCCGTTTGACTCCCAGTCAGAGTTAGCGCGACTAACCCGGGTGGGGGTTGTTAAACCCAATAGTACTATTCATGAATCACCTCGCTTTGTGTAATAATTAACGGTTCGAATATGAGAGGACTTTATGTGCGGGAAATGCACCCACTTATATAAATTAAAGCGAAATCAAAGTAATTGTCATACGACTAAGTAAGAAAATGGTTTAGCATGTATCTCCCCCAAATGGAAAAGTAAGTAAAATGGGGCCGTGAAAACTCACCTGGAAATGCGGTGAATGGGAAATGAAAGCAACAAGGGAAATCGAGTAACTCCGGGTAACCGACCTAACCGAGCCCTAAGAATTAATAAGGCTATAAGGTCTATGAAAGTAAACATGGTTTATGTAACCACATTCATCCAAACGACTCAACGTTGAAAGGTTACATTGACGTTTTGAAAAAGGTTTGACCAAAGTTGACCAAGGTTTGACCAAAGTTGACCGAGGTTTGACCAAGGTTTGACCAACTTTGACCAAGGTTTGACCAACTTTGACCAAGTTTGACTAATGTTGATCAATGTTGACTAATGTTGACCAATGTTGACCAATGTTGACTAATGTTGACCAATGTTGACTAATGTTGACCAATGTTGACCAATGTTGACTAATGTTGACCAATGTTGACCAATGCATAAACAACACACAAGTAACATATAAGTTGTAAACATGTAACACATAAGCATCATACAAGTTGTACATGTGTAACACCTAAGTAGCACATAAGTTATACATGTGTGACACATAAGGAACATACAAGTTGTACCTAAGTAATGTATAAGTAACACCTTGTGACATAACATGCTTGTTTCAATTAGTTGCATAAGAAATCGACATGTGACAAGTAATTTAACATTTGCACATCTTTATGGCACATTTCATATATGCCAACCATTCCTACACATAACTCATGTCATCATATTAATAACCTATTAGTATCAATTCAACACTTTTAAACACGTAGCATAACATGTCATAGAAATTCCATAACTCTTATCATAACAAAGTTTCCATTCTTTGACAATTAGGGTTTTAGTGTACTTTAAGTGTAATGGCTCAACTAAACGAGTTACACATGAATTTATACTAGTGACATACTATAAACATGATTCTACACACAAACTTTCTATTCTAAGCAAAGTTGAAGTTCACAAATTATTAAAGTTTCCTTATTTAGCAAGGTTCACCAAAACATGTCATAACACAACTCCAAATTACATATTCATGCATAAGTCATCTATTCATATGATAATGAAGCTATATAATTCATTTTAAACATTTATAACCTACACATACAAAATATGAACAAATAAAGTTTCCTTTTTAGGAAAGTGGTCCAAACGACCCTATTGCATATGTGTAACCTCAAATAACTCTTTTTACTACTTTAATATACATTATAGAACAATAATATCAAGTTTTTATCCATGAGAAACTCATAACACAAAATATGCAAAATTAAAGTTTCCTTATATAGTAAGTGGTTCATAACCGAGTGAAAAACGACATTTCAACCAAAAAAATTATATTTCCTATCTATTCTACTATTATGTGTACCATTTAAACCAACAAACATATCATACATCAAGTTTTGCAAAAATGCATCCAACAAAGTTTCTATAAATAGAAACGAGCAAATATCAACATAAACAAGCATTTCTAAACATAAAAAGTGCATATATGCATCAACAACATCATTTTATGAAATCTTTTGATGAAAACAAGTATAATAACACTTTGACCATGGAAAATCGTTTGGATGGTTGGGGTACACCACATGGCCGAAAATAATGAAATAAATTGGTGAGAATGCTTACAAACTTTAAGTATGTTGTTGAAATGGATGTTTTGATGCTTGAATCACCTTGAATCTACTTGAAAACACTTGAGATGAGCTTGGAATTGGATGAACAAGTTTGAGAGAGTGGTGGCTAGGGTGGGGGGTTGGCGGCCGAGAAAAGAGAGAGGAGGGGGGAGAGTGTTTTAGGTTTAGGGTAATCAAATGAGGGTTTAAGGGATTAAAGGTGGGTTATGCAATTGGGTTTGGGCTTTTTGCACTCTTTTAGGGCCTTTAGCACAACTTTGGGCTCCTAAAGGGACTAATTAAATAAATAGCTGAATTTTAATAAGCCCAAGTGTAAGTCCATCATTTTTATAGAATCTATTTTAGTGTTCTTGGCACATATCGCGTATCCGCTTTAAAAGCGTTAAAATAAAAGATGCTCAATAAATTCCGGAAAATTTCACATAAGCATAAAATACTAAATCACAGTATTACATATAATTTTTACACACCAAATATATGTCTAAATATTATTTCTAATATTCGTTAATGTTCGTGTGACAGGACGCGTGTGTGACCCGGTAATCCGCCCGATTACCGATGCATGAAATGAAATGAAACGAATGGACTTGCTATATGATATATGTACTTAATTACTCTATAATTAAGTATGATGCAAGTGTAATCACATGAATTCAGGTAATAGTCGGGTATGGATATTAACCTGAATTTGCCGGGTGTCACATACTCCCCCTGTTAAAAGGAATTTCGTCCCGAAATTCAGTTCGCGTCACTGATAGACGGTGTAGTTTTGAACAAGTGAGGGTATTTACGCTTGAATTGATCCTCGCGCTCCCAAGTGAACTCTGGTCCGCGTCTAGAATTCCAACGAACCTTAACTATGGGAATGCGGCTTTGTTTTAACTGTTTGACCTCGCGGTCCATGATCTCGACTGGTTCTTCGACGAAGTGAAGCTGATCGTCTATTTGAATTTCCTCCAATGGTATGACTAGTGTCTCGTCTGACAAGCACTTCTTCAGATTTGACACGTGAAACACGTCATGAACGCCACTGAGGGTTTCCGGTAGGTTGAGTTTGTAAGCAACAGGACCAATCCTTTTCAGAATCTCAAAAGGTCCAATGTAACGAGGATTGAGCTTTCCACGCTTGCCGAAACGTATCACTCCTTTCCATGGCGAGACTTTCAGTAGTACTTTGTCTCCCACTTGAAATTCTAATGGTTTGCGTCTCACGTCAGCGTAACTCTTTTGACGATCACGCGCGGCCTTGATACGTTCGCGTATCTGTACAATCTTCTCTGTAGTTTCATGAATAATTTCTGGACCTGTGAGTTGGCTATCTCCCACTTCTGTCCAGCAAATCGGCGATCTACACTTTCGTCCATAAAGTGCTTCGAATGGTGCAGCCTTAATGCTAGTGTGGTAGCTGTTGTTGTATGAAAATTCGACCAACGGTAGATGGGCATCCCATCCGTTCCCAAAGTCAACTACACAAGCTCTGAGCATGTCCTCCAGGGTCTGGATGGTCCTTTCACTTTGACCGTCCGTCTGGGGATGGTATGCAGTACTCATATCTAGTCGAGTACCCAAGGCTTTCTGTAAGGATTGCCAGAATCGGGATGTGAATCGACTATCCCTATCTGAAATGATGGAGATTGGCACTCCATGTCTTGTGACTACTTCCTTCAAGTAAGTTCTGGTTAGTTTCTCCATCTTGTCCGTTTCTTTAATGGGAAGGAAGTGCGCAGATTTGGTTAGTCTGTCGACAATTACCCAGATTGTGTCACAGCCATTAGAGGCCTTGGGCAATTTCGTGATGAAGTCCATTGAAATCTGTTCCCACTTCCACTGTGGGATCTCTGGTTGTTGGAGTAATCCTGATGGTTTCTGATACTCCACTTTGACCTTAGCACAGGTCAAGCATTTACTGACGTAGGTAGCAATTTCGGCTTTCATGTTTGGCCACCAATAATGTTCCTTGAGGTCATGGTACATCTTGTCAGCACCGGGGTGGATCGAGTACCTGGACTTGTGTGCCTCATCCATCACTAGATCCCTTAGATCCCCAAAACTTGGTACCCAAATCCGATCCATGAAATAACAGATGTCATCGGATTTGACCTCAAATTGCTTGTCCATACCACGTAGGGACTCATGGCATAGGTTTACCTCCTTGATTGCTTCGAGTTGGGCGTCGCGGATTTGCATGGGTAAGTTCGTGTGGATGGTCAACTGTAACGCCCGCACTCGTCGCGGTTTGGGTTGATCCTTCCTGCTCAAGGCATCAGCCACGACGTTTGCCTTTCCAGGATGGTAACGGATAGCGCAGTCGTAGTCGTTTAGCAATTCGACCCATCGACGTTGCCTCATGTTAAGTTCCTTCTGATCGAAGATGTGTTGAAGGCTCTTATGATCGGTGAAAATTGTGCACTTCGTGCCATACAAGTAGTGCCTCCAGATTTTGAGAGCGAATACTACCGCTCCCAGCTCCAAATCATGGGTAGTGTAGTTTTTCTCGTGCACTTTCAGTTGTCGAGAAGCATAAGCTATGACCTTCTCTCTTTGCATTAACACGCATCCGAGCCCTTGATGTGACGCATCGCAGTACACCACGAAATCGTCTGTTCCTTCTGGTAACGATAGGATCGGCGCGCTGCAAAGTTTCTGTTTGAGTAATTGAAAAGCGGTTTCTGCCTTGTCATTCCATTCGTATTTCTTATCCTTGTGTGTCAGTGTGGTGAGAGGTTGGGCTATCTTAGAGAAATTTTCGATGAATCGTCGATAGTAGCCCGCAAGACCTAAGAACTGTCGCACCTCAGTCGGAGTCTTAGGTGCTTCCCAATTCTTAATCGCCTCGATTTTGGATGGGTCAACCTGTATGCCTTTCTCGTTGACCACGTGTCCAAGGAACTGTACTTCGCGAATCCAGAAGTCGCATTTCGAGAACTTGGCGTACAGTTTCTCGGCTTTCAGCAACTCCATAATTAACTTCAAATGCTCGGCATGCTCCTCTTTGTCCTGTGAGTATATCAGGATATCATCTATGAACACAATCACAAACTTGTCCAAGTAGGGCTTGCACACTCGGTTCATGAGGTCCATGAATACCGCTGGTGCATTGGTTAACCCAAATGGCATGACCATGAACTCGTAGTGACCGTAACGAGTTCGGAAGGCGGTCTTTGGAATATCGTCTTCCTGAATCCTTAGCTGGTGGTATCCCGACCGTAGATCGATCTTTGAGTAATAGCTCGACCCTTGCAATTGATCGAACAGGTCATCGATCCTTGGTAGTGGATATCGGTTCTTGATCGTTACCTTGTTCAGTTCTCTGTAATCGATACACATACGGAATGATCCGTCCTTCTTCTTAACGAACAAGACTGGTGCTCCCCAAGGCGAGAAGCTTGGTCTGATGAAGCCTTTGTCTAACAGTTCCTGTAATTGGTTAGACAACTCCTGCATTTCCGATGGCGCCAGTCGGTAAGGTGACCTCGCTATCGGAGCAGCTCCGGGTGTGAGATCAATCCGGAACTCGACTTGTCGCTGCGGTGGAAGTCCGGGCAAGTCGTCAGGAAATACTTCCGGATAGTCTCGGACGATCGGTATGTCTTTAATCTTCCTTTCTCCTTCTTTCTTCTCCGTCACGTGTGCTAGGATCGCGTGATAGCCCTTCCGCAAGTACTTTCGGGCTTTCATGCAGGTAATGATCCTTAACGTAGCACCACTCCGTTCTCCTTGAATGGTCAGTGTTTCTCCGTCCGACAGTGGAATGCGGACTATCTTCTCGTGACAGACGATTTCGGCTCGGTTCTTGGACAACCAGTCCATACCGACTACTATGTCGAAGCTTCCCAATGTTACTGGCAATAGGTCTATAGTGAAAGGGTGATCGGCTAGAGTTAAGACACAATCGGGAATTATTTGTTCTGTTTCTATCAGCTTACCGTCTGCTAGTTCTACCGTGTATAAGTAATCTAAGGCGATGGGAGTAACACCAAGTAATGAGCTAAACTCAGTGGATACAAAACTCTTATCGGCACCCGTGTCAAATAAGATAGAAGCATAGCAGTTGTTTACGAGAAACGTACCAGTAACAATGTTGGGGTCTTGTCTAGCCTCGCCGGCTCCAATCACGAATGCTCTGCCCCGGGCATTTGTATTTCCAGGCTTCCGATTCTTTGGGCAGTCCTTGCGGAAATGTCCGGGATCACCGCACCCGAAACATCCGCGGTTTCCCCCGCCAGCCGGGGTTTGTTCGACTGATCGGCAGCTCTGGGCAGTGTGGCCAAAACGTTTACACTTCTGGCATCGAGAATCTTCACAAGTACCATTGTGGTGAAACTGGCACTTGTTGCACTTAGGTAGGGTTCCAGTGTATGTCCCTCTTGGCCTTTTATCCGGTTGGTTAGCCACAAACACCCTGGCCGGTTCCTGCTTCTTTTGGTTATTAGGCACATAAGGTTTAGCAGGAGCATTTTCCCACTTCCTCTTGTTGTCGAAGGTTTTCACAAAACTTTCTTTCTTGTTGAACAGTCCCTGGCGAACTGCCTGATCCGTGAGATTGTGAGCCAGTCTCACTGTGTTGTGGATAATTGTGGGCTCTGCAGAAGTAACCATGCTTTGTATTTGCGGTGCCAAACCCCAAATGTACCGCTCAATTCGTTTGTATTCCGGTGTAACCATATGCGGTAGTAGTCTTGCTAAGTCGTGGAACCTGGCGGTGTATCCCGCGATGTCAGCACCCTCCATTCTTATGTTCCAAAACTCCTGTTCCAACTTTTGGAGTTCGTTACGAGGACAGTACTCCTCTTTCAACATTTCCTTGAATTCCTCCCAAGGAATGGCGTTCGCATTATCCAGGCCCAGAGTCTGGATATAAGAGTTCCACCAGGAGAGGGCTTGGCCCTCGAGAGTTCCAGCTCCGTACATGACCCTGTTCTCCATCGAGCATTGGCTCATGCTGAAGACCGATTCGATCTTCTCTATCCATCGTAGCAGTCCCACTGCTCCTTCCGTCCCGGTAAATGTATGCGGCTTGCAATCCATAAAGGATTTGTAGGTGCAAGCCTTTGATCCATGCCCAGTTCCTGTGTGTCAATGATAGAGCGTAATTAGGTTAAATTTTCCCGAGGTAAGGCTATGTTACTTGCAGTATATACTATTTCCGAGGTAGGGCCAACTCATACTGGAGGGATGATATGTCAGCGTCATGTAACCTGCTGCGTGTCGCAAGTATCGGTAGTACCTCCCGGGTAGGCCGGAGCCAATAGGGTGGTGGGTAGGATGGTCCAGATGACTCTCCTGTAGATGAGGTGTCTGATGATGCAATCCGAGCCCTTTTGGACGATGGTCCAGCAATGTCAGGGGAGTGGGCTGGTCGTTTTCCTCTACGAATGTTCTTCTTCCGAGCTGTGAGTTTGGTCTTCGCTCCCACCGGTGCAAGTAATGGTGATGGCGGCGTCGGGTCCGCCAGACGAGGTGGTGAAGGTAGTATGGAGCCGTCGTCGGACGATGAGTCCCCGTGTAGTACGGAGTAGGGCACCGTCTCGCCCGAGTCGCTCCCCTCGCCGGCGTCTCCGTCACCTCCGGGGGCTGGTGCGTCATCTTCCTCCTCCTCTAGATCCTTCTCAGGATCCTCCTCCGGGTCCTCCTCAGGATCCTCCTCAGGATCCTCCTCCGGGTCCTCCTCAGGATCCTCCTCAGGATCCTCCTCAGGATCCTCTTCAGAATCCAACTCTACAAGATCCACTGAATCATGTGTCTGTTCCTCATCCGTGGATGAGTGGGGTGATGAGGGTGGAGTGAGTGGCTCCACTGATGATGATGGGGTAGCTGGGGTGTACTCCTCAGAGTCCGAGATCACAATGGGGTCCGATGAGGTCGACATCCTGTAACAAGTCAATATCCAGTAATCCATTGTATTCATGTATGAAAATGCATGTATGATGTGATGTGAACTATGTGAGCCTACAGTTATAGTCTAAGTATACTAAATGCAACTTAGTTCTCTATAACCAGGGCTCTGATACCAATCTGTCACACCCTGAAATTCCACAGCGGGTTACCCGCGGGTTGTGACTGTCAAGGATCATCAGTCCCGGTCATTTCGAACGACCTCTAAATGGTTTTCGAAAAGACATCCCGTTTGAACATCATACACAAAAATTAAGTAATACAGAGTTTGAAAATGCGGAATGTAAAGTGCGGAAGCAATAATAATGTAGCAAAATACAGAAGCATAACAAATTAGGTTCCCATAAACCTAGCTTCTAATGAAAACATGATATGCGACTCCAGACATGCAGTCCTAGTCCGTGCGTGAATGCTTAGCGACCTGAGATAAACATGCTTAAAGTGTCAACACAAGGTTGGTGAGTTCACAGGTTTAAGTAACAGAATCAGAAATGAAAACAGTGTAACAGTACGCATGTATACTATTGATTCGATTGTTGATCAGACAATAAACATTAACTATATAAGCAACACCGAAACCGAAGCTCAACGAAGGAATGCAGAAACTAGCATTTTGCCTCTTACGTGCCCAGCACGCAATGGATTAGGTCAATTATGCACCCGTTTGACTCCCAGTCAGAGTTAGCGCGACTAACCCGGGTGGGGGTTGTTAAACCCAATAGTACTATTCATGAATCACCTCGCTTTGTGTAATAATTAACGGTTCGAATATGAGAGGACTTTATGTGCGGGAAATGCACCCACTTATATAAATTAAAGCGAAATCAAAGTAATTGTCATACGACTAAGTAAGAAAATGGTTTAGCATGTATCTCCCCCAAATGGAAAAGTAAGTAAAATGGGGCCGTGAAAACTCACCTGGAAATGCGGTGAATGGGAAATGAAAGCAACAAGGGAAATCGAGTAACTCCGGGTAACCGACCTAACCGAGCCCTAAGAATTAATAAGGCTATAAGGTCTATGAAAGTAAACATGGTTTATGTAACCACATTCATCCAAACGACTCAACGTTGAAAGGTTACATTGACGTTTTGAAAAAGGTTTGACCAAAGTTGACCAAGGTTTGACCAAAGTTGACCGAGGTTTGACCAAGGTTTGACCAACTTTGACCAAGGTTTGACCAACTTTGACCAAGTTTGACTAATGTTGATCAATGTTGACTAATGTTGACCAATGTTGACCAATGTTGACTAATGTTGACCAATGTTGACTAATGTTGACCAATGTTGACCAATGTTGACTAATGTTGACCAATGTTGACCAATGCATAAACAACACACAAGTAACATATAAGTTGTAAACATGTAACACATAAGCATCATACAAGTTGTACATGTGTAACACCTAAGTAGCACATAAGTTATACATGTGTGACACATAAGGAACATACAAGTTGTACCTAAGTAATGTATAAGTAACACCTTGTGACATAACATGCTTGTTTCAATTAGTTGCATAAGAAATCGACATGTGACAAGTAATTTAACATTTGCACATCTTTATGGCACATTTCATATATGCCAACCATTCCTACACATAACTCATGTCATCATATTAATAACCTATTAGTATCAATTCAACACTTTTAAACACGTAGCATAACATGTCATAGAAATTCCATAACTCTTATCATAACAAAGTTTCCATTCTTTGACAATTAGGGTTTTAGTGTACTTTAAGTGTAATGGCTCAACTAAACGAGTTACACATGAATTTATACTAGTGACATACTATAAACATGATTCTACACACAAACTTTCTATTCTAAGCAAAGTTGAAGTTCACAAATTATTAAAGTTTCCTTATTTAGCAAGGTTCACCAAAACATGTCATAACACAACTCCAAATTACATATTCATGCATAAGTCATCTATTCATATGATAATGAAGCTATATAATTCATTTTAAACATTTATAACCTACACATACAAAATATGAACAAATAAAGTTTCCTTTTTAGGAAAGTGGTCCAAACGACCCTATTGCATATGTGTAACCTCAAATAACTCTTTTTACTACTTTAATATACATTATAGAACAATAATATCAAGTTTTTATCCATGAGAAACTCATAACACAAAATATGCAAAATTAAAGTTTCCTTATATAGTAAGTGGTTCATAACCGAGTGAAAAACGACATTTCAACCAAAAAAATTATATTTCCTATCTATTCTACTATTATGTGTACCATTTAAACCAACAAACATATCATACATCAAGTTTTGCAAAAATGCATCCAACAAAGTTTCTATAAATAGAAACGAGCAAATATCAACATAAACAAGCATTTCTAAACATAAAAAGTGCATATATGCATCAACAACATCATTTTATGAAATCTTTTGATGAAAACAAGTATAATAACACTTTGACCATGGAAAATCGTTTGGATGGTTGGGGTACACCACATGGCCGAAAATAATGAAATAAATTGGTGAGAATGCTTACAAACTTTAAGTATGTTGTTGAAATGGATGTTTTGATGCTTGAATCACCTTGAATCTACTTGAAAACACTTGAGATGAGCTTGGAATTGGATGAACAAGTTTGAGAGAGTGGTGGCTAGGGTGGGGGGTTGGCGGCCGAGAAAAGAGAGAGGAGGGGGGAGAGTGTTTTAGGTTTAGGGTAATCAAATGAGGGTTTAAGGGATTAAAGGTGGGTTATGCAATTGGGTTTGGGCTTTTTGCACTCTTTTAGGGCCTTTAGCACAACTTTGGGCTCCTAAAGGGACTAATTAAATAAATAGCTGAATTTTAATAAGCCCAAGTGTAAGTCCATCATTTTTATAGAATCTATTTTAGTGTTCTTGGCACATATCGCGTATCCGCTTTAAAAGCGTTAAAATAAAAGATGCTCAATAAATTCCGGAAAATTTCACATAAGCATAAAATACTAAATCACAGTATTACATATAATTTTTACACACCAAATATATGTCTAAATATTATTTCTAATATTCGTTAATGTTCGTGTGACAGGACGCGTGTGTGACCCGGTAATCCGCCCGATTACCGATGCATGAAATGAAATGAAACGAATGGACTTGCTATATGATATATGTACTTAATTACTCTATAATTAAGTATGATGCAAGTGTAATCACATGAATTCAGGTAATAGTCGGGTATGGATATTAACCTGAATTTGCCGGGTGTCACAAGGGGGAATGTCCACCACATCCAGACGAAGTGACCGGATCTGCATGCTGGCGGGAACCATCCGGGCAGTTATGTAGAAAAACCTTTCTTTCCAACCCCGGAATCCCTGAGGGGTCTCTTTGGCATGTGGAATCACCCCGGGGCGTTTAGAGAAGGAAAACCATCTATCTTTCAAATATAGCTTGTAAAAATGATGAAAAATGGCGACGGAAGGGTCCTGTTTCAAGGCGATACAGTAGAACTCAAAATGCCTAATACGGCACATTCCAAGAGGGTGAACTTGGGAGAGGTGAATTTTGTAGAACTGAAGGAGATCGATAACAAAAGAGGTGACCGGAACTCTGAAATTAGCCTCAGAGAAAAAGTCAGCATATAAGGTGATCTTGCAAGGAGGAGGTTTGGCCGCCGTGCCTCCTGAAGAAGGATACTCGGGGTCCAAATCGTTAGGAATTCCATACGAAGCTTTCAATCTCTCGAAGCGCTCCACGCTCCAATTTATGGGAATCAAAGCCACGTCGGCGTTATCACCCATTCGTCGAAAAAGTTAATAAGATCGGAAGGAATTAAAGAAGCAAGGTTTCAGAAGAAATCAAAAAGGGTTTGTAAAAGACGAGTAAAAGGCAACAATGCCTCCCCCCCTTTTTTATAGAGAAGAAGAGATGACAGACGGTCGGATAGCGGCGCCCTAGGAAGGATTATGGGACTGATGGATGGGACGTGCGGCAGGTTTGAAAGAAGCGTCGCCCGCACGTGTCAAATTTTTTCATTTTCTGAAAAAAAAAAAAAGGTTTTTATAGTCAATTTAATTTTTTGAAGAAACAAAGAAAATCAAATTGACTAGAGGGACTTGACGACGTATGATGAAAGGATCATACATAAGGGGCCTAAAAAAAAGAAATCTAACTTCTTAACCACCATAAGGGCCCACGAGAAGAAGGAACCAATAAGAAAGGGGCCGTCGCTATCATACGGTTAGAGGAAAGAGAATGTAAAAATCTTATAAATAGAAGGTGATCTCATAGATGAAAGGGATCCAAAACTTGTACTTGATTGAATTCGAGAATTATCATCAAAGTTGAGCTTTTACGTCTCTTCAATTATAAATTCTAATAATTTGTATTTCTAATATATTACAAAATTTAACAATTTATTATATAGTGAATTTATTTAATTAATTTATATTATATTCTTTCAAATCTATTTAAATTCTATGAATTACAAATATTATTATTTTATGTAATTATATAAATTTATTATTTTATCACCAATCATTTATCGATTTTATGAACCGTTTAAAAGTCAATTTTCAACATAATAATTGTTAATTATTGTTGTATTACTTGTTTTATAGACATGAACAGTTATTATTTGTCGATGGCCTCCAAATCCACTAAAGTGGCGATTTTAATGGGGTGTGTTCGTTGTTAAGTTATTATTTAATACTAGAAGGGTGTCCGCGTGATACGGCGGGGAACACAACATACTAACACAGACACTGATAAAACGCTTGACCAATTACTTGGTGAATTATCATATAGATTTGAAGGTTTAATAAAAGTTTATAAAATAAAGTAAATATGAAATCATATAAAATAAAAATCATATTGAGAATTTAGTTAAACAGAAAATTGATTGTTTACATAATTAGATTTTTAAAGAAATTTCTTTATTAATTGTAATAACTACAAAATTGAAGTTGTAGTCTAACTAATTTATGGTATTTATAATCATTATAATTCAGTTGTTTTTCTTTTTGTATTTAATCACATAATTGGCATGTGCGAGTAAAAGATAATTAAGACAGTTAAATTCATAAAAAACAATTTTGCCCCTTAAACTCTTAAAAATTAATGTAAAAAATAATCCAGGCTTTTTTTTAACGACCAACAAAACAGATTTTATTAATGAAAGCTACCAAAAGGAATCGACAAAAAAACAGCACCAAGCTAAGAAAAAAAGAGTCTTGAAACGGTTTGTCACCCAAGATTTTTATTTCTTTAATTATTTTATTGAGAGATAATTCGTGCTACTAAAAATGTATTATAATACAGTAGAGATTAATTGTTTTATATACTTTCGGTTTGTAGACTTTTGGAAGTGAGCAACAATCGGTCCATTTCTTTTGGTGATTCGCAAAACATGAGTGGCAACAATTTTCAGAAGCCAAATTTGAAGAACAAAACTATATTACAGAAATGGTCGTGGGTGTTATGTTGATCAGGAAAACGATCTGCAAACCGGGTTAGTAAGCAATTATTATTCCTATTAGTTCTTGTTCTATCTCCATCACCATCACCACCTTATTTACACACACACATGCAACAACACGTGTTTGAATGAGTTGAAACATATAGGCACGTCTTGGATCTAAACCAAATCTTTATGTGTGTTGGCATTGCACACCAAATGTTCGATAATATTCCTGACCCCATTTAACCCAATTAACTCCCATGCCCATTGATTTTATCTGCAGCAGTAGTTTACGTACGTAGATCAGCAAACTGCCGGACCCAGTTTATATAGATCCAAATTGGTTCTTAATTTACACTTGTTCTGGAAAATGGGTGGTGATGAGTTTAAGAAGCGACTTTTGAGCAAAGTGTACTATGAAGGTTGTCCTGGGTGTAATGTGGATCAGTATAAAGAGCTGCAGACCGGGTTACTGATAAAAGAAGTCTTTTGCATATGGATTGTGGTGCTTTGTGTTGGTATGCATATGCAGCTCTTGTTTGTGTTACTTATTCTTAATTATCAGGTTTTAAATATGTATTTTGGTTGACCCATTTGACACTTTCTGTTGTCTTTAAATGAACTTCATAGATAATAAATATATTAGATGTGATTACAAAATGAAGAATAATTAATAAAATAATATGCTCCCCACAAGTTCTGTTTGTAGAACAGTTGCTGAATTTGATGATGAGAGGAATTTACCAAGGAAATGTTTAAGATTATTAATTGGTTTTCTTGTGGATTTGAAAGAAAAACGGATAATATCTCACATTTGCTTCAAAAAGTTGGAAACTTCTTTCTGGGACAACGAAAAAGCCCTAAATTATTTGTGTATACTTTTCTCTCTTGTTTAATTTCTGCTTTCATCAATAAAGATTGGCGCAAGAGATTGAAAGCAGTGCTTTTATGCTACCTGTTTGGCAATTGGTTATATGTGATGTACAATACCTATATTAGTATAAAAGCAATATACAATATTTCTATCTTAAAACGTACATTAAAACTACTTTCTATGCGTTGTAATAAGTTTATCTTGATGTTACATGCCTGACAAATATTCCCATTATTCATTCTCAGCACTGCCAATATCGTCTCTCTTTCCGTTTCTTTACTTCATGGTTAGTGTGTTCAATTGTGTATTTACTTAGTTTTCCATTTTCCATATTTTGACATTAGGAATTCTTTATCTTGATTATATTGTAGATAAGGGATTTCAATATTGCAGAGAAAGAGGAGGACATTAGTTACTATGCAGGCTTTGTAGGTAAGCAAATTTTTGCTCATTATGGGGGTGTTTAGATATGCGCTTTAAAAGTGATTACGTGATATTTTGTTGTTAGAATCAGATAATCAGTTATAATAAAACAAGTTGTATAAGATAGTGTTCGGGTGAATGAATCAGATTTCCAAACACCTTCTATCTTTGATGAAGGAATATCTCTTATGATGTTCATATTTATGAAGGGTCTGCATATATGATTGGAAGGGCACTGACATCTATCTTCTGGGGAGTGGTTGCTGATCGATACGGTAGAAAACCAGTTATTCTTTTGGGCACTTCAACTGTGTTCGTTACTACTCCAGCAGTTATTTGCCGACAATGTTTCATAAAATACTTAGATATAGATTGTTCTTATAAAGCTTGTAATTTTCATATTCTTCAGGGTTATTTTCAACACGCTTTTCGGCTTTAGTGTCAACTATTGGATGGCTATCCTTACAAGGTTTCTTCTTGGCTTTTTAAATGGGCTACTTGGACCTATAGTGGTAAATCGTACCTTACGTCTTATGTTATAGCTATAAGACGATGTTTGGATTTGTTTATCCATTTAGCTTCTCTGCTGATTTGTTTCCTGTAAACAGGCATATGCATGTGAACTTTTCCGTGAGGAACATCAAGCTTTAGGATTGTCATCCATAAGCAATCAAGCCCTTTTCTTTTCTTTCATTTCCTATGGCATCGGCTTCAAGTTGTTGCATTTTTAGATAGTCATTATCATTTATCATAATCCATTCATATTTTTCATGTAGTTTTCTTACCTGAAAATTTATAAATTGAGTGATCTATTTCAGATTAGTACATCATGGGGGATAGGACTGATAATTGGTCCAGCTTTGGGAGGTTACCTTGCACAGGTTTATATCTCCAATTGTATCTTGATATTGCTATATGCGCTTTTTATATATCTGATGTGCAGATAGCATCTTGAAAATTGATTGAAAGAAGGTAATTATGTCCAATCTACTACTTCACTAATGAGGGGTCACAAACTTCTTTCTCAGAATCATGCATATATTTTAAATGCTATAAGTATCTTGCAATAAACTCAACGATTTTGTGGATGTGTTAATTGTGTTTGCAATAAACACAAACACAGCGATCCACACACACAGATGTGTGTGTGTAAATGGGAATGAGGGGAAACACTATTATTTTTGGGAGAAAGATCATCAAGGTTTCGTTAGATTATCAAGAGAATTTGGTTTCAGTGACACCGTCTTATATTTGTAGGCACAATGTGGGGATAATTCATAGCGAGTGAGGCAGTTACTATTCATACTGCCAGGAAGCAATTACACTCTGTCTATAACAAGTCTTACTTGAAAAATGACTGGTTTATAGGTGTTCTTAATGACAAAAAAATTACAACTTTTTACCTTATGGATTATTTAAATGAAACAAATTAATGTAAGTTGAGTAATATTATCACAAAATAATTACAAATTAAATTATGAAAGAATGCATTCATACTGATACTGACTGGAAAAACAAAGAAGATTATTTTGCTACTTTATCTATCAAAATTCTGATGAACATTCTTTTTCTTTTACTATTACTTTTAATTTTGTGCTTGTTTTGAGATTAAGCCTGCAGAGAAATTTCCGTATCTAGTCTCCTCAGATTCTCTATTGGGGAGGTAGTGCTACCCCCTATGTTAATTAACTTCTTTATTTCTTAACAGTGATGATATTATATGCAAATATTATTTTTGCTATAGTTATGCAAATTCAACAGATTGGAACTGTGACTTGTGATGCAGATTTCCATACTTACTGCCTTGCCTTAGCATCTCTATTTTCGCACTTTTTGTGACCATCTGTGCAATTTGGCTTCCAGTACAGATTTATGCAATTAACATTTTCTTAATACTTCCATCAGGGTGCATCTTACCATATATTCATTCAATATTTTGGATCAAATTTTACTTTTAAGTCTCCATTTTCTGTGAAGCCAACCCTTCTATATGATCAAGAAAAAATAAGTAGAAATTATGAGATATTAATGAAAAATAGGAATGCTTTTAATCTAAAGAAATATCTTGAGGATAAAATGTTAGATTGTTTGGTAAAAACATTAGTGTCTAAGCTGTAACTAATGCATGAATAACGATGGGCTTAACCAAGAACTGAAGATTAACATGTCATAAGAATCAAGCATGAGGTTTAACATGTGATACCAACCGGGATATGAATGACTTGAACCATCATTTTTGACATTCTAACTAGTGCATTCTCATTTGTAATTTTCAATTGCCGATCAGCATAAAAGATGGGTTATGGAAGTGAATGTTATTAGACTAGTTATATAATTATTATATCTAGAAGGTATCCTCTAAACAATTTGCATTGGTAGTGCATACCCTGGTATGAAATCTAGTTTCATATTGCCCCTAAGGAATTGGGATCCAAAGGCTATCTTAAAAAACAAATGAAAGTTTTATTTATGTGGCCTCTCTGTGAACATACATATTGACATATTGTTTGATTTTATGTTCTTAATATGAATCTTATTTAAATAATTTTTAAAAATTGCAGGAAACGTTACACTTCCATAAAAAAAATGAGTTGGAGTATGCTTCCTATGTACCTGATGCTGAGGGAATAAAAGATGAGGAAAAAGATTCTACTTTGATGAGCCTCCTCAAGAACTGGCCGTTATTGTCTTCTATCATTGTCTATTGTGTTTTCTCTCTTCATGACATGGCTTACAATGAGGTAGATTTAAAAATCTGATTATTAATTAGAAATTCACAAATGAACACTTTCCACCATTCTTTCAGAGTATAGGGTCATTTTTGAAAAAAAAAACGACGGTATTAATTCGTGATGAATACTTGAGTACTGTGGCTTAGAAAGTCAATCATTCTAAAAAACTAAGAATTCGTTGCAAATGCCTGAATACTATTATAGTATTATTCATACATTTTACCATGCTTTTAGAACTCTGATTCTACTGCACAAAATCAAAACTTCTTTAACAGATTTTCTCATTATGGGCTGTAAGTCCTAAGAGTTTGGGGGGACTCAACTATTCTACTGACGATGTTGGCACGGTCCTATCTATCACAGGTGAGAACTTAGGTACCAACTCAAAATGTTCATTACTGAAAGGGGTTATTGACTTTCCAAACTTGGCATGTCATTGTATACTATTACCATTGCTAATTATAAGCTTTGTTGTAGGGCTGGGTCTTCTCCTTTTCCAAACCGCATTATATCCAATTGCAGAGAGGATATTTGGGCCCATAATGGTAGCTCGCATCTCAGGAGTAAGCAGTCTTCCTTCTGACTTTGGAAGTCAAACTTGTGTTTAATAAATTATACTTATCATATTATTTTTCTGCATTTTTAACGCAGATTCTTCTCTTCGTCTATGACAGTTGTTGTACTTCCTAGTTTCATTATATATTTTGCAAAGAAGAATAAATACATTCATAAAACATAGACTAAATTACACTATATGTCCATATTTTGGATTTCATCCTTAAGTATAAGAAATTAGACCTCTACATATTAATAGAGGAGGAAATAAGTATTAGATAATTCAGTTGTATCATGGGTTAACACAACTATTTCTTGTGTAGGTTTTGTCTATACCTCTACTCACAACTTATCCATACATAGCGATGTTATCCGGCTTCATGCTCTCCTTCACGTTAAGTTGTGCATCGATTGTAAAGAACGTTTTATCAGTAAGTTTTTCAGTCACTAGATATTGTTTACTTTATGAAATTTACGCGATTAACTACTATTTATCGCTTAATTTAACATACAAACAAACAAACAAACCCAGTGAATCCCACTCATAAAGTAGGGTCTTGGGAGGGTGAAATGAGGGCAAGCCTTTCCTCTATCCTAAAGGATAGAGAGGCTGCTCCCAGATAGACCCCCAGCTCATGAAAAAAAATATAATCCTTTTTTTAAAGAAGATAGAACCTGCAAAAGAGAAACATTATTAGAAATCAAAACAGTAGATGAACAATAATGCATAAAAAAACCCTAATACTAAAGTATCTTATACTAAGGCACACCTAAGATTACCAGCCCACCAGGGACACTAAAAAGCACTCCTAACGGCCGACCTAAGCCTAGAGGAAAAAACCTAAAACTAAAGCAGCGACCCTCACCTACGACTAAAGGTAACCTAAGTGAAGTGCAAGCCAAAGTACGAGACCTCGGTAAATACCAAAACTATGCGCCCCGCTAAAAATCTCTAACCTTTATCCGGCGTCTCCATGAACTCCTATCACTGATCATATCCTCGGAGAGGTGCAAGTCTAACAAATCCCTCCTAATTTGTTCCTCCCATGTCAATCGTGGTCTGCCAGGGTTTCCACGCTCCTTACAGGTGTTGTCACCTGATACTTTGGAACATGCCCGAACCATCTCAATCTCTCCGCCCTTATCTTATCTGAAATGCGTGCTACCCCTAATCTAGCCCTAAAAACTTCATTTCTTATCTTGTCCAACCTTTTGTGCCCGCAAATCCACTTCAGCATTCTCATCTTTGCTGCCTCCAGCTTTCTCGCTTGTATCTTCTTCATTGCCCAGCAATCGGTTCCGTACATGAACGCATTAATGGAACTTGGTAAGAATATGAGGTACAGTAATTTTCACCATTTATTTTGAAAATATGTCTAATTGAGCTATATTTTATTGATAAAAGGTCAAATTTGTAAAACTTGAAAATTTTTATGTAGAAAAGAAATGGTCACACGGTTTAGAGTCATCCCAAGTAATTCAAGTGTTTTAGTCTGTGTAAATTTTGATTTATTAAAAAATTGGAACAGAAATTGTAATCACAAATTTGGCAATAAATTTTAATGTTTTACATATTTATGGAATTCATAAAACGGTTTAAAATACGTTTGCAGCTCTACCAAACCATTTTAAGCTTCATAATTTAGTTTCTTATTTTAACCAGGTCTCCATCATAACTGGGACCTTCATGCTGCAAACTAAAGCTGTGGTAATGTTCATCCTTTATAAAATTATTTAGTTTATCTTCCAAAAGTGTTTAGGTGTGTATGTACGCGGATAACAGGATCAACACCAAAGAGGTGCAGCCAATGGTATTGCCATGACTTTGCAGTCAACTTTTAAAGCAATCGGTCCTGCATGTGGAGGAGCACTGTGAGTACTCATTCTTTTTCTTGAAACCGCAAAGACTCGCACACCCATCAGACAATTTTACTCGTCACGTCAGGCTAAATTTTATTTGTCTTTATTAGACAGTCTCTTGAGTATCCCTACATTAATTATATATTGATTATTAGACAGTATCTTGAGTATCCCTACATTAATTATATATTGATTATTAAAGGGTTCTATGTGTAACTTGTTTATCTATATATATTCCTGATGTAATCTCCTTTCATGAATACAATAATACAACCGATCATTATCAGCTTATTGTGGTATCAGAGCCACCACAATTCTGTGATCAAATCCGGCCAAACAATGGCCTTCCTCACTGCCTTCTCTACAATCGACAAAACCACCCACAATTCCCACAAATTCGGATTTACTCTCCCACCTGGTATCTTCTCCTTATAAAAGTACTCAACCTTTGGATTTAGTTTTTTGTGATGTGTGGGGACCGGCCCCGGTTACCTCTTTTGGAGGTCACAAGTTTTTCCTACTTTGTGTTGACCACTTCTCTAAATTTATGTGGATTTTTCCTTTGAAACTAAAATCTGATGTATATGCCATCTTTAAACACTTTCTTGCTATGGTTGAACGACAATTTCAAACAAAGTTAAAATCTATTCAATCTGATTGGGGAGGAGAGTTCCGGACTCTATCTCAATTTCTCTCCCCTCTCGGTATCACTCACCGGCTTTCATGCCCACATACTAGTTAACAAAATGGCATTGTTGAACGACGCCATCGACACGTCGTCGAAACCGGTCTCACTTTACTAGCCCAATCCAATGTTCCACAACGTTTTTGGCATTTCGCATTTGACACAGCCGTCTATCTCATTAATCGAATGCCATCACGCAACAATACCAACACTTCTCCTTTTGAACGTGTGTTCAATCACAAACCCGATTTCACCTTCCTTCGGGTCTTTGGATGTCAATGTTACCCCCATCTTCGTGCCTACAATAAGTATAAGATGGATTTTCGCTCTACACCATGTGTTTTTCTTGGCTACAGCACCTCACATCATGGCTACAGGTGCGTAGATCCCACCACCGATCGTCTCTATGTTGCTCGACATGTTCGGTTCAATGAACACTCATTTCCCTTTCAAGTTTCTTCTTCCAACACTCCTCCCTCAGTTTTTACCGACCCTTATGTTTCATCCTATCCCACCTACCCTCATGTTCCTACTTCCTTTCCATCAGCCCAAACACCACCACAAACTCCATCTCCTACAGCCCAAACACCACCACAAACTCCACCCTCATCTCCTACAGCCCAAACACCTCCTGCCCCTTCCCCACCAGCCCAATCTCCACCCTTGCAGACTTGCAGCAGACGCCCCAAGCCTGCTGTTCCTGCCTCACCATCTATCCAGCAGTCCCCCAGCCCCACAAATGCCCAACCTTCTGCTCGTCCTCGTCCAGCCAACTTACGGCCCAACCCACCATCCACGAACCAGCCACCTTTACCATTGCCAACAGGGATCCTCACTGGCGTAAGGCCATGACTGAAGAATACTCAACTCTTTTGAGAATGGTACTTGGTCCTTGGTTCCACGTCCTTCCCGGGCTAATATTGTCGATTGTAAATGGGTCTACAAGCTTAAAAGGGACTAAACCGGTGCAATTAAACGTTACAAGGCGCGCCTGGTTGCTAAGGTGTTTCATCAACAACCGGGCATTGATTACCACGAGACTTTTAGCCCGGTTGTCAAACCCACCACTATCCGGGTTGTTCTCTCTATTGCTACCACAAACAAATGGCCTCTCCGCCAGCTGGATGTTCAAAATGCGTTTTTGCACGGTGATCTCAAAGAGACAGTTTATCTATAACAGCCTCCCGGTTTCATTGATTCTCGGAATCCGGATCACGTTTTCATGCTTCATAAGTCCCTATATGGTCTCAAGCAGGCCCCAAGAGCCTGGTTTGAACGGCTGTCCTCGGCTCTGTTTGCTCTCGGTTTTAAGGGTTCCAAGACCGACCCATCTCTCTTCATCTATTCGGCAGGGGGAACACTTCTCTATATGTTAGTTTATGTTGATGACATTGTTTTGACAGGTAACAATTCCAAGGCTATCGAGCAGGTTGTGACCAGCCTTAGTTCTTCCTTTGCTGTTCAAGACATGGGCCCTCTTGCATATTTTCTCGGTATAGAAATTACCCCCCAATGGACTGACATATTTCTCTCTCAACACAAGTATATTAAAGACCTCCTTGAACGTGCGGGCCTGTCAAACTCCAAGCATGTGCCTTCTCCAATCACCACTACAGCTAATTTAGCTCTTGGTGACAGCCCCCTTTTCGACAATCCAGTTAAATACCGTCAAATGGTGGGAGCTCTTCAATATGTTACCCTGTCTCGCCCGGATATTACCTTTGTAGTCAACAAGGTCTGCCAGTACATGCAGTCTCCCACTGAAAACCAATGGTCCGCGGTTAAGCGTATCCTTCGCTATCTCAAAGGGACATCGGGTCACGGTATTCTTCTCCGCCACAAGTCTGGCTCTCTTCTACATGCCTACACTGATGCTGCTCCTCCTTCCTTGCGTGCCTTTTCAGACGCTGACTGGGCCGGTTGCCCTGATGACTGTCGATCCACCGGGGGATTTGCAATATATCTTGGTTCTAATCTTGTTTCATGGTCTGCCCGAAAACAGAAGACTGTCTCTCGGTCATCAACCGAATCCGAGTACAAGGCCTTGGCAGATACTGTTGCTGAACTCACTTGGCTTGAAACACTTTTGCGTGAACTTCAGGTTCCCATGGCCTCAGCCCCCACTCTGTGGTGTGATAATTTAGGGGCTACTTATCTATCGGCTAACCCCGTGTTCCACGCACGTACAAAGCATGTAGAGGTCGACTTTCACTTTGTCAGAGAAAAAGTTGCTCAAAAGAAACTAGCAGTTCAGTTCATCTCTACCCACGATCAGATTGCTGACATCTTCACTAAGCCACTGCCTTCACAACGATTCCTCGCTTTACGGTCCAAGCTACAGGTCGCTTCCCGGCCTGTGCTTGAGGGGGAATATTAGACAGTCTCTTGAGTATCCCTACATTAATTATATATTGATTATTAGACAGTCTCTTGAGTATCCCTACATTAATTATATATTGATTATTAGAGGGTTCTATGTGTAGCTTGTTTATCTATATATATTCCTGATGTAATCTCCTTTCATGAATACAATAATACAACCGATCATTATCAGCTTATTGGTCTTTTTCTGTAGTTTGTCATGGTCTCAAAAGAGACAAAATGCAGCATTTCTTCCAGGTACATGCTTTCACTCTGTTGGTATTTGTTGAGTTTTAATATATGTATGCAAATGAGTTGTGTTGGGTTATGTTCTGTTTCTAATGGGTAAAATTGTTTAAGCTAAAAAAACTTAACTAAAAAGGTGTTAAGATCAAACGGAAAATAGAATATTTTAAGCAGAACCCAACCTGACATGACATGTATTAAAATTACCCGTCTGAACCTGCTTTTAACCGTTACCCAACCTTTCTGACCCATTACGCTACATTTGTTTAATTGCAGGCGACCGAATGATATTTTTCATCTTGAATGTGATTGAGGGAATTGGTGTTCTGCTGACATTCAAACCGTTTTTGACTACAAACCATTACTAGTTGGGAGCACTCGGAATGAAGCTTGAACCCTCAACCTGTACCGGTTAAGATCCTATTCTTTTTATGTAGTAAAACTCTAGTTCTTGTTGAAGTTTTTAAAAAGTTAAGTTTCAATAATAAATATGTAGTATACTTATTTAGCATAAGCTAGTGTGTGATTAAACTCTAATTCTCGTTCTAAGTGTTTACAACCTCTTCATTTTTTTGTTGAACAAATAGAATATTATCTAAAAAAATTCTACTTGTTTCATGTATATCAAATTTGGTAAAAGAATGAGACTGAATGACACATAAAATGTTAAAAATTATAAAAAGCAAGAACATCCGATACATTAATATTATAAGTTCAAAAGGTTGAAAAAAAAATCATCATTCAACACATTTTTTTTAGAATTAATTACACGGATGGCCCATGTGGTTTACCCATATTTCACTTATGGCCCCTAGGAATGGGAAACTACAAGTTTGGCCCAATAGTTTGCACTTTATGTTTGTAATCCTATTTTCTTTTGAAGCATATTAAATATTTTATTTATAAGACTTTGTTATGTATTTTTTTTTTTTTTGAAGTATATGGAGCATTTAACAAACTCACATATTAATGATGAAAATGCATGCCTAATAGAAAATGCAAGCACACATACAATTCTCAAGAAAATGAATTATTTCTCTAAGTTAACCATAAAAGAAGCAAGTGTCGGTACTATATCTGGCACTACAAAATTAATTGAAGGTTATGGAGAAGCTTATATAGTGTTACCTGGTGGAACACAACTTAAATTTAACAACGCACTATTTTCCCTGGTGTCTCAAAGAAATTTAAAAAGCTTTAAAGATATTTGTCGAAATGGATATCATGTTGAGACTACATGTGAGGGACATAATGAGTACCTTAGAATCACAAATATGAATTCGGGTAAAAAGCATGTATTAGAAAAGTTACCCGCACTTACATCTGGTTTATATTGTACTCAAATTATTGCAATTGATTCAAATTTGATCATAGGCCAATAGTCTATGGACCGAGAAAACTTCATCATTTGGCATGACCGGTTAGGCCATCCCGGATCAATGATGATGTGAAGAATTATAGAAAATTCATGTGGGCATTTTTTGAAGAATCATGAGATTCTTCAAACTAAACACATTACATGTGTGGCATGCTTAAAGGGAAAGCTAATTACTCGTCCATCACAAACCAAGGTGGGGAGTGAATCCCTTGATTTTCTGAAAAGGATACACGGGGATATATGTGGATATGTGGACCTATACATCCCCCTAGTGGACCATTTAAATACTTTATGGTTCTAATTGATGCATCAACTAGATAGTCACATGTGCGCTTGTTATCAAGCCGTAATATGGCATTTGCACGTCTACTTGCTCAATTAATAAAGCTAAGAGCACACTTTCCAGATTACCCCATCAAGAAAATTCGGTTGGACAATGCCGATGAGTTCACATCCCAAACATGTAATGATTACTGCATGTCTATTGGGATAAGTGTAGAGCATCTTGTACCTCATGTACATACACAAAATGGACTCGTTGAATCGCTTATCAAGCGACTTCAAATGATTGCAAGACCAATGATTATGAAATCAAAACTATCAGTTTCTGCTTGGGGACATGCAATTTTGCATGCGGCAGCACTAATTCGGATCTGGCCAACTAGTGATCATGCTTCCTCCCCATTAAAGTTAGTTTTTGGTCAAGATCCAAATATTTACCATCTAAGAATTTTTGGTTTTGCCGTATACATCCCAATTACTCCACCACAACACACAAAGATGGGACCTCAAAGGAGGCTAGGGATATATATTGTCACACCCCGCCAAGGCGGAAACGCGAGGCGCGACATTCATGGTTTCCAAAGCATATGATTACCGCAAACACATACATGATAAATGGATACATAAACAACTTTAAAGTTTTACATTACAAAAATGTAATCAGAGTTTACAAAAAGTTAAGATTTCACAAATATGACTCAATTTAATGAGTTATACAGGGGAAATCCTCCTTGAGTAGTATCCATCGTGCATGCATGTAATCTACATTGCTAACCTTGAAATCACGTTCAGTTACCTGAAAAACATACTTAAAATCGTCAACACTAGGTTGGTGAGTTCACAGGTTTAATCAAATAGTTCTTTGTAAACTTCGATTGTTCATAAATAGTTCAGTTGTATGTGATAAACAGAATAAGAATTGTTGACCCATTTGTAAACTAGCTAGGAATACAAATAATATGTTCATACATGAGGCGTAACCAAACCATGACAAGTGTGAGCCCCTAATAATCGTTATCAGGTTCTATGCGGCCATAAATCCTCCAGATTGTGGTTAGCGCGACTAACCATGACCGGGAGACGTCACTCTCCATAGTACTATTCATAGTACCCTAGGCTACAGTTAATGGTTACTATGTTGTTCCAGGGGACTTTAGCGGCCTCCAATGTGTTGTTCTCATCCCATGTAAATATAAAGTCGTGTCTTATTCTCTTGTTATCCCATAAAATAGTTGAAGTATGTTCTTCCCCCAAATATTTAGAAAACAGTAAAAAGGGGCCGTGAAACTCACCTCGACTGTATGAATGCTAGCAATTTTTGAATAATAGCAGATTCGCCTATCCGTATCCTAATTACACAAGGATAGCATACACGTTAAGACTACCCGTCTTAAACGCAAGTTGTTCACCCGACTTAGCCGATCTGATTGCTTTTGTTTTAATTATCTTTTTAGTTTTTCCATCCCTTGTTTTGTTATAAAAATATTTCTGAGTTACTGTTCCATGGGGCTGATGAACAGGTATCGAAACTTTCTTAGTTTCGATTAAACAGAACAGATGTCGAAACTTCCTAGTTTCGACTGAGCAAAAGAGGTATTGAAACTACCTAGTTTCGATTGGCAAGAATAGCATCGAAACTACCTAGTTTCGATTGGGCAATCGGTATCGAAACTACTTAGTTTCGATTGTAAACAGGTATCGAAACTCCTAGTTTCGATTGAGTAAATAGGTATCGAAACTCCTGGTTTCGATTGAATAGGTATCGAAACTCCTTGTTTCGATTGAGTAAATAGGTATCGAAACTCCTAGTTTCGATTGAATAGGTATCGAAACTCCTAGTTTCGATTACTGTACTTTGATTGACAGAATTCGTGTCACACCCCCATATTTTATTTACTTATTAAATAAATACAGGTTGTAACGATTGGTTCATTACACGATAGCGGAAGCTGTAATAATGATTTCTAAGACTTGATTACATATACAATTACTAAAACTAAGAAATACTATGATCTAAGTTCTTCTAGATCAACGACAGACTTGAGACTTGATATTCTACGTCCTTCCAGCTACTAGGAATTGATCCAACATAGCTAGCCTATTCCAACCGCGCCATGGCTAGAGGTCACCTGAGAAACATACTTGAAAGTGTCAACACAAAGGTTGGTGAGTTCACAGAGTTAGTTATATTAGTGCTTATAGTTTTTCCCGAAAACATGTACATGACTTTACCGTCATAAAACTAAGTAGTTTTCCCCGAAAAACTATACATGACTTAACCGTCATAAATAATAAGTAGTTTTCATTTGAAAACATGCCCATGACTATACCGTCATAAAATATGTTTAAACCTGATCACTTTACCCTGATCAGAACACTTTTGTGTAAAACCTGATCATTTTACCTTGATCAGAACTCTTTTGTGTAAAACCTGATCACTTTACCTTGATCAGAACTCTTTTGTGTAAAACCTGATCATTTTAACCTGATCAGAACCCTTTTGTGTAAAACCTGATCATTTTACCTTGATCAGAACTCTTTTGTGTAAAACCTGATCATTTTAACCTGATCAGAACCCTTTTGTGTAAAACCTGATCATTTTACCTTGATCAGAACTCTTTTGTGTAAAACCTGATCATTTTAACCTGATCAGAACCCTTTTGTGTAAAACCTGATCATTTTAACCTGATCAGAACCCTTTTGTGTAAAACCTGATCATTTTACCTTGATCAGAACTCTTTTGTGTAAAACCTGATCATTTTAACCTGATCAGAACCCTTTTGTGTAAAACCTGATCATTTTACCCTGATCAGAACTCTTTTGTATGTATTACCAATGAATATGATTACTAATCCGATCTATTGACCCCATTTGTAAGCTTGCAAGGAATACAAAATAGTATGTAATGTACGAGACCGTAACCAAACCCCAACTTTCTGTGCCTCCCCTCGCCTTTCTGCGAGTAAGACAATATGCGGTCATTCGGCCATTTTGACCCCTGGTTAGCGCGACTAACCATGACCGGAGGCGTCACCCCCAATAGTACTATTCATATAATCCCGGGCTAAATCCATAGCTAATGGTTACTAATTTATTACGAGGACTTTAAGCGCTTTATTGTTCCCTCAATACATACATACGGTCAGATCATTAGTTCCATTCATTTATACACAAAAGTCTTTTACAAGTATGTTTCCACCCCAAATAATTTCAAAAACTTAGAAAAAGGGGAATTAGTGAAACTCACAAGGAGTTAAACCAAAATGTTCATATTGTCAAATGTATAAGCAATGTAATTCATGTTTTCAAAATATAACAAGTAAGTATGTTTCTCCCCCGATGTTTACAAAACAGTAAATAGTTAAAAGGGGGCCGTGAACTCACCTTGTGTCCGATGAAATCCTAGCAAACCAACTTGTGCTAGTTCTTGTATATCCGTACCCTAATCACACAAGGGTACTAATGTGTTAAACTACCCGTCTTATACGTAAGTTGTTCAATACTTGTTTTGTTATAAAACAGATCTTAGCTACTGCCCAAAGTGACTGATGAACAGATGTCGAAACTTCCTAGTTTCGATTGCGCAGATTAGATATCGAAACTTCCTAGTTTCGAATGAGCAAAAACTGGTATCGAAACTACCTAGTTTCGATTGGCAAGAAGGGTATCGAAACTACCTAGTTTCGATTGAGCAATATGTATCGAAACTACCTAGTTTCGATTGAACAACTAGTATCGAAACTCCTAGTTTCGATTGAGTAAACTTGTATCGAAACTCCTAGTTTCGATTGAATAGGTATCGAAACTCCTAGTTTCGATTGAATAACAGGTATCGAAACTCCTAGTTTCGATTACTGCACTTTGATTGACAGAATTCGTCCTGTATATTTTTATGTTCAAATCTTGAATTTGACACACTTTTCTTGTTATCTTACTTGCGATTGAACCTTTTGTATGCTCAGCTACGATTTTAAAGAAAATGAAATGGATAATATCGAGTTTTTACCTCAAACAGAGAATGATGATTTTCAGGGAAACAGAGAATGATCTTGAGCTCCTTATCTTGATTCTTGAGACAACACTTGGAACTCTTCTTATAGCACCGAAATACGGTGGATTTTTACCTTAAACTGGACTTCGACTTGAAGGAGAATTGGGAATTTGCCGTAAGAAAATGAGAAGTATGAAAGGGATTGTGGGATTTCGATTGAGGAGGTATGGTTTTTATCTGAATTTGAGTGAATTAGCAAGTGGGGGAATGGCTCCCCTGACTTTCGGTCGAGAAAGTCAAGCAAGTGGGTTGGGATTTAAATAAATCAAACCATTTGATTTAAGTGTAATTTTAACCACTAGTGTTCGTATTTAGTCGGGTTATCCTGGTACGTGAACCGGTAACTCCTAGAATTACCAAAATATGAAATGAGACCATGTACGGTTTTTGTTAGGCCTTAATGTCCTTGTTTGTGAAATTAAGTAAATCACAAAAACAATTATAATGTAAACTTGTTTATAACATGTACGGATATTGACCTGAATTGTCGGGTGTCACAATTCGTCCTGTATATTTTTATGTTCAAATCTTGAATTTGACACACTTTTCTTGTTATCTTACTTGCGTTTGAACGATTTGTATATTCAGCTACGGTTTTAAAGAAAATGAAATGGATAATATTGAGTTTTTACCTCAAACAGAGAATGGTGATTTCTAGAGAAACAGAGAATGATCTTGAGCTCCTTAGCTTGATTCTTGAGAAAACACTTGGAACTCTTCTTATAGCACCGAAATATGGTGGATTTTTGCCTTAAACTGGACTTCGACTTGAAGGAGATCTGGGAAATTGCCGTAAGAAAATGAGAAGGATGAAAGGGATTGTGGGATTTTGACTGAGGAGGTATGATTTTTATCTGAATTTGAGTGAATTAGCAAGTGGGAGAATGGCTCCCCTGACTCTCGGCCGAGAAAGTCAAGGAAGTGGTTTGGGGTTAATGATAACAAATTTTTTAAGTATTAATTTATTAATGGTATTAGTATCAATTAGAGTTAATTTAATTCGGTTTCGATTCTTCACGGTATTATAATTTTTAACCATTTTATGGCTCGTTGAAGAAATTATTAAAATCTTGGTTCAACGTAAATTTTGTGTAATATATATATATATATATATATATTTTTTTTTTTTTTTTCTGGTTATTTAATTTAACCATTAACGTTCGTATTTAGTCAGGTTATACTGCTTACTTTTTCTAGTAATTCCTTAAAATTTACTAGACTTGGAATAAACTCCTTTGCTAGACTTCTTGACTTTACTTAGTCAAAATAAATATCAGGAAATAATAATTATGAACGTGCGTTTATAAAATGTGGATATTGACCTGAAATGCTGGGTGTCACATATATGAATCACCATCTATCATCAAGCATTTAGAACCATCAACGGGAGATTTATTCACGGCTCGATTTGATGATTGTCATTTTGACGAATCAACATTCCCAACATTAGGGGGAAACGAAAAACAGCTGGAAAGTGATATAAACTGGAGTGAATTATCATTATCTTGATCCTCGAACAAAACAATCTGAACTAGAAGTTCAAAGGATAATTCATTTACAAAGATTAGCAAATCAATTACCAGACGCATTCACTGACCCAAAAAGAGTGACTAAGTCAAATATACCGGCTGTTAATGCTCCGATAAAAATAGATGTCCCAACAGGACAACCACATATTGGTAATGAGTCTAATGCACGTCTGAAGCGTGGTAGATTAATTGGTTCCAAGGATAAAAACCCTCGAAGGAAAAAAAGGGAGCGAATAATATAGATGGTCAAGTCAAGGTAACAGTAACTCCAGAAAAGGAATCTCTTGAAGAAACATTAGACATGAAGGTTCCAGATGAACCACATGTACCTGAAAATGAAGAGATCTCGATAAATTATATCATGTCTAGGAAAGTATGGAACCGAAACAAAACCGACATCGATGATAATTTTTCATATAATGTAACGCTAGAAGTAATGGAAAACAATGAGGATCAAGAACCAATATCTGTTGAATAATGTAAAAATTGAAATAATTGGTAAAAATGGAAAGACGCAATTGAGACAGAATTGAATTCTCTCACAAAAATAAAAGTTTTTGGACCTGTAGTCCATACACCTAAAACGATAAAGCCTATAGGGTATAAATGGGTTTTTGTGAGAAAACGGAATGAGAAAAATGAAGTTACAAGATATAAAGC